>RPOG01000515.1:236279-246350 GCA_008086565.1 Thalassoma bifasciatum
TTTTTTTTTTGTATATTATTGACTAAAGTAGTTGCTTTGAGTTATTTGGAACCTTGAGCTTGCCGTAGTTTTGCATTTACCAACATTTACCTGTTAGTATTTTCACGTTTCTGAGTTTTAAGTATTGTTCACAAACAGTTATTGTGATATATTTCTGTGATGAAACTTGAAACTCTGAAAAAAACAGAAGTTGTATTGACATCTGCTAACCACTAGCATACCAATGCATTTTCCCATATACGTTAGCATTGAGCTAGTGCTGTGTTTTTTATATTGTTTTTGGTTCATAAGTAGATGTGTAACATGTTGAATGTGTTGAATCTGAATCTCTTGTGAGAGAGAAATATATGTTTATTTGTGTGCTCAGTTTTCAAGCAGAAAACCTTGAATCAGAGTTTTCTCTAGAAACTGTTATTTATCTGCTAAGGTGTAAGGTTTGTCCGCTTACGTGTAATGAAAAGGAACAATAAGGAAATCGTTAAGAGTGAGGATAATGATGTTGATAGATTGGAGCCTTTCTTATTGATTCTTAGAAGGAATTGGATAAAGTTGCTCGTGAGAAACAATAACTCAGCTCATGATCTGTAGCTTAAAGTTTCACTAATCCAGCTCCTTTGGGGTCGTAACGGACTCGAGACACAGGAAGATTTCCTGCTTTTTCAGAAAAGATCAAAAGCCCAGTTTTATCCTGAGAGAAGCTGAGTGACCACCAGCAGACGTCTGAGCCCTGCAGCTTTGGGAATGAATGAGCCTCATTTACCTCCAAACGCTGCTTGTAGCTCCAGTTCGGTTTATTTTTCAGATCATAGTTTGGTTTCAGAGTCTGATGTGAATAATTTAGAGAGTTTCTGATCTCTCTGACGTCTCTGCCAGTGTTGGACGAAACACAGCTCTGCCTTTTTTTTTTCTGTTTTAAGAATTCCTTGAAGCCTTAACTCATTCTTGATCTTTCATGCATGTTTGGTGTGAACAAACGGCTTCATCGAGAGCCCACGCCTTGAAAAAAGCTCGATCATGTGGAGTCTCTGATCTTTGGAGAGAAGATGAGTTTGTTATTCATGAAACAGACTCAGAGAAATAATGTCTGTAGCAGTAAATGTACAACAAAAGTGGACTTTTTTGTGTCACGTCTTAACCTCCACCAAGTCGATCCACCAGAGGAATCCAGAGTTCAAACATATCAAAAGTGTTGTTTCATCAAATTATTCCAAGTGGTGAAATTTCTCCTGTAAAGTCCGTTGTTTGTCTGTCTGTCGTGTCCGTTCTCATCAATAACAGCAGCTTCACAGTCTTAGAGCATTTCCTCCTCAATGTCAATCTGACAAAGCTGCAAGTCTTTGTTTTCAACAGGGTTCTAGCTACAAGACTAAAGCGACCCCATTGTTTTGTGTTGAGTTTTCATCCCAGGACAGCTTGTGATAGACAACAAGTGCTCCCTGCTTGACTGACCAATACACTGCAAAAACCGAAATCTAAGAAAGTCATTACGTCTTATTTTTAGGAACATTTATCTTATTTTTCTTGATTTGAGCCACATACACCAGACCAGGTCATAAAAATGTCTTATTTTAAGTTTTTTTGAAGACAAAAGTGAGGTTTAAATTGCTTGTAACAAGTAAAAAAAAATCTGCCAATGGGATAAGATAAAGATTCTTGTTTTAAGACATCTTTCTAATTTCAAGAAACTTTACGACAAATTTTTCTTATCCCAGTGGCAGATTTTTTTTGACTTGTTACAAGCAACTTTAACCTCATTTTTTTCTTAAAAAATTGAAATAAGACATTTTTATGACCTGGTCTGGTGAATGTGGCTCAAATTAAGAACAATAAGACAATTTTTACTACAAATAAGACAAAATGACTTGCTTAGATTTCAGTTTTTACAGTGTAGAACACACTTGTCTTCTGCAATAGCTCTATAAGAGGGTTGATTATTGACTAACAGGCTTGTCTATGACTCATACAGCTCACCCAATCCTTCAATAAGAAGCCAGCTGTAGCCATTTAGATCATTGGCGAAATCTATTTATTGCCATGACTGTTCCTTCACATTCACACGCACAACAGAAGAGGAACAATCTGTAACTGGAAACTACATTGTCGTGATTTTTGCTGAACCTTTCCACAAAGAGAGCAAAGTTGACTAAAAAGAGGACACTGAGCACTGATGAAGCTGGTTTTGTTTGCACATGGTTTTACCTAAAAAGCTCAGATTTCACCAATATGTAGATGACAAGGTGTAGAAGTGATGTGGTGGATGTAAAAATGAGGGGGGGGAAAATAGTGTTTCAGTTGCATTTATCCTGATGTGGACTTTAGCCACATATAAAAACATGACATTTTCTGAAACTAGAGATTTGAATCGAACCTCTGAAAAATAGTGTGGTATACAGGCCAGATTTAGGTGGTGTGTTAGGGGTTAATGGAGTAAAAAGAGCTGATTTCACTGAATGTCACTTAATGGTTATTGTGGGAAATTTCATACAAATACCACAAATAGTGGGGAAAAATCATGTCAAATGCTAAATTAGAAAGAAATTAATTTCTCATAAATGTCCAAGGCATTGGATAAATTTGATTTCTGTGAGTGAGACACAAAATATTGAGTAATGTTATTTCAACGAACGGGAAATATTGTGTTTAACAAGGAAGAAATGCATTTGTAAATCTTTCATCTAGAGAAAAAAATGCAGTAACTAATGATTCGGTTACACTTTAGATTAGGGAACACATATTCACCATTAACTAGGTGCTAATTAATATGCATATAAGTAGCTTACTCGCCCCTAATTAGTATTTTTTAAGCAGGCATTCACCCCTTATTCTACCTCTATTGCATCATGAATGCAGACTTTTCCATATATTGACTCCTAATTATTACTTATTGACTACAAATTAATGAATATGTGTTTCCTAATCTAAAGTGTTACCAATGATTCTCACATGCCACTGTGAAAAACATTCATTTTGCATGAAATAACTTAAAGACAAAGACAACAAAGTGCAAAACAAAGGAACATTTTTATGCCTTCAATATGACAACTCAACAACTTGACTGTGGTTTCTCAACAACAACAACAAAAAAAAAGTTTTGAGGCTCAAGATCCTTCGCATACTTCTCATTGAGATGGTTAAATCAGTTTGAGTTAAGTTAGAGACTTTATTTATTGAAATAGTGACTTAATATGTGCTGAACCATTTGGTCGATGAGGTGGTTAAAGGGTTAAAAAGCTTCATCTCCACGTGTGAGCTGATGTAAGGAATCCTGAAGGGCAAGAGACCCCGAGTTCAAATTTTATGAATCGATAAAACAGCCTGAAGCAAATGGAGATGAATGCATAATATTTCTGTCAGTGCGTCTTTGTGTTTTCTTCCGTCGTAGCCGCAGTGAGCGGTGCTGGTGTGACCCGACGTGAACCGTCTTACACAATAACGTCCCGACGACCCAGTTATAGAAGAAATAGTGGCAGAAACAAGGCAACCTAATGATTTATAATCCGTCTGTTCAGATCTTACTCTGAAGGTTTCAGGTTGGATAATCTGGGTGAAGTATTTCAGTCGTTTAAAAGCTGCTGTGTGGAACTTTTTACTTTAGAGGAATAACATGGCCCAAAGATGACGTCCTTGTCTGTCGCTCCTTTAATTCCTCTGACACTTGTCATCTTCCTGAATTTAACCCGAGGTTAAGTTAAGTGCAGAAACCAGTTAATGCCACATATCGTTTAAGGGCTCGTCTACGGTGGCCGGGAAGGGCAAAACAAAATTACAAATTGTGAAACACTCTTACAATGGTTAAGACAAATTTACATTTTAGAAAACAATTTTACATCCACTAAACAAAATTAAATTACCATAACACATTTACAAGTCCTGAAACAAATTTACCTTTCGGAAAACAAATTAACAAGACGTGAAACACTTTTACAAACGCTGAAACAAATTTACAAGTGGCGAAACACTTTTACAAGCTCAAGCATTAACCGGAAAGGGAATGTACCAACTCCCGGGATGAACCGGATGTGATAACGGGGAGCGGCAAATAGGCCAATAGTGTTTGTTGGAGGTCATCCAAATTGTGAAAGACCGACCACACGAAAAACAAAACCGCGTTAAGCGCATAATATGTTGTCCACAAAACGGACAAAACTTTACCTGGACGCCGTCCATCTTGGGTGACTGCCGCTCCCCGTTATCACATCCGGTTCATCCCGGGAGTTGGTACATTCCCTTTCCGGTTAATGCTTGAGCTTGTAAAAGTGTTTCGCCACTTGTAAATTTGTTTCAGCGTTTGTAAAAGTGTTTCACGCCTTGTTAATTTGTTTTCCGAAAGGTAAATTTGTTTCAGAACTTGTAAATGTGTTATGGTAATTTAATTTTTGTTTAGTGAATGTAATTTTTTTTTCTAAAATGTAAATTTGTCTCAACCATTGTAAAAGTGTTTCACAATTTGTAATTTTGTTCGGCCCCTCCCGGCCACCGTACTCGTCCACTTTTCTGTGGAGGAATTTTTGATCCTAATCCTCAGCACCAACATCAGCCTGAGAGGTAAAAGTCATCCAGACTGCTCAGGTCCCTCACTACAGGACACAGATCCTAAAGTAAGACTCCAGGATTCAGCAAGTGTAGGATTAAGAAGATTCAGTGGGTCACTGTTCAGATTAAGGGTTTACGACAAATAAACACACACCAGGTAAGAGTCGTAGCAGCGTGGAGTGAAAAGAGGAGCTGGACATACGCTGTTGGTATTAGATAAGAGGAGGAGAGCATTTCTGAGCACATTAAGACACATTAGAGGAGGCTGCTGCCACATCTTTAAAGTGCTGTCCTCACAATCCCATAATGGCAAATAACACGAGGTTCAGCAGCAGGACAGGCCCCCCCCAAAATAGCAAACAAAGTCGTAAATACCATCACTACAGTCAGGTAGGTTCATGCCGCGCAAGGTCACGGCGAGTGACACACACTTTACGTCACGTCACACTGAGTGGTGTGATGTTTCCTCTGGAGCTTCACATCTGTGTGTCAATGTGACATTTTTATTATGTCATTGAAGAAATGTACAGCAGGCTACACAATGGCAAGGTTGTGTTTTTTTAAAGCACTATAACTTATTTAGCAAAGGCACTGCAAAAACTAAAAGCGTTTGTCATATAGTTGTTGATACCACTCTTCATGCAAATTTTTTATTATTACTATTTTACCTTTATGCCTTACCACTACCTTACCAAGAGAGCACAGTTTACCTTAACAAACTCCTTGTATGTTCAAGCAAACCTGGCGAATAAAGTTGATTCTGATTCTGACAAACAAAGCTGATACATTGCTCGGGGTTAGCAATGCAACTTCTTTGTCTTCTTCAAACTGAGCTGTTTTATCGTTTCTATTTGCAGTAACTTCACTTTTGGCGCAAAAGGTGAGATGTTAAGGTCGAGATGAGATGAGCAGAGATGACCCAAACCAATAGAAAAGGAGATCGGGCTGATGTCTGAGTGCCACCCGCACCTAGAATATTGTGTCGACGCGATTTCACGACGCGTCTTCACGCACGTACAAGTAGATATTGCGGTGTGTTTGTAGTAAAACATGATTGTATACACCCACCGTGGTTTTTAAAGGAAAAAAAAAAGCTTTAAAAAGATTTCATTAAAGTAATACAGCGGCTCAATGTCGGTCGTCATGACAACGGAGGTAAACAACAGCCTGGTGCTGCTGCACGCGGAGGAAAACGAAGGAGCTGCTTCCTGACATCAACTCTTCCCTGGATCCAGTGAGATCACTTTAATTTTTGATTTTTGGGCCTGGTATAGCAGAGATTTGTTGTTGATCAATCATTCTTCTTTGAACTGGTTTTCCTTTTTGGTTCCCTGTGGATTAATGGACTGATTGGTGCTTAAAGACTCTCGTGGCAGACAGATCGCTCCTGCACCGACCAACTTTGATTTAATTTAAAAGACTCTTTAAAGCCAACTATCTTTGCTGTTAACTTCTTTTTGGTTTAAAAAGGACTTTTAACTTCTTTAGGAATCATGAAGGAGCATTTTAGGGCTGTATTTTGTCTTCATTCAGTCTGGTTCTGTGCCGTCAGGTTTAAATGTCATTAAAAACCCGTCGCTGACTTATTGCTTTGCCTCTTGTAAGTGATTTGTTCAGAGTCAGAAGCTGCAGAGACGACATTCTCTGACCAATGAGTGACCGGCAGTCCGTCCACGTCACCTTTTAGTATCAGCTTTACTCTCTTAGAACCAGGGTAGAGTAGGTACTAAAAACTGGCGTCTGACGCGTAGTACCGCGCTAATGGAAACACAACACAAACCGGGTAGAGGCGAGTAGAGTAGAGCTGAGGCGAGTCAGTGGAAAAGGGCCATTTGAGAGAGATGTATGTGGATGTGCTGAGGCTGTTTTAAATGAACAGGGTGAAAAATGGTTGCTCCTGCTGCAGCTTGGATGTTCAAACCTGCAGCAAATCAGACAGATTGGACAAACAAACAAACAAGCAGCGTGTTTATCTGCTTGGAAAACGCGCTGAAACGACAGCAGCGAGCGCAAAGTCACACATTTGAGGAACCCTCTGAACAATTCAGTCGGCTTGTTTGTGCTGCTATTATTCATGACCCTTGTTACGATCTGTGTGTGTGTGTGTGTGTGTGTATATATTTGTGTGCATGCATGTGTTTTGTTCAGCAGATTTAGGTCATGGATGCTCCCTTGTGTCCGAACGAAGAGCTCTGAGATATGTGAAAGATTAAAAAATGATTATGACGACATAGAAGGGAATAAAGATGCTTCTATTATTTATGCTTCTGTCTCTTTTATATTTGGATTGGAAGACGCTGGATTAAAGAGTATTCTTTCATGTATTGCTGCAGTTTTATTTGACACGTTCGTCTTTTTTAAAACGATATATTAGTGTCATTAACGCTGGTAGATGTGTTTCTCTGGCTCTTAGAGGAACAGGCTCACTGTGGTGCAGAGTCAGAGTTTAGATTTGTGGAGCTGTTGTCCTGTATTGATTTTCGTGAGCTCATCTGTGCCTGGAGCTGTTACACAAAATCTCCGGCCGCCCTGACACCCCTGCAACATCACAAACAAAACTCTTTAGATGCGTTTTCTCTCAGTGAAATCAGCTCTTTTTACTCCATTAACCCCTGACACACCACCTAAATCTGGCCTGTATACCACACTATTTTTCAGAGGTTCGATTCAAATCTCTAGTTTCAGAAAATGTCGTGTTTTTATATGTGGCTAAAGTCCACATCAGGATAATACAGCTGAAAAAGAACCATATCTGAAAATCAATAAAGTCAAGATGCTTCATACCAGACTTAAGGCATCCACCACATCACTTCTACACCTTGTCAACTACATCTGGGTGAAATTTGAGCTTTTTAGGTAAAACTTTGTAGGAGTTAGAGAGTTTTTAGTCTCAGGTGACCAAACACCAGGCAGCGTTGTACTCACTGTCCAACAAAACCAGCTTTATCAGTGCTCAGTGTCCTCTTTTTTTAGTCAACTTTGCTTTCTTTTTCGAAAAAGAAATCATGAAATTGTAGTTCCCAGTCACAGGTTTTTACCTCTTCTGTTGCTCTCATGAATGTGAATGAAGATGCACGGCCATAAATGAGTCTCACCAATGATCTAAATGGCTACAGCTGGCTTCATGTGAAGAGTAAGGTGATTGGTTAAGTGTAAGAGAGAGTGACCAGCCTGTTAGCCAATAAATGACCCTCTAATAGAGTTATTATACAAGACCAGTCAAGCAGGGAGCACTCTTTGTCTATCACAAGCTATCCTGGGATGAAAACATAACAGAAAATGATGGAGTCACTTTTGTCTTCCAGGTATAACTCTTTGCCAGATTCACATTGAGGAGGAAATGTTATAAGACATGACAAATAATCAAACAACGGACTTTACAGGAGAAATTTCACCACTTTGAATAATTTGATGAAACAACACTTTTGATATGTTTGAAGTCTGGATTATAACACTCTGATTTTTGAAGGTGTTATTGATGGATTACGGCTTCTTACAGTGCAACCATCGGCGCCTCAGTCATGACACAAGTGTAGACTCAGACCCTGCTGTCGTTCTTCTGTCTAACATCTGTTTAGAAATCACCAGGGATTTCTCTCTGCCTGATCTCTGACTGTGAGATCCCATCTGTTGCTGCCTCATCTGTCCCCTGCCACCCCTTGCAGGCATTTGGCCATGTGAGTCAATCACATGCACTGTTAAATATACACTGAGAGGCAGAGAGGGGAGGCGAGGACAACACAATGTTTATGTTGTGGAAATACGTTGCTGCATCATCAGAGCTTGTGGTGTTGTCAGACTTCCCTCGAAACGTTTCCTTTTGGTTCCTCTGCAGCGGTGATGCAGCGTGTGTGCAGAATGTTAGTGGTTTAGATTACAAAAACTGCTAAAAACCTGTAGATTTTCACACTCATAGTGTTTCTGCATCTCCTCTACAACATATATTTTCTCCACGACGGCGGTGAGAGGCTTTCTGTGTCCCTCAGATTATCCTGGTGCATCATCGTAATCATTCAGACGCTCCGATGCTCGCAGCACCAAAAGGTTGCTGCCTTTGTTTTCCTCGTATAATGTGGCACAGACGAGAGCGCTGCCCTGTTTTCTCTGTGGATGATGCTCCTGTTATACGTGACTCCACCATACCCAGCAATCCCATCAATGCAACATAGCAACAGGATTATTGGTTGATGATATTTCCATCTCTGAGGACTCTGTATGTGGGCTGCTGTGCAGAGAAGAATGCTGTTTTGAAACCTCATGAGCGTCTCTTGAAGGACACAACAGTTCTTCCTCTGTGTGCAAACACGTTACACTGAATGGAATATGATAATCTCAATGAGAGAAACCTTTAAGGTTTGCAGCCGCCCACAAAGTGGTGGATGCTTATAATAAGATCTGCAGATCACATGGTTAATATTAGTTTTGGTAAATTTAATGACCTACTTCATGGTTTCAACTGTCTCACACAAACGCTCTGTCTGTGCAACAAACACTTTTCTGCGTCATGTTCGAGGAAAAAGAGTCAAAATTAGATAAAATCCTCATACGACCTGGCAGAGAGTGCAAAATTTCCTTAACTTAAAATGTATCATAAATCAGATTCAGTTTTTACAGCAGATGTTTTCTGCTCTACACCAGTTTTACTCAACCAAAGATAAACTGGTGAAACTTCTTTTGCAAGAGAAACAATCTAAATGGAGAAAAGTGGCAGGAACAATAATAAGGAGCAATAAAAATAAGTTTAAAGGGACATTAGGGACTTTCTAATTGATCTTGAAAAAGACTCATATCTAGATATTTGCCTGATCATAATCCATTACTCAAAATGAGATCATACAGGTTAAAGAATAGAGATTTGTTCTAAATGCTAATTCTCGGCTGAAATACAGGCTAAAGGTTAAAGCACGAGCTAAAGGCTAAAACAGAAGCTAAAGGCAAATACATCAGTTCAAGGCTAAAATATGACCTGGAAGCTAAAAACAGGGGCTAAAGGCTAAAGCATCAGTTCAAGGCTAAAATATGACCTGGAAGCTAAAAACAGGGGGGAAAGGCTAAAGCATGAGCCAAAGACTAAAACACAGGCTAAAAGGCTAAAACATGAGCTAAAGGTTAAATCAGGAGCTAAAGGTTAAATCAGGAGCTAAAGGTTAAATCAGGAGCTAATGGCTATAACACAAGCTAAAAGCCAAAATGTGTGCTTAAAGCTAAACAAGGGCTTAAAGCTTAGACAGGAGCTAAAGGCTAAAACAGGAGCTAATGGCTAAAGCAGGAGCTAAAGACTAAAACAGGAGCTAAAGGCTAAAACAGGAGCTTATGGCTAAAACAGGAGCTAATGGCTAAAACAGGAGCTAAAGGTTAAAACAGGAGCTCAAGGCTAAAACAGGAGCTAAAGGCAAAACAGGAGCTAATGGCTAAATCAGGAGCTCAAGGCTAAAACAGGAGCTAAAGGCTAAAACAGGAGCTAAAGGCTAAGACAGGAGCTAATGGCTAAAACAGGAGCTAAAGACTAAAACAGGAGCTAATGGCTAAAACAGGAGC
>RPOG01000515.1:246376-264672 GCA_008086565.1 Thalassoma bifasciatum
TCTGGTTTAACCTTCAACTACAGGATCTATATCATAAATATCTTATATCAATGTGCCATGTTATAAATGTTGCTTCTGTCAACATTCATCATCGTTGGAGGACTTGCTCTCTTAGTTCTTTCTCTGTGTTAAACCACTTATATGCATTGAGTTTTATACGTATATGTATATTTTTGGAGAGTTATAAGCAACTACCTATGAAAGATCAGTCTGCTTGGAGTTGAGAAAAGCCACAACTGAATTCAGACCTCCTAATGAGTCGCCTTTGGAGCTTTTTTATCCCTAAAGCATCTGTTGAATCATCCCGGTAATGAAATATCTCTGAGCTGCTTGAGCCAAAGGCTGGAGACTCAATTTGCAGATTTTCTAGAAGGAAATGAAAGACTCAGAAAACAAGGATGAGATTGTTTTGGCTCTTTAAAGGAATCAGAATAGAAACAGAGAAATGTGGTTTCAGTTTGAGTCTTTTTTTGTTTTGTTTTATATTTTAAATTATTTTACTCTGCACCTTCAGAGGATGTCAGGAGCGTCGCTGGTGTTGTCGACCGCTGTGGGGTAAAGGTGGGGTTGACCTTTACTGAGCCCGCCATGGAGGGAGGGAGGGAGGGAGGGAGACTGGGAAAGGGGAGCACGAGCCGAGGGGGGGGGGGTGGTCCCTGAGCTCTGGTGACCGCGGTGTGTGTGTGAGAAACTGCAGCGATCTGACCTCTGACACATGACACGCTGGGAAGATCAAAGGGCAGGGCTCTTTAAAGCGTCCTGCGCTGGTGTTTACAGGAGCGCTGATAAAGGAGAGAGGGAGGGGGGGGTGAGTGAAGTGAAAGGAAGGATACGGGATCAAGACGCTCTGAATTAAAGCTGAACGATTCCCAAAAATAATCCAATTATGATCATTATTTCCTATATTGCAATTACATTTTTTTGGTGCCATCATTTCCAGTTTCCCATCTTCTCTGTTTTTCAACAAACTCACTGTCGAAACATGAACAGTTACATTAATTACAGCACAACAACAACAACCCACAACCACTACAACTGGGACTGATTTTTACACATTTTAGACATTTTTCACTCTTTTTTGCCTGTTTGTGACCATTTTTTTGGGCTATTTTCCAAGCATATTCCCAACTTTCTTACCATTTTTGTTGACTTTGGCCATTTTCTAACACGTTTCACTGTTTTTTGTCACTTTTGTTTTTCTTTTTTTTATCATTTTTGAAACTGAATGAATTATTCGAGTTTCCTCCCAAATTTTTCTTGGTAAATATGGTTGTTTTTTTGGCCATTTTGGTCAGTTTTCATTCTTTTTTTGCCAGTTTTTCATTGCTTTTTTTCCCCACTTGACTCAGTTATTTTTTACTCTTTTTTTTATTTTTTATTGTTTTTTTTTTCCCAATTTTGGACCATTTTTGATATCATTTCACTATTTTCCAGTTTCAAGCCCACTTTTCATTATTTTTCCCCTTTTTTGACACTTTTCACTCTTTTTTTGCCACTTTTGGATAATTTTTTGCAACAAACTGACTATTTTCCAAGTATATTCCCAACTTTCTTACCATTTTTGTTGATTTTGGCCATTTTCTAACACATTTCACTGTTTTTTGTCACTTTTGTTTTTCTTTTTTTTATCATTTTTGAAACTGAATGAATTATTCAAGTTTCTTCCGAAATTTTTCTTGGTAAACATGGTTGTTTTTTTGGCCATTTTAGTCAGTTTTCATTCTTTTTTCGCCACTTTTGTATCATTTTTTTGATACCTTATCCCCAATTCCATATTTTCTTGCCAGTTTTTCGTTCTTTTTTTTTTTTTTTTACCACTTTTGGACCATTCCCTTTCTTAGAACCCAAAGTGCTGGTTCTTTGTGCCTGTTTTTCTTCACCTCTGCTCTTTTAAACGTCTGTGCACTCCTCTCTTCTCGCAGAATAAACCTCACAGACGCCTCATTAACAGTGAAATCTCTTGATTTCTCCCGGGGCTCGTTGATGCAGGTGCTTCCACGCAGTCGGACCAGTTTAGAGATGTTGAAACATTACATAACCCGTATTTTCCTGACCCCGTTCCCCCCTGACTTACAGACAGTTCATGTGTGCAGACGCTTTATCTCCTCAGGCTCCACGATGATGATGATGATGGTGGTTTTCTCTAATAACACAGAGTCTAACAGGTGTAATCTGCACCTGAGCATGAATCAGCTTTAACTTTGAGTGTTAACTTGGTTCAGAGAGCGAGGTAGACTTATGCAACCACATGTAAATGTCAAGTGATTGGCTTTGCTGCTCTAATCTAGCAGCAGCAGCAGCTTTATTCCATCTGATGAAAGCATCGATTTTCCTGAATCCTCCTCATGGATGTGAGCTCACGCAGCGCACGCTCGTCTCCTCCCCTGCTCGGCTAGCAGCACGACAGCCAAGTCCACAGCCGCCGCCAGGGGCATGCAGCGAGACCCTCGGACTAAATATATCTGCAGGGCGATGGCCGTCTGCTTGACTGTCGACTGCAGCTTTCAGCGAGCGGGAGAGGGAGGGAAAGACTGGAAAATGTCAACATGAGTCAGAAATATGTCTGGAGTGAGGAAGCAGGTGAATAAATTGTTGCTTTCATTCATTGTCGGAGCAAAAACGAGTGTATGTGAGGAGAATGTAAAAATATAGAAGCACCGCTGCAGCGTCTGTGAGTCACTTGTTGTGAGTCAGAGTTCATTCAGCGTATCAGCCCGCCCTCTGATTCGAGCAGCGGCATTTTGAGCAGCTGTGATAGCACCAGGTCAGCACCGTGCTCAAGCTTCAAACCTGTGGGAAACGTTTCCCTCCAGGCGTGAATCATCTTTTAATTAGTTTTTCAATCACACAAAGTTTTGCTGTTTAACCTCTTACATTCCACTGTATCACTGACGACGTCCTACCTGTTTGGGGTCATTACGTCACACCCTGACGCCCGTACCCTGAATATTCACTCAGGAAAGGTGGTCTCCTTAGGTCTCAAGTTTGTATAGTTTTCACAACAAAGTAGTTTAATAAGGTTCACCACTTTAAAGAGGACATTTCAGGCAACAAACAGACAGACAGCACAGGCAAGAGTAGTTATTGTCGTCGAAGTGTCAGAATCTCGTAAAGGAGGAGTTACACAATCTGACAAAGCTGCAAGTCTTTGATTTCAACAGGGTTCTAGCTGCAAGACTAAAGTGAGTTTCCATCCCAGGACAGCTTGTGATAGACGACAAGTGCTCCCTTCTTCACTGACCAATACACTGCAAAAACTGAAATCTAAGCAAGTCATTACGTCCCATTTTTAGGAACATTTATCTTATTTTTCTTGATTTGAGCCACATACACAGGACCAGGTCATAAAAATGTCTTATTTTAAGTTTTGTAAAGACAAAAATGAGGTTTAAATTGCTTGTAACAAGTAAAAAAAAAAAACAGCAATGGGCTTCCGTAGTTCCCTGCAGTCTGACTCAGACAAGCGTTAACGACTCTGAGTTAAATGAAACTGGATTAAAACCGAAGTTTCGTGCTGAAGATGGTTTTAAACTCATTGCACAGATTGAAACATGATTGGTTAAAACCATCAGAAATATTTCAGTCCCGTTCTCGTCCATTAAGTCTCCACGTTTTGCTGCTGAATTCCTGGAACTGAAGTCATGAAATTCAAAGGAAAAACTCTCTCTCTCTCTCTGTCTCTCTGTGTTTTCTCTCATCCTCCCTGAACAAATCGATAAAAGATCAAAAAGGTGACGACCTGTGCTCACCTGTTCTGTCAGAGTCAGGTGAGCAGACGGAAACTCTTCTGCTGGATTAACGGGAACATCAATCATTGTTTCTGGCTCATGGTCTGCGGCTCATCCACGCACCAGTTCATGAACTGTTTACTCTTGTTCAGCAAATGTAACCAGCGGGATTACGATAATCTGACTGACTAAAATATAGACCGTGACCCTGATCTTAGAAAGTACTAATCTGGTTTGTTTTGTTGGCTTTTTTTAACACACAAACACAAAGTTGTGATGAACATATTTTCTGATGGGTTTAGGTTTTTGTTGCTGAAAACAACCTTCATCCTCCTCTTCGTCAGACCTCCCTGCTCCTCTCGCTCGCTCTCTCGTTTGTTTGACCTCCTTCCTCCGACACCAGCTTTGTTGTCTTCCTAAACAGCGTGTCAAATGCCTTCTGACAAGTGAACAAACATCGTAGGGGCCCTGCATGTCTCCGGTGCTGGAGACGCCCCAGACGGGACCTGAATGAAGAGGGGGGGGGGGTTACGTATGTGGGGGGTCAATGAGGAGTTGTGATGAGGCCCCAGATGAGGGTGTTGTTTACATATTCTTGTGCGGGGGCTGAACCGTTACCCACCCCCTCCCTGAGCTTAAGACAGGATTTTCAGAAGCTACTGTCTGATCACAGAGCAGGGAGGAAATGAAACTCTGAGGGAAATCTGAGGAAATAGAGAAGTGCTTTTTATTATTTCTGAAAAGGGGGAAGCTGAGAGCGTTTCTGTTAGTGACTGACAACATTCAACGCAGGAAGTTAACCCCTTATATCCAGGGGTGAAAGTACTGATACCACTAAAAGACCCAGTGTTGGTACTCAGCACCAGAAAGACGGGATGATTTCAACTTTTTGTCAGACTGCAGGGAACTACGGAAGCCCTTAAGGCCATGATTTCCTTCAAAAAATATTCACTCTGTTTGCATGAAATGATGGACAAGCCAGTACTTTAAGTTTTTTTCTCATAATTTTCACTTTTAATGTCATACTTTTGACTTTTTTATTTATGTAATACTGACATTGATTGAAAAATTTTGACTTTGAATTTCAAAATTTGACTCTTTTTTTATTTTTACTTTTAAACTCATAATTTTAACTTTCTATCTCTAAAGCTTGAATTTTGTTTTCATATTTTTGACCTTCTATCTCATAATTTTGACTTTTTTTCTAATGGTTTTCACTTAATTTTTTGGTAACTTTGACTTTTTATCTCAAAATTGGACTTTTTATCTCAAAGCTTTGAATTTTGTTTTCATAGTTTTGACATTTTATCTGATAATTCTGACTCTTGTTAAAAAGTTTTATTAATTTTTTGGTGTATTTTGACCTTTTCATCTCATAATTTTGACTTTTTCTAATGGATTTGATTTTTTCCCCCTCATAGTTTTGACTTTTTAACTCAAAGCTTTGAATTTTCTTTTCATAATTTTGACCTTTTATCTCATAATTCTGACTCTTGTTAAAAAGTTTTATTAATTTTTTTGTGTATTTTGACCTTTTCATCTCATAATTTTGACTTTTTTTCTGATGGATTTGACTTTTTTTCCCTCATAATTTTGACTTTTTATCGCAAAATTTGACTTTTTTTAGGAATTTTAACATTAATGTTACAATTTTGACTTTTTATCTCATAATTTTGACTTTTTAACTCAAAAAGTTGAATTTTGTTTTCATAGTTTTGACCTTTTATCTCATGATTCTGACTTTTGTTAAATAGTTTTATTAATTTTTTGTGTATTTTGACCTTTTTTATCTCATAATTTTGACTTTTAATTTTATGGTTTTGGCTTTTTTTAAAGTTATTTTGACATAAATCTTAAATTTTTGACTTATTATTTCAAAATTTAAAATATAAACTCATAATTTTTAACTTTATCTCGAGGCTTTGAATTTTGTTTTCAAAAAAATGACCTTTTATCTCATAATTCTAACTTATGTTAAATAGTTCTGATTTTTCATGTGTATTTTTGACCTTTGTATCTTAAAGTTTTGAATTTTTATCTCAAAATTTTGACTTTAAATCTCATAATTTTGACTTTTTCTTCGTAATTTTGGCATAAATCTTAAAATTTTGAACTTTTTATCGCAAACTTGACTTTTAAACTCATAATTTTGACTTTTTATCTCAAAGTTTTGAATTTTGTTTTCATAATTTTGACATTTTATGTAATGATTCTTATGGTTTTGACTTATTTTCCTCATAATTTTGACTTTTAATCTTATGGTTTTGGCTTTTTTTTAAGTACTTTTGACATTCATCTCAAAATTTTGACTTTTTATGGCAAAACTTGACATTTCAACTCATAATTTTGACTTTTTATCGCAAAGTTTTGAATTTTGTTTTCATAATTTTGACATTTTATGTCATGATTCTTATGGTTTTGACTTATTTCCTCATAATACTGACTTTTAATCTTATGGTTTTGGCTTTTGTTAAAGTACTTTTGACATTAATCTTTAAATTTTGACTTATGTTAAATAGTTCTGATTTTTCATGTGTATTTTTGACCTTTTATCTAATAATTTTGACATTTTATCTCAAAGTTTTGACTTTAAATCTCATGTTTTTGATTTTGTTCCTCATAATTTTGACTTTTTCTTTGTAATTTTGACATTAATCTGAAAATTTTGAACTTTTTATTGTAAAACTTGACTTTTAAACTCATAATTTTGACTTTTTATCTTATGGTTTTGGCTGTTTTTAAAGTAATTTTGACATTAATCTTAAAATTTCGAACTTTTTATTTCAAAATTTCACTTTTTCCTCATAATTTTAACTCATTATCCGACAGCTTTGAATTTTGTTTTCATATTTTGACCTTTTATCTCATGATTCTGACTTTTTATGTCAGTTTTTTAAATTTCTATCCCATAATTATGACTTTTCCCCATTATTTTGAATTGTTGAACTGAGAAAAGACGCATGCAGACAGCTCCAGTCGTGTCACACACATGTGGCGGTGACGCAGCAGTCGAGGTTTAAAAGCATGATGTTGCCAAAGATCTATTTTAGCAGATTAGCGTCCCCCGCCCCCTCCCCCCCTCCCTCCCTCCCTCCCTCTCCTGCTGGAGGTGAAGGGGGCTGGATGAAATGACAGTCACCCCAAATGGCCTCAGCCTGCACACGGACAACTGAACTTAATCATCTGGATCTGTTGCATCTGACTTTGTTGTTTGAGATTCACGCTGTATGTAGGTTAAGCCTCTTGTTGCAGCGATTATTATTGAAATTATTATTTTTTTCTTCCTCGCTGGTCAGTGCGAAGCTTTGCTCCAGGGTTAGTTCGATGAAAGAGGTGCTCTGTTTGTTTTATTATATAACAATTAATAACAAAAGAGGTTTGTGAGGAGTTCAGCTTTCACTTTATTTTAAATGTGTTTATTAAAAGTGTGTTTATTAATACTCAAACGTTGCAGCTGGAGCAGTCACAGGTCTGAGGTCAGGATTAGAGCCCGTGTCTGTTTTTAACGCCGCTCTAACTCTTCCTCCTCTCTTTAAAGTCGACTGCTGGGCACTTGACAAACGTCTCGCTGCTTGTCTCTGCTGTCTGTCAGTTTGTTTCTGGCTGCGGGCTTTTGCTCCACAAGTGGCTTCGCTCCAACAAACTGGCATTCCTGCAGCTGCAGACTCCAGCTTCAGGCCGTGGACACATTTACCGCTCCTCCTGGGCCTCACATTATATAATGACGCCCACTGCTTCTCTGTGGTTGACCCCAACGCGCACGGACGCTCACATATGTGGACACATGCAGATATGATCTTGCAGCATGATATTTACATTTTATTTTTGTCTGTTTTGCTTCCAGCTGTGTGAGAAGAGCTTAAAAACTGAGCAACAAAGACGCTCTGCTCATTCTGTCTCTGCAGATTCTCACGTTCATAGTTTCTTATTTCTATTTATGAATGAGGAAAGTCACATTTTTTGCCAAACACTTCACTTTATATCTGAGATTTCCCATGACACAAGGGGAGGAGAAATCCTGCGAGCCTTTTAGTTTGGTCGACCACTTTAATGCTCACCAGTCGCTTGCAGCCATTGGTTTTCCACTGAAGTCGATACATTATAAAAAAAACATTTTAGCACAGTGACACTGAGGCTGCAGCACATGAGAGCTCAGCTGTTGAATCACCTGTTTGCATTTTTTATTTATGGCGTTCAAAGCTTCTGCACAGTCATCCTTCAGTCTGTTTCTCAGATATTTCTGTGCAGGTTGTTTCTGCAGCTCTTGAACAAAGAGGAGATTCTTTCTCACACTTGAAAATATTTCAAGGCTGCGTGTTTCCTCTTCACGTCCAGGCTGCAGCCGCTTCACCTCAGATACCCTGCCCTGCTCTTAGACGTCTGTCCAGATGGTTGGAGAGTATGAGCCGGTGGAACAAAGCAGATCATTGGCTGTTTCAGCTCTGGCTGGAAAGGGTTTAGGGCGGGAGAGGAGGGAGGAGGGGGGGTCAGAGACTAGCAGACCAGCTGAGCACAATGAGGTCACCCTGCCAGGGAATCAGCCCGTTCAAAAATACAGAGAGCTCTGATTCGCTGAGTGTGAAGCAGCAAGTCACAGCACATGGTGTGTGTGTTTTTCAGCGTGTGTGTATTTCTGTGTGTGTGCGTTCATCTCGTGCATCAGTGAGTTTCATTCTTGAGTGACACATCTGACATTTCACACAAAACACTGGTGACTCAGTTTTTCTATCTTTAGTCAAACTTTTTTTAATTTGCTCTCACCTTAAAGTAAAAAATAAAAAAACAATCATCTGCTGGAGAATCGAATAAAACAGCAGAAATGAAAACGCTGCAGCAGAAATGTACGTCTTAAAGGGTTAAAAGAAAAATTGCACTGTCTGGGATTCGAATATTGCCATTTAAATAATTTGCATTGAGTTGCCCAGCCCCCCTTTCTTTGTTAACTCAACTCAACTTTATTCATAAAGCACTTTAAAAACAACCACTGCTGAAAAAAAGTGCTGAACATATAACGACAAACATTTAAACAAGGATAAAAAAAAAAGAAACAGGTATAACACTTGAGTTATTGTTTCATTAGGTGCGTTTCCATCACCCTTGGATATGCACAAAATTTAAACAGCGCTATAAAAAACTGGTAATGGAAACACCTGAATTTTGAAAAAGCACTAACATATCACAAAAAAGTTTTACGCTTTCATGAGGTGGTTTTCCCAGATGTTTCGACATTCAAATATATCGCCAAAGCGCAATGGAAACGCTTTTTCTGCATTTCTGCATTAAATTCAATGGTTCATGTGGTGGAAATTCATATTAGCCTGTGTCAGGACATTTTTATTCTTCTTAGGGCCTGAGCAAAATGTTTTCAATTCTTTTTCCAAATAAATATATATATATTTTAAAAAGTTATAGACAAACATTTGAGGGTAAAACAGCGTAATAACTATAAATTATTCAGTGTTAAAATGGATGATAGAGAGTTAAAATGTTTCGCCAAGCATTAAAAAAGATTATTCATGAAAGAACCAAAAGAAGTCAAACAAAAAAAGTCATATTTACATTAAGTTCACACTGTTTTAAGTTGAATGCTCAGTTACAAATATTTGAAGAAGGGAAAATTCCTGACACTGACTTTCATAATTCATGCATCAGAGGGTTAAGAGCAATAAGTAAACAAACAATAAGTAAAAACAGTAACTATAAACAAACCATAAAACGCTAAAACAGAGCTGAGTCTCATGCTGGGTTAAAAGCCAAGAAATAAAAGTCGGTTTTGAGAAGTGTCCTGATACAACCTTTTTGTTTCCAATACGATATATCGATGTTACATAAGGTGACCATATGTCCTCTTTTAAGAGCCTGTCCGGTCGGGGTTTATAAAATCCTTCAAATGTCCGGGTTTTTGATCTTGCTTGAGCTTGAGCGCGTCACAGAATAGTGTATTTATCATTCACGTTCAGTGGTTCCTTTAGAAACACGCTCTGAGAGATGGAGTCTGAGCCGAACCCCGGAACATGTATTCATTCATTCACAAATCAGTACAGAGGCTCCACACTCACTCAGTCACTCAGGCTGACAGGCAGGTAGGCACACTGCCAGAGAACACTCCAACAGAAAGAAAATGCAGAAACACAAATGTCATTTCACTGATGAAATGCGAAAAAAGTTCCCCTGTTTTCGTCCGGGTTGTGACAAATGGGAGGCAGAATGTACAGTCTGCAAAGCTGGAACTTATGTCTCTGTGGCTAATAATGGTTCCAACGATCTACAAGCCCATATCACCACAACAAAACATTGAAGAATAGGCTACCTCTCTTTTTTTCTTTTTGTTTAATATTTTGAGGCATTATTTCTATTTTTACGTAACTGATAATTGGGAGGTTATCTTGAAGAATGGTTCTCTACCTCACTTTTCCTAACTAAGGTGTAAGTGTCAGACTTAAGAGAGGTGATTTTTTTTAATTTTGTTAAACATCTGAATACTTGTGTTCCTAAAGAACTGTTTTGGGCTATTTCTCAGTATATCCAGGTAAAGGGGGGGTCCTCTTTTCAGAGAAACAGAATATGGTCACCCTATGTTACAGCCTTGAGTCTTAGGGTGAATTCCAATTCCTGTCTTAACCCTCAATCTCAAAATGCACACTCCCGCGAAGTGTAAGTGCTGTCCCGATTCTCAGAAAGTTAAGGTTGAGGGGTAAGACTGAGGCTGTATCTCCCTCAATACTGAGATTTTCCGACACCACCCTTGGGACTAAGGGACATCCAGAATGCATTGCGTATTGTCGGTAAATAAACATGGCATTCAAAGCGGCAGAGAAGGCGAGCTACAAATATAGTATTTTCTTTGTTAATGGAGATATAAATATTACGAAAACCATTGTTTAATCTTAGTTTAGACCCATTTTATGGATTATTTACCTCATTGTTGCAGAACATTTATTTTTATTTTACGATCTTTTGTCAATAGCGTCCGGTGCAGACAAGCCATGTTGCTTTCGTTAAAGTTGTTAACGTTACAAAATGGTCATTTTTCTCCGTGGTAATGTAATTGTTTTATCAAGATAACAGCCTATATAACATGCTTGTGCCGATAATGGTATAAGATGACCGGGCTAATGTCATCTCCTGTAGCCGCAGAGTTGTAACCATAGTTATAGCTGGTGTTTACCTTTCAATAAACTATGGTTTGCTGTGACAGCTGAATATGTCCGTGGTTGTGTTATTTATACAGATATTTTTTTGATCACGCTAACCGAAGGAATAACTGACAGACAGTCCACAACAATTTCATTTGCATTTAAGGGGTGTCCCATTTCTAAGTCACAAGATAGCCCTGAACACTTGGTTTTGAGGGCGAACAAGATTGAGGGTTAAGAAAGGAATTGGAATTGGGCCTTAATATCACACTGGGACACGTTGACTTTCTGTTAACGTTCCTCCACCTGACAGAGAGTCACATCCGGGCTCAGAGCGTTCGACACTGATGACAGAGTCCAGTCGGACACTGTCACCTGAAGTAGGTTATGATTCACTGATTGATTCCACCTCAGACTGACCGCCGCCGCCGCATCACTCAGCCCGCAGGCCGCTCACAGCTCCAGCCACAGTCACAGGAATCACAGCTCGCTCAGGCGTTAGACGGCGAGGAGCAGAGACAGGTGCTTCCACAACTGGTGATTCAGAGTCTCTCTGTTTTTTTTTCTATCAGACTGACGTTATTTCAGCCTCCAGCTCGGTTTACTTCAGGAGCAGAAATGCTTTAAAACGACTGAGCAGTTTGCAAAAATAACACTGGGGAACAGAATTTTTGGTGGTGCAGAATCCAACATTGATCTCAGTTTTTCTCCATCACATCAAGTTTGTGAACTATAGGATCATTGTTCTCTTAAAAAACACTGAGGAACAATGTCTAAAACTTTCTGTTGAGTTAGACTTTTATGCTGATTAGAAGTATAATTGGCTCCAAAATTGCAGTCAGTTTTTTTCTAGCACGTCAAGCTTTACCCTCCAGATAAGCAAAATTCAATCAGTTAAATTTCAATTCAGTGGAGAAAACTTGATGTGCAAGAAAAAAACTAACTGCAAGTTTAGAATCAGCCAGACAATGTTCGTTTAAATCAGCGTAAAAGTCAAACTCAACAGATTTTTTTTCACAAATTGTTCCTCAGTATAATCTTATCGCAGATATTGTCCCCTACATTGTAATTTTGATTTATGGTAATTATTCTCAGGTTCCCCATCTTTGGTGTTGTTAAACACATTTCTTGGATTGAACACTGACATTTTTTCTTGCTACTTGTGACTGTTTTTAATCACTTCACTCTTTTTTTTTTGCCACTTTTGGACCATTTTTCTACTTTCTCACTATTTCTGTTTTCTCCCAATTTTCTTGCCAATATTTCTTGCTTTTTGACCATTTATTTCTTTACAAAAGGAAATCGGAATTGGCAGAGGGTTTTTTTTTAATTATTATTATTACCGATACTCTTATTCATTCTTTTTCAATTCTTCCTGTGAATTTTCCAAAAAAAAAAACTTGTAAAGCTACTTTTTGTAGCTTTACAGGTTTACAAGTATGAAAGTGATCAATAGCTTTAAATATCTTTGGATGTAAATGAATAAATATAAGCAAAACTTGCACATCAGGTGAGGTTGTTGTATGTTATCAACTAAAGTAGACCACTATGTTTTGACTTGTTTGGAACCTTGAGCTTGCCGTAGTTGTGCTGAAGTCAGTTTGAAAAACATTTACCCATTAGTATTTTAATTTTTGAGTTTTCAGTATTGTTCACAAACACTTATTGTGATGTTTCCATGATAAAAGTTGAAATTCTGTTTTAAAACTGAAGGTCAAATGGAGGTATGCAAAAAACTAGCACATCAATGTAATTCCCCATATACGTTAGCATCGAGCTAGTATTATGTTTTCCCTGTGGTCTGTGCTTCATTAGTAGATGTGTAACTTTTTTTTTTTTTTTTTCAAGGATTCAAGGAATTTTATTGTCATTCATCACATGTAAAACATGGATGGAACGAAATTTGGTTGTAGAAATAAGAATGATTAAATATATACAAATAAAAAAAGAGAATAAAAGAAGAACACAATCAACTAGCCTTTGTAATAAATAAATTGAATAAAATAATAACAATCTGTGCAAACTAACTTGTTGAATGTATTGAATATTAATCTCTTGTTAGAGAGTAATGTACATTACAGCTTCTTAAGTAAAACTTAAAGCAGAAAATCCTGAATCAGAGTTTTCCTTACTTTACTTTTCACTCCTTTTTTTGCTTTTCTGACCATTTTCCAACTTTTCTCCCAATTTTCTCACCAATTTTTGTTGCTTTCTGGTGATTTTTCCCACCTTAAACTTATTTTATTGCTACTCCTTGTTGTTTTTGCCACTTTTCACCACTTTGATTGTCTCTTTTTCAAAGGTAGTTTTGTCTCTTTGGTTGAGTAACTCAGGTGTAGAGAGATTTAATCTCATTTCTGATGAATTGCCCGGCTCCTATATTAAATTCTTTCTAGTAAAGACGAAAAGAAAAGCTTAAAAAGATTAACTGCTTTGATTTGAGTTGTTGAGCATTGTAAGATGATGTTAAAACATTATAAACCGCTCCATTAGGAACAGCTTCTCTGGTTTCCACAGTTTGGGGAATTAATGGTCCAGGAAATGAGTTTGTCAGCCGCTGTGTGATTTCCTGAGGGAGGAATAATCTTCAGATTTGATGGTATTGTTGTTGTAACTTCACTCACTCTTCTTCTACTGAAATCCTTTAAACAGAAACAGTGGATATCTGACTTATAATGTGGATAAAATGGAGTGCAATAGGACTTTTTGAATGTTGTGTAAATATCCTGATTGTTCCTTTAGTGTCAGCACCCAGCATGTTTGTGTTCAGCAGGTGTTCTGTAAAGTGCAGGTAGTAGTTAGTTTCAGGTTGTACAGAGCGTCCTGACAAAAGCCCCTCACGGTCTGCAGACGGGCGCTGTGAGAGCAGCTCTTTCAAAGCCGCAGGAGACGATCGTCTTCTTTTGTTGGCGGTGGCTCATCATCGCAGCTCCATGACCAAGAGCATCCCCAGGCCGCTGCCGCTGCAGCGCTGTGGGAAAGCTGCTACCTGAGGGCATGTGCAGCCTGCTTTCTTCTCTCTGCACAATTACATTTAGTCTGTCAGCATGAAGTGTGTGTGTGTGCGTGTGTGTGTATGTGTGTGTCCAAGGGTACAAAACAAAGGGCAACATCTCAGCTCTACACGTGTGATTGTATCTGATTGTGATAA
The DNA here is from genome assembly GCA_008086565.1 of Thalassoma bifasciatum. Lineage (NCBI taxonomy): Eukaryota > Metazoa > Chordata > Actinopteri > Labriformes > Labridae > Thalassoma > Thalassoma bifasciatum. The sequence goes on from RPOG01000515.1 coordinate 260,392, forward strand.
CAGCGGCTGCTCTGTTTCCTGTCACAACAAACTAACTGGAAAAATGAGAAACAGGAATAATCAGGGTTTGGAATTAGAGCCCGAACCAGTTTGGGATTTTTGGGGCCGATACTGATACCTGATATATGAAATAAGAACATTGATATACACAGGATATATACTGTACATGAAAAGATTGATAGATAGGTTGTTTTATTTTACTCTTTCAGGGCTAAAGGTAGCAGCTTCCAGATCTGAGCTTTGTTCAGTTTTGTCTTCAGTCAGAACCATAGACTGTATAATGAGTGGACGTAACGACGTTCGGCTCAATCTGAAGCCTCCAGCATAAGCCGGCGGGGGACCACAGACCGACGTCATATCCAGTATTCGGGGCGGGGGACCGCAGACCGACGTCATATCCAGTATTCGGGGCGGGGGACCGCAGACCGACGTCATATCCAGTATTCGGGGCGGGGGACCTGTCTGGCTGCAGTATAGGTCATAAGCCCCGCCCCCTGGTGTCTGGCTGCAGTATAGGTCATAAGCCCCGCCTCCCCATGTATTCCAGATATGAGCCGGGAAAACTTAAAAAAATTACGATACCTCGTAGAAACGTTTCTCTCATTTTTACGCTAAGGTGGTATGATGATGTCATCTGGCTGCATGGTGTTCGGGTGTTTTTTTTCTGAGAAGTTAGTTTCTCATTAGTTATTGGACGTTAAAAACCGTGATATAAGTTTCGTTTTACGATAGTTGACAGCTGCCATTCGTGAGTAGTTTTTATCGGGGATATAAGAAACTTCGGGAAAGAGCCAAAAGGAGACTAAACCTTCTGAAGAAGAAGAAATAAATATTTTTATTTCTCTGTTTTACTTGGCTCATCCGGAAATCCTCTACTGCGCAGACTCTGGCTGCAAGAGAAACGGGTTTTTTTGGCTTCAAAAACGTAGAACGGTGACAGGCGGAAGCACGCTGTTCATTCTATATACAGTCATTGGTCAGAACAGACTCTAAGTTTGGTTCCTCTGATTGCACATTTTGTTCTTAATTTCACCTCCTTCTTCCCACGTCCTATGATTTCATGAGCTGCCATAAAACTTAGAACAGTCATAGTTGCATAAAGTTAACTTTTCTTCCTGCATGAATATTCTTTTTCCTCTTCCATTTTCACTAAATGCATTGTGCATGTTCTAGAAAAGTCTCTAAACTTTACTTTTCATTGATTCACGTCTCTGTAAAAAGAAAATTCAACCCGACAAAAAAAAGGCAAGGTGGACGAGCCCTCTAGTGTGCAGGAGCAGGAGCAGCATGTTCACTAATTTAATAAATGTTATTTGGTCGTGTGGGGAAACTTAAATGATGAATGTCAGTGCAGGAGCACGTTATTAAAAGTCTGACATATAAACACATATCAACATGATTAAGACTCCTTACAAACACAAAGAGAGAGACAGAGGTGATTTGGTGAGAGTCTGTTTTCATGTCAGGGATAATTCAGCTGAACAGAGAGAAGCAGGAAACTTTTTTTTTTTTTTTTTTTTAAACTTTCTTTTTATTTTAATTTCAGGTTTACAAAACATTAAATAAAATACAACAAAAAGAAATGTAAGGGCGGTTGTTTAAGGCCAATCAATAGTACATAGCATTGTATATCATCTATACTTAAGAGGGGTTACAAGTGTTGATATAAGAGTTTCATTTTTTCCAGTATTTTGCACAGTCATCAGTTCATAGTCTTATGAAGAAGGTGAGTTTTTCCATAATGTATATTTCATTTACGATTGCAGTCCAGTCTTGTTTTGTTGGTGGATTTGTCTGCATTCAATTGCGTGTGATGGCTTTTTTACTTGCAGCCAAGATGATTTTATAAAGATATCTGTCCTGAGATTTGAGACCAGCTGGTGTTTTACAAAGATATAAGGTGACAAAGCAAGGTTCAATTTCAATTCCAAAAATGTTTCTCAATTCTTTTGCAAACTCTTGCCAGTAAGAAAGGATTAGAGGGCAGGCCCAAAATACATGAAAATGATCTGTTATAGATGCACCACATTTTCTCCAACATTCATCAAGACCTTGGGAGGCTTGTTGTTTAAAAGACGTCTTAGGGGTGATAAAATAGCGTATTGTACATTTCCAGCAGAATTCTCGCCATGATCTAGAGTTAGTGGTCCTAGCCTGTCCCTCCCAAATTTCATACCAATCTTCCTCTGATATCTCCAGGCCAGACTCCCTCTCCCACCTCTGTTTAATATAGAGAGTAGAGTGGTTTTTAGAATTTTGCAAGCAGGAAACTTAAAAAAAATAATGATCAATTATTTTTTCCCCACATTTATTCCTCTCATTTAAATCCGTCTCTGAATTTGCTCTGTAATGGATTCTGTTTGTGTGATAATCCTTTGTCTTCACACAATAACCCAATTTCCTCGCTCAAGTGGGTCAAATTTATCTTCTACTAACAGCCAAGAAAATCACAAGTGTGTGAGCTGAAAAGCTGCGAGTAATTCAAACAAACAGGCGCACAAAAGCAAACGATGCACTGCAGGTTTTTCACCGTTACTCCAGCGCTCTAACGTTTTTAGCCTGTTGCACAGAGAAGCTGACACTGATCATAAAAAGCTGCAGGGCACAGACTCAGATTTGTTCCTCTCTTTAGTGTTAATTCAGTTTTTGTGGCAGGGTTTAATTAAAGCTTTTCCACATTGAGATGTGAGAGAGTGTCCTCACCTCCCCGCTCTGTGCATGTACACACACACACACACACACACATCAGCACATCACTAAGCTAATAAGTGATCTTCCTCATGTTGACAGCGTGATAGGATGTTGGTTGGAAAACAGCAGCAGGACCTGAGGCCAGTTTGGGACAACACAAAGAGGCTCTTGTTGGAGTCTGTCTCTGCCCGAGGCCTCGCTGTTTTATTGGCCTGTCATGTGCTTCTCTGTGACAATAAGTCTCCCATGTCTCTTTGCTCTATCATCACTTGACTCCTTGTTATTTGATGTAAAAGTCTGTTAAAAAGGACGGAAGCATCATCATCGAGTTCAAAGGGTCACATGTTTGAGTCGGGACGTGATCCTCGCACAGATTCAGCGTCTGCCGTCTGTCTGCTGAAAACTTGATGAGTTGACAAGCTGTACTTTTGGCCTGTGGTGACGCGTGGTTGGCCAGATTTCTGCCGGTGATGTAATGAGGACGTTTGGCCTGGCGGGGATTATGGGTCGTGTCCAGGTTCCTGCTCCAGGGCGTTTAAAAGTTTGACTGTTGAAAGTCGAGTCCCCGCGCTGACCCCTGACCCCGAGTCACCTTCTCTGGTTTTTATGACTCGTTGATCCTCTTGTCTGTGGGTCGTGTTTAAAAAGCCTCTAATGCACTTTCACTTTATGAGTGACCTCATCACCTGATAAGTCTCTTCTTCTCTGGAACAGCAAGTGCTGGACACGAGCGGGAAGCGAATGTTGAGCATCATCACACTCAGGTTTCATTTCTGACGCTGGTTCAGAGGAAGATCTTTGGCAGAAAGTGGTGGTTTATTCTGGACTCCTGTTTGGGGAAGAAGGTCATGTGAGTTTCACTCTCACTGCACCATGTGACACCATGTGGTACTGTTTGGTACAGCGTGGCTCCATTTAGGAATGTTTGACCTGTGGCACTCTGTTGGAAAGTGTGGCACTATTTGGCCTGATGGGTGCCTGCTTTACTTTGTTGCAGTATTTGGCACAGTGTGGCACGATGAGGCATCATGTAGAAATGTTTTGCCCGTGACACTAATGGCGCTTTTCCACTCATGTTAAGGTCGAGATGAGATGAGCAGAGATGACCCAAACCAATAGAAAAGGAGATCGGGCTGATGTCTGAGTGCCACCCGCACCTAGAATATTGTGTCGACGCGATTTCACGACGCGTCTTCACGCACGTACAAGTAGATATTGCGGTGTGTTTGTAGTAAAACATGATTGTATACAGCCACCGTGGTCTTTAAAGGAGAAAAAAAAGCTTTAAAAAGATTTCATTAAAGTAATACAGCGGCTCAATGTCGGTCGTCATGACAACGGAGGTAAACAACAGCCTGGTGCTGCTGCACGCAGAGGAAAACGAAGGAGCTGCTTCCTGACATCAACTCTTCCCTGGATCCAGTGAGATCACTTTAATTTTTGATTTTTGGGCCTGGTATAGCAGAGATTTTTTGTTGATCAATCATTCTTCTTTGAACTGGTTTTCCTTTTTGGTTCCCTGTGGATTAATGGACTGATTGGTGCTTAAAGACTCTCGTGGCAGACAGATCGCTCCTGCACCGACCAACT
>RPOG01000515.1:265076-327242 GCA_008086565.1 Thalassoma bifasciatum
GGTGCTTAAAGACTCTCGTGGCAGACAGATCGCTCCTGCACCGACCAACTTTGATTTAATTTAAAAGACTCTTTAAAGCCAACTATCTTTGCTGTTAACTTCTTTTTGCTTTAAAAAGGACTTTTAACTTCTTTAGGAATCATGAAGGAGCATTTTAGGGCTGTATTTTGTCTTCATTCAGTCTGGTTCTGTGCCGTCAGGTTTAAATGTCATTAAAAACCCGTCGCTGACTTATTCCTTTGCCTCTTGTAAGTGATTTGTTCAGAGTCAGAAGCTGCAGAGACGACATTCTCTGACCAATGAGTGACCAGCAGTTCATCGACGTCACCTTTTAGTATCGGCTTTACTCTCTTAGAACCAGGGTAGAGTAGGTACTAAAAACTGGCGTCTGCCGCGTAGTACCGCGCTAATGGAAACGCAACACAAAGCGGGTAGAGGAGAGTAGAGTAGGGCTGAGACGAGTCAGTGGAAAAGCGCCGTATGTGGCATGGTGCGGCACAGTGTGGCACCATTTAGGAATGTATTGTCTGTGGCACTAGGCCTGAACGGTTTATCAAATTTGTACCATGTTTGTTCCAGACAAAAAGGTTTTTATCCTCCAACTGTCACTTTGATGTCATAAATTGTAATAAAACACCAACTTATATCAACACATAGAACTTTTTTTAATCTTCCATCTTTTTCTTGTTCTGTTACACAAACTTCTAGTCCAAAGTCTTACCCATGTTTTTAACATCCGTTTGTTCTCAAAGGTGAGATTTGTCTTTACACAGAATCATGTTGCAAAAACTTTGATTTCAATGCCACAAAGAAGTGTCAGATTACAGCTCATTGATATTTGGTTCATTGAGAAAAACAAACTGGACTTAAAGCGTGAATGGAGGGAGAAGGTCAGCGAGGGCGGTTTATTCTGCACCAAGCTGCAGGTGAGTGAACTCTGCACTTACGAAACCTGTGTGGACAGGATTATGAAATAAAACGCTTTAATCGTGTTCACAGCGAAGTTCATTTTCCCTCTCAATGCTGCGACCTCTCTCTCTCTGTTCAAGGTGAATGACACTTAACGTTGAATGAAAGTCGTGAGAGGAAGCCAATGCCATTTTTAACTCTGCAAAGACAATCACAACATGATTGTAACTGCATCAGCACAACCTCAATTATAAAGACAGTCTTCATTGTTTTTACGTTGACAGTAAATTCTTTGAGTGATGCATGATTTTTTTTATCTTCTCATGTCATCACAGATATTACAAATGCTGTTTTTTTCTCAAACCGTGCTGGAAACCCATGAGACATCGGCTTTAATGATCATAATAAATTATTTGAAGCGCATTAATGAGAGTATCTGCACGCTTCTAATGGAAAGAAGATTTTTTTATGTGAGTTTTGACGTTAAATCAGCTCGAAGTTGTAGTTTTAAGAGCAGAAATCTAACTCCAGCTCATTCTGATTTGCATTATATTCGACATTTTCTGTATCAAATATATGAAAAAAGCCAACATGTACAAAAAAATGAAATAAAAGCTGATCCAAATTCTTGGTTAGATCATCTCGCTGGAGTTTTTATCTCAGCCTCTGAACGTATTCATCAATAATTCACAGTGTGTTATAAAATCCTGCTCTGGATTTAAGGGAAAAACTCAATTGTGATAAATTCTCTGGCTTCTGTAGCCCTGAAGTTTTTCTTTGTTGTCATCGAATTAAAACCTTTTGATGATCAAACTGATTTAAAACCCTCTCGAGGTCAAAGTAGAGTTGTTTTTTCTTTTGTATTAACAGTTTTTGAGCAGATGTGATAACCGAACCTTGACGTGTGTGTCTGTGTTTTGTTGTCAGACGCGGTGAACGGTGGGTGGCACATTTCTTTCTCTCTTTAACAGGAAGTGCTTACGTTGATGAATGAGAGTTTTTCCTCAGAGGAAACAGTGGGTGACAGGAGTTTTGAGTTTGTCAGTTCTCACTGTTTGCGTTTGAATCGACTGAATAAACGCTCCCAGGCCGATTTAAAAAAACAAATCACTCATTGAGGCTTTAAACGCTGCTTCATTTCAGGCTGATTGATGTCGCTGATGTTGCAGGTCTCATAAAAGATGGATTGTAGTCTTGTTTTTATTGCTTTGAGTTGTGATTATTGTCATTTATTTATCCCTTCACAGAGAGCACGTCTGCTGCTTTGAGTCTTTCCTCTCTTTGCACACACACTAACCCAGAAAGCCTTCTTGTTTACAAGCCCGTGGTGTACTAAAAGCTCAATGTGTTTGGCAGAACACACAGTGAGGACTTGGCTTAAAAACATGTGATTTCTTTGTTGTTGTTGAGAGCTCTTAATGTAGAGTCCGAGCATTTTCTCTCTTCCACTCAGAGCTGATGGAGTCCGACTCGCTTTGAAGTTTCTCTCTGTTTGGAGTCTGTTTGCTGCAGGACTGATGAGTATTACCAGATGCTGTGATTGGCACTGCTTCATGATATATGCGCTGTTTTGAAAGTAGCTGTAAATCTGTGTCACAGGCCGCAAAAACATGTCCGAGTGCACTGAAGCTTCACGTGATATCTTCGCCTTCGATTGCAACACATGTGGATCCTTTTTAACGCAGGAAAAGGTGAAATAAAACTAAAAAAAATCCCAGAAAATAAATCATAAATGCATTCTTGAGTGAATAAAACTATACTAGGTTTGCATCGTGGTTAATAATCTGATTTAAAGCCTCTGTCCAAGTGTTGTTTTGTAGTTTAAAGGGACTGTGAGGACTTTCTGAGTGATCTTAAAAAAGTCTGATCATCTGAAGTTTTTCAGTGAGAAGAGAGATCTGAGTTTTTCTGTGCTGAATATTATTTCTGTGATTGATTTAGTAGAAATGTTGGAAACAGGAGCTGGACTGTCTGACAGAAAAGAGACAGAAGAGAAGAAGAAAGATAAACAGGAGAAAGATAGAGCACAGGCTAAAGGCTAAATCACAAGACTAAAAGCTAAAACAGGAGATAAGAGCTAAATTATGAGCCAAAGGACTTGAATACTACCTGAGGACTAAAATAAAAGCTGGAGGCTAAAATAAAAACTTGGGGCTAAAATACAAGCTAGAGGCCAAGACAAGAGATAGAGGCTAAAACAAGAAGCTAAAGCTAAAATAGCAAGCCAGAATCTTAAATATGAGCTAAGGGTTAAAACATATGCTAAAGGCTCAAACACAAGATAAAGGTTAAAATTGAGGCAAAGGCTTTAAATACAAGTTAGGGGCTAAAACTCGAGCTTAGGGCTAAAACATGAGCTAGACACCAAAATACAAGCTAAGGGCTAAAATACAAGCTTGAGGCCAAGACATAAGACAAAGGCTAAAACACGGGATAAAGGCTAAAATAAGATGCAAAGGCATAAAAATAAAGAATAAAAACAAAAAAAAGCCAGAGACCAAAATATAATCTGAGGGCTAAAATACAAGCTTGAGGCCAAGAAGTAACTCGAAGCTTAAACAGGAGTTAAAGACGAAAACAGGAGATAAAAGCTAAAACAGGAGCTAAAGGTTAAAACAGGAGCTAAAGGCTAAAACAAGAGTTAATGGCTAAAACAGGAGCTAAAGGCTAAATCAGGAGCTAATGGCTAAAACAGGAGCTAAAGGCTAAAACAGGAGTAAATGACTAAAACAGGAACTAAAGACTAAATCAGGAGCTAATGGCTAAAACAGGAGCTAAAGGCTAAAACAGGAGCTAAAGGCTAAAACAGGAGCTAAAGGCTAAAACAGTCTCTAATGTGTTTGTGCTAATGTTGATTCCTGTCCACATGCAGCAGTTATTCTGCAGTGATCTGTTCAAACCTGAGAGTCTATCAATAAAATGAAGAGCCAGGTTACGTTTGCTCTGCTTGGTGAGGTTGGAGTTGGTAGATGAGACCTGGTAGGACACAACCAGGATTCACTAACGTTACAAAAACAAAAGCATTTTAATGTCTAAGTTGGTTTTGATCAGTTTGTTTCTGTAGATGTGTTTGTCCGTCTTGACGTCTTATTTCAGAGTCTCATTGAGTCGGACTGAAGTGTGTTGTTGCGATGTTTCTGCGGGGCGAACGTTCGGAGCCGACGCTGATTCATTGGTTTAATACACGTCTGGTGTTACCATGGCGTTGAATCCGTTTAGCGTGTCAACGACAGAAGAAAAAATCCATTGGCAGCGCTGAAAGCAGTAAATTCACATCGGACAAGAATAAAGCATGTGTGAGAGCGAGACGGCTCTGCAGGAGGATCCAAGGTCTCTCTCTCTCCTTCAGATGAAAAATAATAGCAATAAAGATAAAAGAGCAGAGCAACTGGTGATCTTTGAAGGGTTGGCCAAGGTGAATCAAACCTCAAAGAACCTGACAAAGATCATCCCTGCTGGAGTATCTGTGCGTGAAGGTGTGTCAGAGCTCGTAAATGAAGGGAGTGGACGGAAACGAGGAGCAGCGTTAGTGATTATAACTCTTCAAACTGAGGTCAGCGCAGAGATGTTAAATCAGCAGAGCAGCGCTGCACAGTTTTAAAACTGTTTCTCATCATCAACTTTAGATATAAAAGCTTCATTGAAGAGTAAGAACATGTTCGTTTTTCTCTCTGGAAACCAAACCAGAGCTTTGTGGTAGGGCTGAACGGATTTAGAAAAATATCTAATTGCGATTTTTCTGGCAGATACAGCGATTTCAATTCGATTCACGATTTTGAAATTTTCACAATTTACAGTAACATTTGCAAACTTGACAGAAAATTACATCAAACCATTGAAACATCAAAAGCTTTTACTCTAATGTGAGGATGAAAATGAAAACTGAAGGTAAGAATTGTTTCAAACTTTGAGATAAAAGGTCAATATTTTAATATGAAAAGTGGAAATTTTGAGAAATAAAGACAAAATTCTGAGACAAAAGTCAATAAATGTCAGAGTTTAGGAAATGAATTTAATATTATGTGGAAAAAAGTCCAAACTTTCTCATTTAAGGTCAAAATTTTGAGACAAGATAAAAAGTCTCTGTTTTGAAATAAAGGCAGTGTTTGAGATAAAAAGTTGAAATTGTGATATAAAAAGTAAAAATTCTAAGATTTCAGTCAAAATTTTACAACATAAATACAAAATTATAGGATTAAGGGCAAAAAAAAAATTGAAAAGAAGATTTTTTTTTTAGAGAAATAGTTGAATTTTGACTTCTATCAGAATCCAGAGTCTAACACCTATTCTTGTTATTTCTAAATTAGTCTTTTAAAATTGTATTTTTAGTTTTAAAAACTGAAGAACAAAAAGAGCTATCTTTGACTCTTAACTTCTAAAAATGATGTAGTGCAAAATATCCTTAATTGTGTCAAGTTAAATAAAATACAAAACAACTAAAAACAAAATTCAACAATCACAGGAAAAAAGGATTTTTCCAACAGTCTCACACTCAAAGACAGGTGTGTGTGAAACAGCTGATATAACAGATCCTGGGTCAGTCAGGAGCAAAAAAAAATCGCAGCTTTAGCGATCACATGATCACGATGTTTGAAATTGCGATTTCGATCAGAAAATGATAAATTGTTCAGCTCTACTTTGTAGTAGAAAAATTCACTCTAAACTGCATGTTACTATGACTTAAACTGACATGTACATGTATATGTATATATATTGATTTAACATGTGGTGAGACATTTTTATGGAAGCCCATTTCAAAATGTTGTGATAACAAGTTGAGTTTTGAAATTAAAATTCAACATTCTGAGATAAAATTCAACATTCTGAGTCAGGAAGTTGGAATTTTGTGATAAAAACTTCAAAAAAGTGAGAGAAAAGATGAAAAATAGGAGAGAAGCATAACATTTTGAGGCAATAAGTTTAAATTTCAAGATATAAAAATAACAAAATCTGAGATAAAAGGTTAAAATTTCAAGTTTAAGGCTTCCAAACAATGGGAGAAATTAAAAACCCTAAAATCCAAATCTCGAGATGTCACATTTATAAAGGAATAAGTCAAAATTCATGATTCTAAGATTGAGATTCTGAGTTTTTTAGATACCAATGTTATTATAATGAAGTAAAAAAAAATCAAAGTTTTGAGAAAATAGTTGAAATTTTAAGATACAACTTCAAAACAATGAGAGAAATGTTCAAAATTTGAGATAAAAACTCAAAGTATTGAGAAAAGTCACAATTATGTGATTAAAAGTCAAGATTTTGAGACTAAAATTCAACATTCTGAGAAAAAAATTTTTTTTTGAGATAATAAGTTCAAATTTTGAGTTATTAAAATTTAAATAATTGAGATATAAGGTTGAAATTTTTAGATAAAATCTTTGAAACAATGAGAGAAAGATGAATATTTAAGGTAATTAGTTGAAATTATGAGAATAAAATTCAACATTCTAAGCTTGAATTCAAAATTTTGAGATAAAATGTTGAAATTTTGAGATACAAAGTCAACATTTTCAGAAAAACAAAACTCTCTCAGGATGAAAACTTCCAAACAATGAGAGAAAAGTAAAAAAGTGTAGCAAAAAATAAATAAATCCTGATTTAAGTTTGAAATTCAGAGTTTTGAGATACCAATGTTATTATAATTAAGTAAAAAAAAAATCAAAATTTTGAGAAAATAGTTGAAATTTTGAGATACAACTTCAAAACAATGAGAGAAATGTTAGAAATTTGAGATAAAAACTTAAAGTATTGTGAAAAGTCACAATTATGTGATTAAAAGTCAAAATTTGAGACTAAAATTCAACATTCTGAAAAAAAAAATAACTAACAAAATCACAGCTTTGGCAATCACATGATCACGATGTTTGAAATTGCGATTTCGATCAGAAAACGATAAATCGTTCAGCTCTTAACTGCATGTTACTATGACTTAAACTGACTGAAACTACCAGAAATCAAGATCAGCTCTGGTTTTCTCTTAATGACTCGGTTTTATTTGCACCAGCAGGAGCTGCTGTGTTTTGGTTTGAAATAAAGTGTTGATGTGGGTTTGAGAAGCTGAAGAGGTCACAGGTCGTTTATAGGACATATGGGCTGCATTTACCTCGCGTGATGATATAAAAACAGTAAAGAATCACAGACAGAATATTTTCCTGTAGACTTTTCCAGCATGTGGGCTCCGGCTGTTCTTCCTCCTCATCGTCCAACCAGGAAGAGGAAGACGCCTTAAACAGGAAAAGCTCGACTTCATCGCAGATGATGAAGCTGTAGATCAAAGTCATCTGTCAGCGACGCTTTTATAACATCTGATCCGCACATTATGTCATTGAAACACAAGGACAGAAAGTTTTCTTCTTTAACTCCGAGTCTGATATATTTATAGATGGGAAATCCAACAAAAGCAGATCTTTAAAAAGAGACAAGAATCAGGCTTAAGTTTCAAACCTGCGTCCAGTTTCCCCTCAGCAGTGATGTGCAGAGAGGAGAGACAGAAGGGTTGAGAAATGCACATTAAAGTGTCCTCTATGGAGCCAAAATATACAAAATTGTCCTCTGAGAACCGAAACAAAACCTACACGCCGTCTTTGAGGATAAATTGTAAGCTAGAATGCTCTCTATGGAGCCAAAATTCACAATAATGCCTTCTTGGGAGCCCAACTTGCACCAAAGTGCCTTTTTTTGGAACCAAAATGTATTTTAATGCCCTCTTAGGAGCCAAAAAGCATGATGGAGTGTTCTCTTGGAAGCCAAAATATGCAGAAGTGAGTCCCTTGGGAGCAAAAAAGTGTTCTAAATTGCTCTCTCGAGAACCAAAAGGCAATGGAGTGCTTTTTTTTGGAACCAAAATGTACTATGATGTCCTCTTAGAAGCCAAAAGTGCCTCCTGAGGGAACACTTTTTCATATTTTGGCTCCCAGGAGAGCAATTTAAAACACTTTTTGGCTCCTTCACAGGAATAAATTTGTATTTTGGCTCCAAGGTGGTAACTTTTGCTTATTGAGGCTCCTGAGAAAAAACTTGATAATGCTTTTTGTGGATTTGTCTGTGCATTTGTGAATCTGTTTTTTGCATTTGTGGATCCTTCTGTGTGCATTTGTGAATTTTTACACTGTTTTAACTCCATAAAAGTGTCCTCTTGGGAACCAGAATATGCAAAAGTGATATTCTTGGATCCGTAATAAACAATTATTTGTTCTTGGGAGCCAATAAGTATTCTAAATTGTTCTCTTTGGAGCCAAATAGGGTTCTGAAAGGCCCTTTTGGGACCCCAACTTGCAATTAGGTTCTTTGTTTTGGAACCAAAATGTGCTATAGTGTCGTCTTGGGAGGCAAAATATACAAAATTGCCCTTTTGGCAGCCAAAAAGTATTATCAAGTGTTCTCTCAGGAGCCTCAATAAGCAAAAGTTACCACCATGGAGCCAAAATACAAAATTATTCCTGTGAAGGAGCCAGAAAGTGTTGTAAATTGCTCTCCTGGGAGCCAAAATATGAAAAAGTGTTCCCTCAGAAGGCAAAATGCTTGTAAAGGTTTTTCCTTGGGGGCTAAAATATGCAGAAGTTATCTCTCTGGAGCCATAACACAGACTGAAGTGCCCTATTTGAGGACAGAATATGTAAAAGTGCTGTCTTGTTTGTTAAAATATTCACCCCAGTATATTTTTGTGGAGCTAAAATGCATGAATAAGTGTCCCCTTTAGAGTCAAAATACACAAAAATGGTCACTTGGGAGCCAAAATGCATGCTTAAATGCCCTCATTGGAGCAAAATACGTACTTAAATGCCTTTGCTGAAAACATATCTCTCCCTCGGGTTGGTTAAAACATTACAAATTGCTTTTCTGGAAACCAAAATGTTTCTTTTATTTGCCTCTATTTTATTCCATCTCTTCCTGAGCCTGAAGGAGAAATGAGGAGCAGGAGGTCTGTGAACTCTCACAGTTGATGGTATTTTTATTAGAGTCTGTTTGTTGAAATCGTTCAGAAAGTCGGAGGCAGATGTGCTCCACTGACCCACATATCTGGACACTAACAGAGATAAAACAGTGGGTCATTCAGCCGGTCAATAGAGCAAATACCAACAGTAGTCGTCCAATTCCATCTTCAGATAAGCGGGGAGGAGACTCTGCTGCTGCTTTTCTAGGAAGCTGTAACTCCAGAAACGTGATGATACCAGCTTCAGTTCCTGTTACGCTGCTTTTCTTCTGGAGCAGTAGGTCAAAAAGATAAAAAGCTGTTTGCTGAGAAAGATCTGGATGAATGAATGAAAGATGGTTTGATGGAAACAGAAACAGAGAGATGCAGCTTCTCGATGTGGAGGGAGGAAGTTTTCCAGGTTGTGGATTTGTTGGTCAGAGCGAGATGTTTTTGATGTTGATGGGGTCGAACTGTTGGTTACGTAACCGTCAATCTGTCTTATCATCTGTCAGGGACCTGATTTCTCACCAGGAAAAAGTCCTTCAGAGAAATCTTCCTTACGTAGGGTGACTAAACGTTCTCTTCTGCCCTGACATGTCCTACTTTTTCGTCTATATACATGTATACATATTGATTTAACCATGTGGTGAGACATTATTATGGAAGCCCATTTCAAAATTTTGTGAGAACGAGTTGAGTTTTGAAATTAAAATTCAACATTCTGAGTCAGGAAGTTGGAATTTTGAGATAAAAACTTCAAAAAAGTGAGAGAAAAGATGAAAAATATGAGAGAAGCATAACATTTTGAGGCAATAAGTTTAAATTTCGAGATTTAAAAATAACAAAATCTGAGATAAAAGGTTAAAATTTCAAGTTTAAAGCTTCCAAACAATGTAAGAATTTAAAAACCCCAAAATCCAAATCTCGAGATGTCACATTTATAAAGGAAAAAGTCAAAAATCCAGATTCTAAGTTGGAGATTTTGAGTTTTGAGATACCAATGTTATTATAATGAAGTAAAAAAAAATCAAAAATTTGAGAAAATAGTTGAGATACAACTTCAAAACAATGAGAGAAATGTTCAAAATTTGAGATAAAAACTTATAGTATTGAGAAAAGTCACAATGTTGTGATTAAAAGTCAAAATTTTGAGACTAAAATTCAAGATTCTGAGAAAAACAAATAACATTTTGAGATAATAAGTTCAAATTTTGAGTTATAAAAATTTAAATGATTGAGATAAAAGGTTGAAATTTTTAGATAAAATCTTTGAAACAATGAGAGAAATATGAATATTTAAGGTAATTAGTTGAACTTATGAGAATTAAATTCAACATTCTAAGCTTGAATTCAAAATTTTGAGATAAAATGTTGAAATTTTAAGATACAAAGTCAACATTTTCAGAAAAACAAAACTCTTTCAGGATGAAAACTTCCAAACAATGAGAGAAAAGTAAAAAAAGTGTAGCAAAGAAATAAATAAATCCAGATTTCTGGAGGTCACATGTATGAGGTTTTACCTTATGAGGTTAAAAAGTCAAAACTTGAGATTTTAAGTTTGATTTTGGAGTTATGAAAGTTGAAAATTTAAGAAAAATGTTGAGAAAAAAGTTCAAATTTTTAGACAAAAACTTCAAAACAATGAGATAAAAGTTGAAATTTTGAGATTATAAGTTGGATTTCTTTTAATAATAATTGAAAATTATTAGATATTTGAGTCAAAATCATGAGAAAAAAGTCAAAATTTTGACTTCAGATGAAAAATTGGTGTTTTAAATGTATATTCAGGTTAAGAAGCTGCTTTGTCGTCTTTGGTATTTTTGCAGGATCTCACAGAGGGTGGGGGGTGGGGGGGCTGTCCTCTTTTTCGGTTTTTAGTATATGGTCGCCCTATTTTTTGAAAACCACAAAGCTGAAGAGAGGGTGAGCTAAATGATTGTTTTCTTTAAATGTTTGTATGATTTAAATCAGTTTTTCTAACATCTGTGTAAAATTCAGCCTCATTTACGTTTTTATCGAGTTGAATAAAATAAAAATCTGTTCGTGGGACTTTCACTTTCACCTCCTCAGCGCTTCATTAACGCCGGTCCTTGTGAAAAAGCGACGGCTTCCTCAGAAGCACCCAGAGTTGACTCACTTCCTCTCTCTCTCTCTCTCTCTCTCTCTCTCTCTCGTCTCAGGTTTGTGGTGCTCCTCTTTAGAGTTTCCTGCTGTTACATGGTAACGCACAGCTGAAGGCAAGAGGTAAGCTCAACTTTCTGTTTTTATTCTTCCTCTCCTCAAGCTGCAGAAACTAAACGCACCTCAGCTCCTCATGTGAAGAGCGAGAACCTGAACTTGACCACGGAAACACCCCCGAGTAGTTTTCAGTTTTGTTTTGGGGTCAAACTCAGGCCTTTGGATGTTGTGGTTAGAGCAGGCTTTGCAGTGAGGCGTGTCACATCCCGCTCTGAGGTGAGGATGGAGGTGTTAATGGGGGACGGACACTTTCGGGATCTGATAGAAAAACTTTTCCACCAAAGATCCTTCAGCTGCAAATAAAAACACACTTTCACGCCGAGGCATCCTGTGCACTTTGACACGGGTTGGTGAAATGTAGGAGGGCACAGAAAGATGGTACGGCACCAAAACCAGACAAATGAGGTCTGAAAGGTCTCTTCCTGTTTCACTCCTCCTCCAATCAGCTGATAGAACGAGTGCTGACGCTCGCACCTGATGCTCTCAGAGATAAAACACGCGCACAGCAGGCGTTTAAAGGGGATTTAACTAACTTTGAACAATGAGCCTCAGCGTGTCCTCGAGTTATTGTCACATACTCACAGAATCAGAAACTAGATCTGCTTTGCAAACAAAAGGGAAGTTCACAGGTTTGTTTCACCCTCTGAATCCAGGCGAGTTTCTCCAAATGTGACGTTAAAGGTTGTGACCAAAAATTTGTTAACCACGTGGTGAGACATTATTTCAAAATTTTGAGATCGAAAATTCAACAATCTGAGATAAACTTCAAAATTTTGAGGTGATAAATTGGAATTTTGAAATATGAAAACTTCAAAACAATAAGATACAAGAAGAACATTTGAGGCAAAAAGTCAAAATTGTGAGATTAAAATTCAACATTCAACATTCTGAGATGAAGCTTTAAAACAATGAGATAAAAACTTCAAAACAATGAGGTAAAAGTTGAAAATTTGAGATTAAAAAGTCAGAATTTGGGAATTTAAATCCAACATCCTAAGATAAAATTCAAAATTTAAAGGTACAAGTTTCAAAACAATGAGATAAAAACTTCAAAACAATGAGGTAAAAGTTGAAAATTTGAGATTATAAAGTCAAAATTTTGGAATTTAAATCCAACATCCTAAGATAAAATTCAAGTTAAAGGTACAAGTTTCAAAACAATGAGATAAAAACTTCAAAACATTGAGATGAAAACTTCAAAACAATAAGATAAAAATACAAAACAATGGGATTAAAGTTGAAAAAAAAAAAAAAAAAAAAAAAAAAAAAAAAAAAAAAAAAAAAAAAAAAAAAAAAAAAAAAAAAAAAAAAAAAAAAAAAAAAAAAAAAAAAAAAAATAACTTTGGGAACTAGTTCCAACATTCTGAGATAAAACTTCAAAACAATGAGATAAAAATTCAACATTCTGAGATTAAACTTAAAAACAATGAGGTAAAAGTTGAAAATTTGAGATTAAAAAGTCAAAATTTTGGAATTTAAATCCAACATCCTAAGTTAAAATTCAAAATTTAAAGGTAGAAGTTTCAAAACATTGAGATAAAAACTTCACAACAATGAGATGAAAACTTCAAAACAATAAGATAAAAAATAAAAAACAATGAGATTAAAGTTGAAAATATAAAAAAAAAAAAAAAAAAAATTTGGGAACTAGTTCCAACATCCTGAGATAAAAAGTCAAAATTGTGAGATAAAAGCTTCAGAAAAATGAGATCAGAGTTGAAAATTTGAGATTAAAAAGTCAGAATTATGGAATATAAATCCAACATCCTGAAATAAAATTCAAAATTTTAAGGTACAAGTTTCAAAACAATGAGATAAAAACTGCAAAACATTGAGATGAAAATTTCAAAATAGGGGGAGATAAAAGTTGAAATTTTAAAAAAGTCAAAATTTGGACTTAAATCCAACATCCTGAGATTAAATTCAACATTTTGAGGTAAAAACCTCAAAACAATGAGATTAAAAAGTCAAAACAATGAGATCAGAGTTGAAAATTTGAGATCAAAAAGTCAAAATTTTAAGACATTCTGAGAAAAACATAACATTTTGTGGTAACAAGTTGAAATTTTGAGATATAAAAGTCAAAAACATGTAAGATAAAATGTTGAAATTTCAAGGTAAAATCTTCCAAACAATGAGAGGAATTAGAACAAAAAACAATTTTTAGTCACATACTCACAGAATCAGACACAAGATCTGCTTTGCAATAAAAACAAAGGGAAGTTCACAGTTTTATGTTTTTTNAGTTCACTTTTGCTCTCATCACTCCAAATGACTTTGTTCCAGAAGTTTTGAGGCTTGTCTCTGTGCTGTTTGGCGTATTGTAAGCAGGAAACTTTGTGGCATTTGTGTAGAAATGTCTTTCTTCAGCCCATTTTTCCTCAAGTGCCTCCTTATTGTGCATCTTGAAACAGCCAGACCACATTCTTTCAGAGAGTCCTGTATTTCAGCTGAAAAAAGGCAAAACTGTGAGATAAAAAGTTGGAATTGTAAGTTTAAAAGTTCAAAATTATGAGGTGAAAATGAGGGATACTTTGGGTAAAAGGTCAAAAATTTGGGGTAGTTGAAATCCCGTTTATAAGGTCAAATCTACACGAAAAATAAAGTAAGAATTATCAAATAAAACTTGAGGTTTTGAGTTGAAAAAATTCAAATTTTGAGATAGTAAAGTCAAAAGTGTTGGATAAAAGCAGAATCTAAAGATAGAAAGGTTAAAAAGTTGGGATAATGGAGCTGAAATGTTGAGATAACAGTTTAAAAATATGAGACAAAAAGTCAGAATTTTCAGATAAGATTTATAAAATCAAATTTTGAAGTAAAAAAGAGGAAATTTTGAGAAAAATGTCCAGAGACCACATTCTTTCAGAGAGTCAAAGTTATTTGTGGGTTTTTCTTTGCATCCAGAACAATTTTCCTGGCAGTTGTAGCTGAAATGTTTGTTGGTCTACCTGACCGTGGTTTGGTTTCAACAGAATCCCTCATTTTCCACTTCTTCATTAGAGTTTGAACTCTGCTTATTGGCATCCTCAGTTCCTTGGATATCTTTTTATATCCCTTTCATGTTTTATACAGTTGGATTCACTTTTTCTGCAGAAACTTTGACGATTCTTTTTCTTTCCTCATGACTCAGAATCCAGAAATGTCAGTGCAGCACAGGATGAAAGATGCAAGTATCTTTACCTTTAGTCGACATTCAAACACATTTATAGACAAACAGGTCATAAGGAAAAGTCACTGGTTCCACTAATGAAGCTTTTCTTTTTGCAGAAGACACTGTTGATATTTTTAATCTGCAAGTTTCTGCAGAGAGAGAAAGTGAAAGGAGGGTTAAAGGGACGTACAGTAGATCAAGTCTTCTTCTTCTGCTTGTTCTTGACGTGTGTTTGTTGGTCTGTTGCTCACTGTTACGCATTCAGTGATGCACAAAAAGATGCACACATGCAGAGCCACCGTCACCACAAGCAACTACCAACACACACACACACATGCAGTCAGTGTCACACATACAAATACCACAAACTTCCCGCGTACTCATAACGCTCCGGCTTTACTGACAGTGACTGTGCCACTTTTGAGAAAGATTGAGGGGGCGTGTTGACGGGAATACAAGCAGAAGTGGTTGAAAGTGGATCCTGTTTAGGTCGTCAGAGTAAAACCGGCTCCAGACAGAAACAGAAACAGGTTATAAAAATATATATATATATGTATAAAGTTATATTTGGAGGATTTGCTGTAGAGAATAAACGCTCCATGAGTTGACGTGTGAGGGTTTCATTTCTTCATGGAGTCAGATATCAGAGCGTGAATTTCCTCTACAACATCTGATGATTCAAAGCTCATTATTGTATCTGTGTGAGTTTCTGTTTGTGCATTTTTCCTCTGATAAACACTTCTGCTTTTTTTTGAGAATGCAGCACAATGAGGTCAATCAAGTCAAACAAAATATCTGACGACTTTCACTACACATTTTAATTTCGAAGACATACTTAAGGCATTTAAGCTTTTTTAGTGTTTGCAAATAAAAAGACACGTTCATTTAGCTTAACTTTCTTTGTGTCACTTATTTTTGAGTTGCAGACTTAACACACCATCGTTCTTTTCTTCATAACACCATCAACTAGGGATCTGTCGATGTACATATTTTGGGGTCCATGTGGAGACTGCTGATTTTCTTGGGCGAAATTTGGAGCCAGTATTTCTTTTGCCACCTCAGTTCACTTCATAAAAATGACACAGTGATGACAAATGAGGCTCTCAATTTTAAGATAGGGAATATTTATTGAAGAATGTTTAATACTAGACATAAACTGATATTCATTGACAGTGAAAGAGCAAATACTGGTTTTGAAATTTTGAATAATACAAACTCCAACACTTAAGTTTGGTTAAAATCATTTTAAACGTGTTTATTAAATAATAATAATAATAATAATTTTATTTATAGAGCACCTTTAAAAAGAACAGTTGAAATAATGAACAGTTAAACAGTTATAATAATGAAGTAAAAAAAAATATCAAAATTTTGAGAAAATAGTTGAAATTGTGAGATACAACTTCAAAACAATGAGAGAAATGTTCAAAATTTCAGATAAAAACTTAAAGTATTGAGAAAAGTCACAATTATGTGATTAAAAGTCAAAATTTCTAGACTAAAATTCAACATTCTGAGAAAAAAAATAACATTTTGAGATAATAAGTTCAAATTTTGAGTTATAAGAATTTAAATAATTGAGATAAAAGGTTGAAATTTTTAGATAAAATCTTTGAAACAATGAGAGAAAGATGAATATTTAAGGTAATTAGTTGAAATTATGAGAATAAAATTCAACATTCTAAGCTTGAATTCAAAATTTTGAGATGAAATGTTGAAATTTTGAGATACAAAGTCAACATTTTCAGAAAAACAAAACATTTTTGAGATGTAATAATTTTTATATATTATAATTTATATTATTTATATTTATATTATATATAATAATTTTAATAATTTTTTTAAAAAAGGGTTCGAATTTCAGGATGAAAACTTCCAAACAATGAGAGAAAAGTAAAAAAAAGTGTAGCAAAAATTTTTTTTTTAAAAATCCAAATTTCTGGAAGTCACATGTATGAGGTAAAAAGTCAAAACTTGAGATTATAAGTTTGATTTTGGAGTTATGAAAGTTGAAATTTTGAGAAAAAAGTTGAATTTTTTAGACAAAAACTTCAAAACACAAAGTTCACAAAGTGCTTTACAGTAGAGATCCACAGCAAAATCAACAAACAAACAAACAAACAGTAAATCAAATAGCGAACAACAGTGAAAATAAATAATCATACAGACCAATCAGAATTAAAAGAGAAGAGAACTCAGGCAGTGCAAGACCCTATGATGAGACCATGAGGAGGTGAGAAGGAGTGAAAAAGCAAAACAGGAACAACAGAGAGGATAAAAACAACAATGAAATATAGTGGTGAATAAATAAGGTAATAAAAGGATAAAACAGCCTAAAAATTAGAGTGGAAATGATAACTTCAGCGCTCAACTCATTGAAAATAATTGAATAAATAGATAAAAACATAAATAATTAAAATAAACTTGTAAGTGAATGAATAAATAGGGTAGATAAATAAATAAGTGAGTCAGCTCTGTATGAGGGTCTGTTCAAACCTGAGAGTCTATCAATAAAATGAAGAGCCAGGTTACGTTTGCTCTGCTTGGTGAGGTTGGAGTTGGTAGATGAGCACTGGTAGGACACAACCAGGATCCACTAACGTTACAGACTTACTAAGTTTGCTTGTTCACACGTTTCGAACAACATTGCTATATAAGCTGAGTTTTTATTCACGAGTGTTTGTGACGCTCTGCGCTCTGACTCCAGGGTGTTGAAGATGGCAGTGTGGATCCAGGCCCAGCAGCTCCAGGGTGACGCCCTCCACCAGATGCAGTCCCTGTACGGGCAGCACTTCCCCATCGAAGTGCGACATTATCTGTCCCAGTGGATCGAGGGTCAGCTCTGGTGAGTTCCTGCTGCTGTTTGTTTGTATATGTGAGTGTGTGTGTGTGTGTGTGTGTGTGGAGTTCTGTCCACATGAATGTTTGCACAACGGCACATCTGGACATTTTGTGCTCATGTTCCTTCACTCTCTACTTCATTATCTAAACCAGCCAGTCTCAAGCTCTCAACCCTATTTAACATGCGCTGATATCTGGAAACCCTGGATTTATTTTTTTATTTTGATTTAAGAAAAAAGCAAAAATCAACTCATTCTAATCAAAATTTTAACAAGAGAGTGGGGAGAAAAACAGCCCAAGTTCGTTTCTGAACGTTTATGTTGTCGAGCGTGAAAAAGAACGTGTCAATATTTTTTGTTTTTCCATTTTTCAGAGTTATTTTAAGACAAAAAAATAACATCTGAATTGCTTGTAGCAAGTAAAAATATCCGTCAATGGGACAATTCTCTCTTAAAGTTTCTTGAAATTTGAATGTCTTAATACTATAATTTCTTTTGTACTCGTTTCAATGGATTCAGATGTCGTTTTTGTCTTTAAATGACTCGAAATGAAACTTGGTCACTTGAATGTGGCTCATATTGAGAATAAAAAGACAATTTTTCCAAAAATAAAACATAAACACTTGCTAAGATTTAAGTTTTTGCAGTGAAAATATGAACAAGTTTGTCAACTTTTGCGTATTGAACTCGCTCAGGTGAAACACTGCAGTTCAGATTTAAGAAATTTAGGAAGAAATAATGAGGCAGAAAACAACTCAAACAACTGTATTTTTTTGTTTTAATTTAATATTAGTTGAATTTTGTCAAATGATTTGGCGACCCCCAAAAAATCATCTCGCGACCCCCATTGGGGTCACGACCCACAGGTTGAGAATCGCTGATCGAAACAACACAAAATCTGTCAAACTCTCTCATTTTCTTTACACTTTCCTTGGTTTTTTTTTTTTTTCTGTTTGTCTGTTTTTTTTATAACAGCTGTTTGTGTTCGCCTCTCTCCTGTGTTAGTTCTGCTGTGGTCGGACGAGTCTACTGACGATCACATGCTCAGCTCTGAAACACACTCACAGAAAAAGATGTATTCTGTAACGATGTTCCCTCTTTAATCGATTTTCGTGCCGCCGTTCATGCAAACTCAGACGGAGTTTTTCTTTCCTGCGTGATGTGAGGAACACTCATAAATGAAGCAAAACTCCTGCTTTGTTTGTCATTTTAAAGTCCATTCATTAAAGATGTGCTTTTATTTATTTATGCATGTGTCTGGTGCACAGCGATCGCATGTGTTTGTGTTTGTGCCGACAGGGACGCCATCGACTTGGAGAACCCGCAGGAGGAGTTTAAGGCCAAACGCCTGCTCGACAGTCTCATCCAGGAGCTGCAGAACAAAGCGGAGCATCAAGTCGGAGAAGATGGTTTCTTACTCAAAATCAAACTGGGACACTACGCCAGCCAGCTCAAGGTAAAACTCTCAGAAATACAGAGGAGAATAAAAACAACCATGAATAAACAACAATAAATAAACAGTTTAGATGTTTCTGTTGGCTCAGTATGTACTTAAGGAAGACGCCCAAAAAAATATATGAACATCAAAGGGTCAAATAAATGAGTTAAAACCCCCAAATTTCACTTTTTTCTCAAAACTAGGACTTTTACCAGAAACGTTCACGTCTTTCTCATAATTTTGACTTTTCATCTCAGAATTATTACTTTGAACTCCAAGTTTTGATTGCCGAATATCTTTTATTCCAATGTTTTATCTCAAAATATTGACTTTCAATCTCATAATTCTGCCTTTTGGGCTTGAGATCATGACTTTTTTTCTCAGAATTTCAACTTTACCTCATAAATTTGACTTGGCCGAACAAAAAATTGACTTTTTTCACCTTTTTGAATTCTTACCTCAAAATTCTGACTGTTTCCTCATAATTTGGACCTTTAATCTTGTAATTTTGACAATTAATCTCACAATTTTGACCTTTGATCTCATAATTCTGACCTTCTACGTCAAAATGTTGACTTTTCATCCTAATTCTGACACCATTACCTAAAAGATTTTGACTTTTTATCTCAAGATTTTTGACTTTTTATCACAAAAACATGTCTTTCTTGCCATAATTTTGACTTTTAACCTTAAAATTCTGATTTTTTTTTTTTTACATTTTGATTTTCTTTCCCTTTAATTTTGGCTTTTTACCTCACAATTTTGACTTTCTCCCCTTAATTTTGAGTTGATTACAAAAAAATGTTGACTTTCTATATTACTGTTCTCACTTTATATTCAAAATTTCATATTCCTTTCTAATTATTTTGACTTTTTATCCTATAATTCAACTTTGTTGTCTCCCAATGTGGAATCTTCATCTCAAGAAACTGACTTTATTTCTCAAACTTTTGACCTTTTTCTTATGATTTTGACTTTGTATTTTGAAAATATGACTTCATTTCTCCAAGAATTTCTCAAATTTGACTTTTTTTTGCCCAAAACTTTCACTCAATTTGGCCAAAAACAAAGCAAAACATTATCAATTAATGTTTTCATCCCTGTTCAACATCTTGACAAGTTGTTACATCAGAATAATGCTCACAACTTTTTCCCTGCTTGCTTTCAAGATGAGAAAAACCTGGAAATTTTGAGGAATTGGACATAAATTAACTACCAATAAAAGACATTTGGTTTCCTCAATTAACACAATGGCTCAAAAACTTATGCACATGTTAAATTTTCTTGTTTTTTTTCAAAGTAAACCACCTTTGTTGAGCTCAATAATGAAAATACAACAACAGTGACATAATCTGGAGGATTCACAAACTATCAAGCAGAACTTTTTCTTTTACTTTCATGCTTAAAAGTATCTGACACAGAAGTTACTGTTGCTGTATTACATGAGAAAACGATAAGCAGGTGTGTTGAAACTCTCCTGCGGAGCTCAGCGCAGCCAGAGGGAGCAGACACAGCGGACAAACGGTTAAAGAACAGGATGTTTCCACTCTGAGGAAAACAAGAAGACAGACGAGGAGCGAGGGCCTTGGTAACCGGCCAGCGCCGCTATTTATGACGAAGCTGGGCGCTGGTGGATCTGCTCTCCTGTTTGTCTGAAACACGGCGCAGAAAAAAAACGTGCCGTCCAAAACTCACACAGCAGCTCCACATTCTTCCACTTTGTTTGCTTTGACTTTTAAAGCACTCGTGTTTGTTTGGCTTCACTTTACTTTGACCAGATTTCCTTCTCTATCATTCAAAGCAACAAAAAGGAAACAAGGAACCCACAACTTCCTTTTTGAACTGAGAGCACCCTGATTTATTACGAAACCTTGGTACAAAATTTATCACATTATCCAGCCAACCATGGTGTGTGTGTGAGTGTGTGTGTGTGTGTGTGTGTGTGCCAAAGAGTCCTGTCTGCATAAGAGATTGCGGTGCCTCAGAGACAGCTCTCATTAGACTCCTCTAATAGCTTTCAGCGTGTCTTCGGGGTCGGCTCCTGAACTCAGCGAGCTTCCTTGAGGCGACTTAATTGCTAAGTCCTGTGTGCGGCGGCCGCTCCGCTCGTCAGGAGCTAACGAGCCTTAACGAAGCACATGTGCTCCTTTTCTTTCAGAGCACGTATGACTGCTGTCCACTGGAGTTGGTCCGATGCATCAAACACATCCTCTACACGGAGCAGAGGCTCGTCCGAGAGGCCACCAACGTGAGTACACGCTCGAACCTGTGTCCGCCAGAAACTGTTGACAGAACGGACGCCGTGGCTCTGCCTTTTAACGCCGTTATGAAGCCAAGAGAAGTCGTTACTGGAGCCAAAGTCTGCGCTGTAGAAAGCTCTAATCTCATTCTGTCTCTCTTTCCTGAAGTTTCTTATATCCCCCCAAAAAAAGCTACACACAAACAGCAGCTGTTAGTCATCGTAAAACGAACCTTACAACCCTGTTTTTAACGTCTAATAACTAATGAAAAACCAACTCCTCTAATAACATCTTCATATCACCGCAGCGTAAGGATGTGAGAAACATTTCTACGAGGATTAGGAGCATAGACTGTATAATGAGTGAACGTAACGACGTTCGGCTCAAACCGAAGCCTCCAGCAGATGCTCCGCCCCCTGGTGTCTGGCTGCAGTATAGGTCATAAGCCCCGCCCCCTGGTGTCTGGCTGCAGTATAGGTCATAAGCCCCGCCTCCCCATGTATTCCAGATATGAGCCGGGAAAACTTTAAAAAATTACGATACCTCGTAGAAACGTTTCTCTCATCCTTACACTAAGGTAGTATGATGATGTCATCTGGCTGCATGGTGTTCAGGTGTTTTTTTTCTGAGAAGTTGGTTTCTCATTTGTTATTGGACGTTAAAAACCGCGATATAAGTTTCGTTTTACGATAGTTGACAGCTGCCGTTCGTGAGTAGTTTTTATCGGGGATATAAGAAACTTCGGGAAAGAGCCAAAAGGAGACTAAACCTTCTGAAGAAGCAGAAATAAATATTTTTATTCTCTTTTTTACTTGGCTCCACCGGAAATTCTCTACTGCGCAGACTCCGGCAGCACAATGGCGGCTAGAGAAACGGGTTTTTTTTGGCTTCAAAAACGTAGAACGGTGACAGGCGTCAATGATTAGGAGGCGGAGATTTTGACCTATTCTGCAACCAGCCACCAGGGGGAGCCATTTTTTTGGGAGACCTCAGTTAAAGCTGATTGTCACAACGTCCACGAGGGCTCAACCAATCCTTTTTGAAGCCTGTGAGAACAAGCAGAAACATTCAGATTGTGCAAAACAGATTTAAATAGTTGACTGATTAAACATCTTTACAAACAAAAGTAGAGCCGACAGGTGTCGCTGATCAATCTAGAAGCAAAAACATCATTTTGGGATCATTAAACAGGGTCAATAAGTGGACCTACTTTTTTTGTCCAGCTGAAAAAACTCAAACTACGTAAAAAATACAATATGTATGTATGTAACAAACCACTTTAAATTCTCCAAACGTTTTAGTTAATTGTCATTTTTCTGCTCTGAGGTGTCAAAACATCACATGGAGCGACCGTTCAGCCTGTTTGAAATCACTTTAAATCACTTTAAATAAATCCATTTCTTTATTTGGCATCATCTTCTAACATGTTTTGCATTCATTGACAAAATTATGAAGCATTTGCGCTTATATTTCCATCATAATCTACAAACAAATGTTGTCTGAATATTTTCATTATACGAAATATCATCTGAGGCGACCATGGAGAAAACACAAATTTAGGACTTTTATTTTGAAAACCACTTCAAGGACAGAGACACATTTGAGAAACCAATGAAACACCTGGAAAGTTGTTAAATCTGTCTCATATTTGCAAATAAACCTATTTTTTTTAAATACTGTAATGTATGAGACACTTTTGGGGATCAAAACTGTGAATAATAAGTTTTATCTGCAAATCTATATGCCTGTATGTCTTAAACTGTTTATTTAATTACTGATACTTTGTGATGTTTAATGAGTTTTTTCCAATGCTGTCATTTTTAATTCAACTTTATAAACACTTAAATCTCTCACTGCATGTGTACACTACCCAAATATTTGTTCTTATTTAGAATTTTAAATATATAGTCTATTCAAAAGTCTTATCCATCAATAACTCAACATCATTTTCTGTTGTTTTTGATCAGAAACTTTGTTGAGAAGAGATTTTAGATCTCAATTAATTGTCATTCTCGTTTAATAAAAGATAAAAAAAATAAAACAAACGGAGCCCTTGAAAGTCATTCAGCTTTTTTGGGTCTTTTTTCATCTTTATTCAGCAACATAAAGACCATGGACTGTACAAAACATGGGTGTACACTGCAAAAAATTAAAATCTAAGCAAGTTTTAATGTCGTTTTATTGTTGATATGGGCCATAATTACCAAACCAGTCAAGAAAAAGTCCTTTTTCAAGATAAAATAATCTGCCAGTGGGGAAAGAAAAAAGTTTATTAAAACATTCTGATTTCAATAGACCAGACCAGCAAATTTTTTCACTTTTGTCTTCAAATATCTTGAGTTTTTACCCTTTTTTTTAAACCCCGTGTTTTAAGTCTGCAGATCTCCTTTCATTCTCATGAGTGTGATCGTTGCAGACACTCAGCCGCGCGGTAAAATCACTTTATCAAACTAAGCCTTTTGTACGGCTGAGGTGCAAAAGTGCAAAAAAAGGAGAAAAGTCAGATCTGTGAGGTTTTATAACAGGCAGCGAGTTTATTAAGGCATAAAAGCAGCGGTGCGTAAAAAACATGTGACTCTCAGCAACTCATGGGGTGAATTGATTTCCAGTCATAACAAGACTTTTCTATTAGCTGGATGCATATTTGGGCTGATTGAATTTCCCCCTGTTAGGTCTGAGCCTTTAAGCATCAGATCTTTAAATGACCACACGCTCTCTCTCTGCACGATAAGGAAATTCTCTTTGAGTTAAACGTCCTGGTTTTCCCTCCATAACTCACCTTTTCTCCCTGACAGTCCAACTCTCCGGTGGGCAGCATGATGGCCAGCATGTCTCAGAAATACCAACAGATCAACCAAGCTTTCGAGGAGCTCCGCCTCCTGACCCAGGACACTGAGAACGACCTGCGCAAACTGCAGCACAACCAGGAGTATTTCATCATCCAGTACCAGGAGAGTCTACGCATCCAGGGTGAGAGCGGGGAGACGGAGCGGATCCCATTAAAGTTTTCCCATTCTGAAGTGTAATTATTTTCATGCACATTTCATGGTGAGAGAGTCAGATTCTCACTGTGAAGCGTGTGATACAGCCTTGAAATATCATCACTGGAAACTTTACCAGAGTTTTCCATTCTTCATGCAGCTCACAGTGATGTGAAATATACTTTATCTTTAAGATCAGGAATGGAAACGTGCACCTATAGACGACATGAGTCTGTAACCTTTACATCTGTGTTTGTGACACAATTCAGATCAGAACAGATGAGCTGAGCTCTGCTATAGGAGAACAGTGTTCAGAGCATGAGGATCCTCATGAACAGACAACTTTGAGATAACCTATAACATTTTAGGGTAAATATTGCATAATTTTGACATAAAAAGTCAAGAGGAAGTAAAAAAAAAATCAAATTATGATATAAAAAGTCAAAACTTTGAGATAGAAAGTCTGAATTTTGAGATAAAAGTTCAAAATTTGAAATGGAAAGTCATATTTTTGTGATAAAAAAATGCAAAATTGTACAGAAAAAACATTAAAAAAAGTCATAAATTGGAATTAAATAGTCAGCACTTTTAGACAAAATGTTGAAAGTTTGAGGTAGAATCCAAATTTTTGAAGTAATGAGCAAAAAAGTTTGGGATAAATGTAAAAATCAAGAAAGAAATTGTCAAAAATCTGAGTAGAAATGTTGGATTTTGAGATTTTGGGATAAAAAGACAAGTAATGAGAATAAAATTCAAATTTTTTATACATAAGTTTTTTTTTTTCTATTTTAACAATTATCAAAATTCTGAAGTAAAGTGTAATTGCTTTCAGATAGAAACTAAAAATTTGGAGGGAAAAAGTCAAAATTCTAAGATAAAGAGTCTGAATTTTGGGAAACTTAGGACAAAATATGTGATTACAGTCAAAATTTGTAAATAAAAAGTCAGAATTTTGTGATAGATGATAGATAAATGTCAAAATTCTGTTATAAAAAGAGTCATAACTTTAAGATTGAAATTTAAATTTGAGATAAAGAGTCAAAATTTGGAGACAAAAAGTCCAAATTTCATACAAACAGTGAAAACTTGAGCTCCATGTTTACTGAGATTTTTACTCTTTTTCTTTTTTTATCCTCTTTCCCCACCCAACGACCCCGCCCGTGCTCAGCTCAGCTATCCAGCCTGGCCACGCTCCCCCCCGCTGACCGACAGCTCCGAGAGCCGGCGCTGCTGAGCAAAAGAGCGACGGTGGAGGCGTGGCTGACCAGAGAGGCCAACACACTACAGAAATACAGACTGGTGAGACTCTGACGTGGTTATTTCAGACTTTAACGCTCACGATGTGACGTCTCTTGTATTGAACGTTGATTCCCATTTGCAGGATCTTGCAGAAAAGCACCAGAAAACACTGCAGCTGCTGAGGAAACAGCAGACCATCATCCTGGACGACGAGCTGATCCAGTGGAAGAGACGGCAACAGCTGGCGGGAAACGGAGGCCCACCAGAGGGAGGGCTAGACATCCTGCAGTCCTGGTGAGAATCACAGCCACAAAACCTCCAATCCAAGCAAAGAGTCGCTGATTTACAAGCTTTCGATTGACTTCCACTGGGTTTATGGCTCCTCGTAAAAGCACGAGCGTGTTCAGACTTTCAGTTTCTTATTTTGGTGCCGTTTCATTTTTCCTTTACCATCTCAGTCTGGAACGTCTTAACTCAGTCATTTGAATTATGTCGATTGGATTTTAATTGAAGCTTTTCTCCTCGAGGTCTGATTTTCATGTGTGTGTGTGTGTGTGTGTGTGTGTGTGTGTGTTAGGTGTGAGAAATTGGCACTTTGGTAAACCGTCTTGTCCGTCGTCTAGGCCTCTCGCCTCGTAGACTCTGTTGTCGACGGCTATGGGCCTGGGTAGCTTCTCGACGAGTTGCTTGACTTGTCGTGGTAGTGTCTATAGTAGAGACGTGACCAGTGGTCCACACACACTGTGTGTGTGTGTGTGTGTGTGTGTGTGTGTGTGTGTGTGTGTGTGTGTACCTCGAGACTTTATCATCTGCTTCACTTTCTCTTGGCAGGCATGGAAATAGTTTCACAAAAATTAACTTGTTGTTACCTCAAAATTGTTGAAGCTTTGGAGCTGGAATTCTTTCACATTCTTCAGTAGCTGCACTCTTCTACTACGGAGCCACGCTGTTGTAACAGGAGCAGAATGTGTCTTGGTTTCATTGTCTTGCTGAAATAATCAGGGACGTCCCTGAAAAAGACAAAGTGTCTTGGATGGCAGCAGATGTTGCTCCAAAACCTGTTTGTACCTTTCAGCATTAATGCTGCCTTCACAGATACTGGGACAGTTACCCATGATGCCATGGGCACTAACACAGGGGTTCCCAAACTTTTCCACCCGTGACCCCCAAAATTGCAGTGTTAGAGACTGGTTACCCCCTGCTGTGGTACAACACAAATGGGCCAATCCAAAAACAGACAAAAACAAACAAAACNAGTAGCTGCACTCTTCTACTACGGAGCCACGCTGTTGTAACAGGAGCAGAATGTGTCTTGGTTTCATTGTCTTGCTGAAATAATCAGGGACGTCCCTGAAAAAGACAAAGTGTCTTGGATGGCAGCAGATGTTGCTCCAAAACCTGTTTGTACCTTTCAGCATTAATGCTGCCTTCACAGATACTGGGACAGTTACCCATGATGCCATGGGCACTAACACAGGGGTTCCCAAACTTTTCCACCCGTGACCCCCAAAATTGCAGTGTTAGAGACTGGTTACCCCCTGCTGTGGTACAACACAAATGGGCCAATCCAAAAACAGACAAAAACAAACAAAACCCTCCCTGAGGAAACTTAATTTAACTGATCAGTAGAAAATTCACCGACTAATGTTCACTTTGCTGTGTTCACTGTATCAGACTTCAACAAAGAAATGTGAAAAACAGATAAAACATTTTCTGTTTGCATCATTTTATATTATCTTTAACCCCTATTTTTGCTTTTATTCTCACAATAATGGATAAAATGTGGAATTGTTCATGGTTTTCGATTTTGGGACACATTCCACGACCCCCTATCCATGTCTCGCGACCCCCCAAAGGGTCCCGACCCCCACTTTGGGAACCACTGCACTAACACACCCCCATACCATCACAGATGCTGCTTTTGAACTTTGCTTTTAGAACAATCCTGATTGTCCTTTTCCTCTTTGGCCCAGAGGACACCACGTCCATGATTTCCAAAAAGAGTTCTGCGGTGTTTGTGTGTGTTGTTGATGTCTGACTTTGTCTTTGCATGGTAGAGTTTGAACTGTCACTTGTAGATGTAGTGATGAACTGTGTTAACTGACAATGGTTTTCTGAAGTGTTCCTGAGCCCACGTGCTGATATCCTTTACACAATGATGTGGGTTTTTAACGCAGCGCCGCCTGAGGGGTCAAAGGTCACGGCCATTCAATGTTGGTTTTGGGCCTTGCTGCTTACGTGCAGAGATTTCTCCAGATTCTCTGAATCTTTTGATGATATTATGGTCTGTAGATGATGAAATCCATCAATTCCTGCAGTTGGAGAAAGTTGAGAAACATTGTTCTTAAACTGTTGGACTATTTGCTCACGCAGTTGTTGACAAAGTGGTGAACAACTGTGTTTCAGCATTCATCAACTTTGACAGTCTTTTATTGAACCCTTCCAAGCTTTTTAGGAAAAGTCGACCTTTACGCTTGCACATCCTGCTTTCCTCTGTTGGTTCTCGACCAACAAAGTCTGAGACGTGATCTGCCCCTGAAATTAAATTACTCTGGAATTCAGCGTCTCCTTAATAACATAATCCACGTGTTCTACTGGAGTCGGCGTCTGTAAACTCTTGCACGAGTAACGAAGGACGTTTCACAGAAGATAAAGTCTCGTAACAGACAAGGCTCAGTTGTAATCTTTTATTTCTGTCGAAGTTTATTCGAGGACACCTGTGGTAACCGTGGTAACAGCAGATGCAGTTTGATACAAGAGCAGCAGCTCGGTCAGAAACACAACAGAGGAGAATCTGGTGCATCAGTGAACAGAGGAAAACAAAAAAAAAACAACACACGTGTGATTTCGATCTCTCTGTGCAGTTGTTCAGAAAAGCTGTGAATCTTTTTGTCTCTGTGGACAGATGTGATGAACATTCAGACTGACCCTGTGCTTAAACTCTGCTTTGAATCATGGGTAATTTGTTAGAGCTGCAGAACGGTGCGAAGTGAGCGAAGAGATTAATTCCACTCGGTTGAATAAATGCTTTGTTTCTTGTAAATCCCTCGTGCACAGGAAGGTTGTTTTTTTCAGAGCAGGAATAAAGATTTCTCCTTTCAAAGTTGAGGACATTTTTGAGAAAAACGTCAACATTTAACTGTTAAAACGTTTATTCGAAACAGTTTTTGATATTTTGATGAATCAGAGTGAGGATGGTTCTGGTTGCAAAGCTTCTTCAAAAACACTTTCATAGGGGCCTATAGACGACATGAGTCTGTAAACTTTACATCTGTGTTTGTTACACAATTCAGATCAGAACAGATGAGCTGAGCTCTGCTATAGGAGAACAGTGTTCAGAGCATGAGGATCCTCATTAACAGACAACTTTGAGATAACATTTTAGGGTAAATATTGCATAATTTTGACATAAGAAGTCAAGAAGAAGTAAAAAAAAAATCAAATTATGATATAAAAAGTCAAAACTTTGAGATACAAAGTCTGAATTTTGAGATAAAAGTTCAGAATTTGAAATGGAAAGTCATATTTTTGTGATAAAAAATGCAAAATTGTACAGAAAAACAATAAAAAAAGTCATAAATTGGAATTAAATAGTCAGCATTTTTAGACAAAATGTTGAAATTTTGATGTAGAATCCAAATTTTTGAAGTAATAAGCAAAAAAGTTTGGGATAAATGTAAAAATCAAGAAAGAAGTTGTCAAAAATCTGAGTAGAAATCTTGGATTTTGAGATTTTGGGATAAAAAGTCAAGTAATGAGAATAAAATTCAGAATATTTAGACAAAATGTTGTTTTTTTCTATTAACAGACAACTTCATTGACATAAGAAGTCAAGAGGAGGTAAAAAAAAAAAAATCTAATTATGATATAAAAAGTCAAAACTTTGAGATAGAAAGTCTGAATTTTGAGATAAAAGTTCAAAATTTGAAATGGAAAGTCATATTTTTGTGATTAAAAAATGCAAAATTGTACAGAAAAACAATAAAAAAAGTCATAAATTGGAATTAAATAGTCAGCATTTTTTTTCAAGTGTCATTGCTTTCAGATAGAAACTAAAAATGTGAAGGAAAAAAGTCAAAATTCTAAGATAAAGAGTCTGAATTTTGGGGAAACTTAGGACAAAATATGTGATTAAAGTCAAAATTTTGAAATAAAAAGTCAGAGTTTGTGATAGATGATCGATAAATGTCAAAATTCTGCAATAAAAAGAGTCATAACTTTAAGATAGAAAGTTACATTTTGAGGAAAAAAAGTCAAAACTCTGAGATAAAGAGTCAAAATTTGAGATGAAGGAGGCAAAAAGTCCAAATTTCATACAAACAGTGAAAACTTGAGCTCCATGTTTACAGAGATTTTTACTCTTTTTCCTTTTTTATCTTCTCCTCTTTCTCCACCCAACGACCCCGCCCGTGCTCAGCTCAGCTGTCCAGCCTGGCCTCCTCTCAAAGTTGAGGACATTTTTGAGAAAACCTCAACATTTACCTGTTAAAACGTTTATTCGAAGCAGTTTTTGATATTTTGATGAATCAGAGTGAGGATGGTTCTGGTTGCAGAGCGTCTTCAAAGTGTGAGCCGTGTCTGCATGTGTTAAAATCTGAGCCGGGGCTTGATCTGAAGTTTTTGACAGCATCCTCTCCCACACTTGTAGAAGATTGTCCCTGCAGGGACCCATAACACTTTGGAGGCAATGTTCGTGTAGCAGCGATTCCTGCTCGGCCCCAGAGAGCGAGTCCAGACAGTAATGCACCGAGATCACGCACAAGAGCAGCTACACAGGTTTATCTCCCACCGACCTCCAAGAAAAGTCCCCGCAAGCTTTTATCCTGATGTGAAATCTGAGCAGCAGAGTGTGTGTGTGTGTGTGTGTGTGTGTGTGTGTGTGTGTGTGTGTGTGAGGAAGAGGAAGGAGGTCAGTGTCAGCCACACACTTTTACTTTCAAGCTTTTGAAATGAGCATCTGAATATTTCCCACATGCACATGCGAGTATTTTGTGAAAGCTTGTGATGTTTCCTTAAAAATATGGAAAAACTGGTTAATTAGTGCAATCAAATGTTTTTTTATGTTTGTGTTTTTTTCAGCTTGTTCTACAGATCATTGATATTTATAATAAATCAAAGCTGCCCCGGGATACTGACATTATTCTGTCAAGATGTTGAGATGAAAACATGAAACTCTGTTTACAAAGCTGGAAAATACCGAAGTAGAAAATGCACTTTTACAGACAATTTTAAGAAAACCTATACAATTTTGAGATATACATTGCATAAATTTGAGATAAGCAGTCAATTATTGATGTAAAAAAAAAAAAAAAATCATAATCTTAAAAGGTAAAATTAATTTATTTGAGATCCAAAGTTAAATTTTGGCAAAACAAGTCATAAATTGGAGTTGAAAAGTCAAATTTTTAGAAATTTATAAATAAAAAATATAGAAATTTTGAGGTAAGAATCAACACTTTTCACTGAATACTTCAAAAACTTGGGATAAATATTAAAATTAAAAGAAAAATTGTCAAAAGCCTGAAATAAAATGTCTGATTTTTGAGATAACTGATACAATTTTGGGATAAAAAGACAATTACTGAGATTAATATTCAATTTTTTTTGACAAAATATAGAAATTTTGAGGTAAGAATCAACACTTTTCACTGAATACTTCAAAAATTTGGGATAAATATTAAAATTAAAAGAAAAATTGTCAAAAGCCTGAAATGAAATGTCTGATTTTTGAGATAACTGATACAATTTTGGGATAAAAAAAGACAATTACTGAGATTAGTATTCAAAAAATCAAAATTCTAAAAGGAAAAATTAATTTATTTGAGATCCAAAGTTAGATATTGGCAAAACAAGTCATAAATTGGAGTTGAAAAGTCATATTTTTAGACAAAATATAGAAATTTTGGGGTAAGAATCAACACTTTTCACTGAATACTTCAAAAACTTGGGATAATTATTAAAATCAAAAGAAAAATTGTCAAAATCCTGAAAAAAGAGTCTGATTTTTGAGATAACCGATACAATTTTGGGATAAAAAGACAATTACTGAGATTAATATTCAAAAAATCAAAATTCTAAAAGGAAAAATTAATTTATTTGAGATCCATAGTTAAATTTTGGCAAACAAGTCATAAATTGGAGTTGAAAAGTCAAATTTTTAGAAATTTATAAATAAAAAAATGTAGAAATTTTGAGGTAAGAATCAACACTTTTCACTGGATACTTCAAAAACTTGGGATAAATATTAAAATTAAAAGAAAAATTGTCAAAAGCCTGAAATAAAATGTCTGATTTTTGAGATAACTGATACAATTTTGGGATAAAAAAAGACAATTACTGAGATGAATATTCAAAAAATCAAAATTCTAAAAGGAAAAATTAATTTATTTGAGATCCAAAGTTAAATTTTGGCGAAACAAGTCATAAATTGGAGTTGAAAAGTCAAATTTACAAATAAAAAATATAGAAATTTTGAGATAAGAATCAACACTTTTCACTGAATACTTCAAAAACTTGGGATAAATATTAAAATTAAAAGAAAAATTGTCAAAAGCCTGAAATAAAATGTCTGATTTTTGAGATAACTGATACAATTTTGGGATAAAAAGACAATTACTGAGATTAATATTCAAAATTTTTAGACAAACAGTCCAATTAATTTTGAATAAATGAAAAAAATATATACAAATTCTGAAATGAAGAGTCATAACTTTCAAATAGAAAATTAAAGCTTGGATCAATGTCAAAATTAGGAGACAAAACGTCCACATTTTATACAAACAATGAAAACTTGAACCTTTTATTTTATGATTTTTGAATGAAAGTGAATGTCAACAAAGACAGTTTTTTAATTTTTTAATTTTTTAACTGGCCAAAAAGTGATCTCAGTGCATCATTTGTTTGCATTATAGAACATTTTCAATCAATGCAACTGTCATTTTCACAAAATTTTAGAAAGAAAAAGAAGGAAAGTAAACTTCATTTTTGCCAATGTTTTGCAGAGTAAAGACATAAAGATAAAAAAAGTTTTGAGTGTTTTTATTGTGAGTGACACTTTCAGGAAAGAAAACCATATGGTGTTTAAAAAGATCAACATTGAACAGCTGAATTTTGTTGTAAAGTTTTTCTGCTGCCTGGTGTTTTCTCACGTCTTTGAGCTAATTTCTGCTTCGTTCTGTCTCTTTTATTCTTCCTTCAGCACCTTCATCATTGAGAAACAGCCTCCTCAGGTGCTAAAAACCCAAACCAAGTTTGCCGCCACGGTGCGGCTCCTGGTCGGAGGGAAACTGAACGTGCACATGAACCCCCCCCAGGTCAAAGCCACCATCATCAGCGAACAACAAGCCAAAGCTCTGCTCAAGAACGAGAACACGAGGAAGTGAGTAGAAACAAACGTTCATGTCGAGTTTATTCACACGTTTTATGGGATTCAGCCTCCTGTGGCGCCGTTTTCCTGTGATTCCCAGTTTTCTGCAGGGGTAAAAAGTCAGAAAAATTAGATAAAAAGTCATATTTACGACATAAGCCATGGTTATGGTTACAAGATTTTGCCGATTGGAGTCAGTAAAATAATCATGGGATAAAAAGTCAAAATTATTACACAGAGGTTCATATTTATGACATAATGAGTCATGATTATGGGATAAAAAATGAGAGTAATGATATATTAAGTCATATTTATGAAAATGAGTCATGATTATGGGATAAAGAGTAAGAATAATTAGATATTATGTCATATTTATTACATAATAAGTTATAATAATAGGATAAAAAACATATTGATGACATATTAGGGCATAATTATGAGATAAAAAGTCATATTTATGACATAATCAGTCATGATTATGGGGTGAAAAGTCAGAAAAATTAGATAAAAAGTCATATTTACGACAAAGTAAGTCATGATTATGGGATAAAAAATGAGAATAATGATATATTAAGTCATATTTATGAAAATGAGTCATGATTATGGGATAAAAAGTCAGAATAATAAGATATTATGTCATATTTATTACATAATAAGTTATGACAATAGGATAAAAAACGTATTGATGACATAATAGGGCATAATTATGAGATAAAAAGTCATATTTATGACATAATTAGTCATATTTATGACATAATCAGTCATATTTATGACATAATCAGTCATCATTAAGGGATAAAAAATGAGAATAATGAGATATTAAGTCATATTTATTACATAATATGTTATAATAACAGGATAAAAACATATTGATGACATATTAGGACATAATTATGAGATAAAGATTCATATTTATGACAATCAGTCATGATTATGGGATAAAAATGAGAATAATGAGATATTAAGTCATATTTATTGCATAATAAGTTATAATAACAGATAGAAACATATTGATGACATATAAGGGCATAATTATGAGATAAAAAGTCATATTTTTGACATAATCAGTAATGATTATGGGATAAAAAAATGAGAATAATGAGATATTAAGTCATATTTATTACATAATAAGTTATAATAATAGGATAAAAACATTTTGATGACATATTATGGCGTAATTATGAGAAAAAGTCATATTTATGACATAATCAGTCATGATTATGTGATAAAAAATCACAATAATGAGAAAAAAAGTCACATTTATGGCATAATAAGTCATAATTTGCTGAATGATTATTCATACAGGAGTCATAAAGATAACATAAAAAGTTGAGTTTAAGACATAATAAGTATAGATGAAGTGTGTGTTTTGGTGTGATTCCCAGTTTTCTGCAGGGGTGAGTGGATCCCAGGATGAACTCTGGTGCAGTGTCTCCAAACTCACCACAGAGTCATGTGGGGAACTCCAACAATGCCTGAGAGGAATCTGTGCTGTGGATGCTGAATCCACATTTAGCTCGTTCCACCACCTCAGTCCAAATTCCTCTTGACTCACAGAAACGCCGCGAGGCTGCGGGTCAGCCAGGCGGCCTGCGGTCCAACGGGTGAACAATTTAGCAGCTGATCCAGACCGGCCTCTTCTGCTCCAAACCGCTCCATGTAGCAGCCAGCGACATCTGTTTGGTGTTTTGTAGTTAACGGAGGAAAGATGTTGGTTCACGTTCCGTATAATTACGCAGAAAATGAACACTTCTCCAAAAACCACATGTTTTTCACTCCGTGTCTGTCGTTTTAATTCGCTCGGGGAAGGTTGTGATTCTGAGAAGTGGCGTGCCGTTCAGCAGACATCAGCGCTAATTGACTTTGCTCTTAATTGTCTTTCTCGTTCAGCGACAGCAGCGGGGAAATTCTCAACAATAACTGTGTGATGGAGTATCATCAGACGACGGGAACGCTCAGCGCTCACTTCAGGAACATGGTGAGAGACAAAACTGACTCTACACGACAAATAAATAACAATTTACTCACGTGTTTGTCCTTTAAATCCAGCTGTTTCTTACATTTAACCCAAAACTGACTGATTGTTATGAACACACATTTCTGCTCGTTAATGACTTTAAACTGAAACTTGGCTCTGTTGAGATTTTTTTAAGCCAATTTTATCTCATCATTATAAGGAAAAAGTCAAAAATATAAAGTTAAATGACATAAGAAGTCACAATTGTGAGTTCAAAGGTCAAACTTGTGTGATAAAAAGTTAAAATTATTGAACAAAAAGTTGAAAAAATGACAGGAGAGGTCTTATCATAACGATAATACGTTTTATTTAAAAGTGCACACAACACTTAATTACACTTCATAATAAAAAATTAAAAATGTGATTGATGGAAAATGCAGAAAACGATAAAATTATGAGATTAAAGTCTAATTTAAAGGGAAAAAAGTTGAAACTATAAGATGAAAAGTTATAGTTTTGAGGACAAGTTCTAATGTTAGGATAAAAGTTACTATTATGAGATTAAAGTTACAGTCATGAGATAAAATGTTGAAATTATTGAACAAAAAGTTAAAATAATGACAGAAGAGATCTTATTATAATGATAGTACGTTTTATTTAACACTTAACACTTAACACTCAACACTTAATGACACTTCATAATGAAAATGATTGAAACAACAAGCAAAGTTACAAGATAAAAATAAAAATGGGATTGATGTTGTTGAAATTATTGGATTAAAAAAATCATATTTTTTGAGAAAGAGGTCGTAATAATGTGATAAAAAGTCAAAATAATGACGAAACAGGCTTTAATCTTGATATTTAAGTCAAAATTGTGAGATGAAAGCTGTAAAATATGTAAAACTATGGGATAAGAAGTCCCAATTCTGATAAAAAATGTCATAATTTGAGATAAAAAGTCAAAATTGTGAGATAAAAATTTAAAATTATTGAACAAAAAGTTGAAAAAATGACAGAAGAGGTCTTATTATAATGATAATACGTTTTATTTAAAAGTACCTTTCTCAACACTTAATGACACTTCATAATGAAAATGATTGAAACAACAAGCAAAGTTACAAGATAAAAATAAAAATGGGATTGAAACGTTAAAATTATGAGATTAAAGTCTAATTTAAAGGAAAAAAAGTTGAAACTATAAGATGATAAGTTATAGTTTTGAGGACAAGTCCTAATGTTAGGATAAAAGTTACAATTATGAGATTAAAGTTACAGTCATGAGATAAAAAGTTGAAATTATTGGATAAAAAAAAACATATTTTTTGAGAAAGAGGTCATAATAATGTGATAAAAAGTCAAAATAATGACGAAACAGGCTTTAATCTTGATATTTAAGTCAAAATTGTGAGATGAAAGCTGAAAATGTAAAACTATGGGATAAGAAGTCCCAATTCTGACAAAAAATATCATAATTTGAGATAAAAAGTCAAAATTGTGAGATTAAAAATGAGATTATGAGATTAGAAGTCAAATCAATGAGTTAGAAGTCATAACTTTGAGTTTATACAAGTCATAAATATGAGATAAAATGTTGATTTTATGACATATGGAATCATAATTGTGGAACTTTAAGTCAAAATTGTGAGGAAAAAATGTTGAATTTTTGACACAAGAACTCATAAGTGTGAGATTAAAAGTCTGATTATAAGAACACGACACCTTGAAAGGATTTTTTTTGTTTGTTTTTTTTTGTTTATGATTTATTTATTATGTTTTCAAGTACATTTTTCAACACATATAAACACAATGATTACACGTTCAAAAGATCAATTGCATAGTGTCCGAATTTAAAATATGTTAAGGGTATCACACCTCAAATAGACAATGGCAAAACTATAAGGGGTCCAAGAGGATATTATTATGCAACCAGATCTAAAAGAAATATTTAAAAAAAAAATAAAACAAAACAAATAAAAAAAAAAAAAAACATACATACGCACACAAAAGGTGGTATATACATGAAAATAGTAGTAATTGCCACATTATATGTTCCACGTCATTAATAAAAGAGAAAGCACTCAACAGATATGTGCTGGGGGGGTTGTTCAGTCAACAGGGTCAATATCAATATCAATATGAATATGAAAGGATTTTAAAGAAGAAACTGGAGAGTGAGGATATGAAGAAACTACAGTTAATCTCAAATTTTGGGCTTTTAATCTCATAACGATGATTAGTATGAGCAACAAAAAAAACTCAACATCTCTGTGTCTTTTTTTTTTTTTTTTTGCTCTTGCACTGTATGGTTTATAGAGAGGTGGCCATTTAGATTTCAAAGAAGTCCATGTCACTCCATTACAGCTCTCTAAATCTGCTTCTCATCTTTCCACTTTGGTTTAAATCTCCAGCCTACTGTGTGTCCAGGCTTCCATCGTTCACTTATGTTGACTTTAAGTCAGCTCTAANTTTTTTTTTTTTTTTTTTTTTTAATTACATAAACAGACAAGACAACATAAACACAAAATACACCCCACTCACCCTCACCTCCCACACAAAACTACACATGGTACAAAAAAAAAAGTATAAATATCGACCAGTTCAGTTAACATTTTCAAAATAAACCTTTGAGAACCTCCCATCTCCTTTCATATGTTTTGGCATCATTGTCGGTTTCGACCATATAACCTTCTAAAACTATATATCTCTGAACAAATCTTTCAAAGGGAATAATATTGAGTGAAGATCTATCTATGGCCTTAAAAATAAATCGTTTACCAAGAACAATAATTAGGTTAACTAAGTCATTACTGTCTACAAACTCTCCTAAGAATACAGAAACAAAATCTAATTTTAAAGACAAGCCAATTTCTAAACACATTTTCTGAACGTTGTTCCAAAACAAGGACACTATGTGACAAAACATGTGCAGGTGGATTCAGACAATCATCTGTCTCAGTTATATTCCATAGCTTTAACATTTTCCTTGTGGGTAAAAAATTATATATTATTTTAATTTGAAAGAATCGGTTTTGTACATCCACCGTAGTGTTGTAAATAAATTTAAATATATTTTTTAAATATTTAAATATTTATTTTACATCTCTGTGTCTGTGTAGAACATATGTTGTAGAAACATCCTCAGAGATTTTCATGGATTATTTACACGTCCACACAGTCGTTCACGTGTGTCATAAAACCTTCGACTGTACAGGTTTCCTTTCGTTTCTCGTTTCAGTCTTTGAAGAGGATCAAACGCTCCGATCGGCGAGGAGCAGAATCCGTCACCGAGGAAAAGTTCACCATCCTCTTCGAGTCCCAGTTTAGTGTCGGAGGCAACGAGCTCGTCTTTCAAGTGAAGGTGAGAGCGAGGAAGAGACGACTCAATTCAATTCAACTTATTCGATTAGCATTTAAAGACAACGCACAACAAATATATCATAGATCAGCGATTCCCAACCCGTGGTCCGTGGCCCCCTGGTGGGCCGCAAAGGTATAGCAAGTGGGCCGCGAAATAATTTCCAAACAAGTATTTTATTGGAGTATAATCATATAAAGCTACAAGGTACAAATAGAAAAATTAAGATACAAATACACATAACAACATTCAAAATGTTTAACTCGGTTAAGTTTTAAAGGAAATTAAAACAGTTCTGATTTTAATATATGAAAAAAGTCCCCTAAGAAGGCATGTTATTCCTTTATAGATAGCATGACCTGAAAAATAACAACAACCTGAAATGTCATTGAAAAAGAATGTAATAAATCCCAAATTTTCAAATATTGTCAAAACTGTAACCGGAGTGCTGAGCCTGAAACCCAAAATATAATAATTGCACCAGAATATAACAAGTTGTCATAATTTGGGCAAAAAGTTACTACGTTTTCGGCTTAACATCAGTTTCATTATCTACCAGATATCACATTTTGGGTTTTATTACATTTTTTGAAATTAAATTTTGGGTCATTGTTACAAATGGGGTTCTAAAAAAAACGTATATAGTGGTATGTATTGGGTTGGAGGTGGGCCTCAAACATTTTTGAGCTTTAAAAGTGGGCCCTGATTTAGAAAAGGTTGGGAACCACTGCTTTACACGTTATTTATGCAATTTTAAATTCAACTAGATCATAAAATTTAAGGGTTTTTAAATTGATGAACAAAGCGTTTGTTGGTTCTAGGTAATGTGAGTGATTAATAATTCTGACAGCTCTTTTTTGTAAAAAATCTCCTTCATCCTTCACCCGGAAAAACGCCGTCTTTTCCCTCCGGCACAAAAACATGAAGCTTTTCATTCACGCGTCTTTGTGTTTTTCAGAAGTTCTTATCAAAGTCACACAAATACCTCCAAGGTTATGTTGTTTTCCCGTGTGTTTGTCGTTTATTGTCATGCTGATGATTTGTCTTCTTCTTTTGTTCAGACGTTATCGCTTCCTGTAGTGGTGATAGTTCACGGCAGCCAAGACAATAACGCCACAGCCACGGTTTTATGGGACAACGCTTTCGCCGAGCCGGTGAGTCGACGAGAGAGGAATATTTCAGAAACACACACCCAGTAAAGTTACTTTTTACACTGGAGTTCTTTTTTGTTTTAATGTTCTGTTCCTGCTCCTGACCATAAAAGATTAATCTGGTTTTTGTTTCGTGCAGGGTCGGGTGCCTTTCCTGGTTCCAGATAAAGTTTTGTGGCCTCAACTGTGCGACGCCATCAACGTGAAGTACAAAGCGGAGGTTCAGAGTAACCGCGGTTTGTCAGAGGAGAACCTGGTCTTCCTCGCTCAAAAAGCCTTCAGCAGCTCCAGCAACAGCCCCGACGACTACAGGAACATGACCATGACCTGGTCGCAGTTTAATCGGGTCAGTGTTGACTTTCTGTTCCTCCTCCTGTGACGCAGTTTTATAGGTCAATGACAAAAAGAGGGTCTAAAAACTTATTTTTAAAAAGTTCTTTGAAAATGGATTAAAAACATATTTCTGAGAGAAGAATTATGTTTTCTAACAGATGTCA
This sequence comes from Thalassoma bifasciatum, assembly GCA_008086565.1. Taxonomy (NCBI): domain Eukaryota; kingdom Metazoa; phylum Chordata; class Actinopteri; order Labriformes; family Labridae; genus Thalassoma; species Thalassoma bifasciatum. Next base: position 304,357 of record RPOG01000515.1, read on the forward strand.
GTAGTTGACCAACATTTCAAAGTTTTTAGGTTCATTATTTTTTAGTATTTTTAATTTGAGCACCCAAAAATGTCAGGTGGCTCAACCAAATATATGAAAATATATTTATATGTTCCTGTTATTTTTTCTGTGTGAAATTATTGGCAAGTATCTCTCAAGTGTCTGTAGTGACTCATACATTTTCATTTTGTGTGTTTCATTTCTTTTATTTGTGAATAAGATGAATAATTTGATGTTAAAATAACATTTCACATTATTACATTGGTTGTACCACCTGACATGGAAATTGTTCCAGTCACCAATGAAGTGAAAAAACCTTTTTTATCAGTATTTCAGAGAAATCTACAAACTTTTCCACTTGGTCACAAATGTCATTTGGGCTCCTCTGGCTGATGCAGTTTCCTGTTTCCTGTTTTATTCTCTTCACTTTAAAATAAAAGTCTAATGTTACGGTTGCACCACCCTGACATTTGACAAGGTGAAAATTACGGGACAAAAGTTTTTTTCAATTTCTCAACAGCTTTAAAATGATTTTTATTTGCAAAGAATGTTTTATTTAAAAAGGCTCAAGCATAAAATAATGCCACTGTATTTTTAATTTCCATTTACAATAACTGACATAGTTAAAAATCTCAAATTAATGACACCTATGAACAGTCCTGCCAACGTGGTGGACTGTAAAACCCCCAAACTCCTTGGTTTTGTGTTTTTTTGTACAATATAAAATTAAGTTTAAAGATGTGTTCAAATAACACAGGTTTCATAGAATAAAGAAATACATGTGATGAAATACTCAATTCATGATGGAAGGAAATATCAGGGACGTCACGTCATTGACCCTTATATAAAGAGAATACTAATCATGCGTCATCATCAGTAATTGATGTATGGAAGAACGCAGCGTTTCATCCTCTTTGCATCTTTAAAAAGCCCACAGGCTGTTTTCAGTGAGCCTTTGCAGCAGCAGGGGATCTTTTACTATTGGTTATTCATACAGAGAGATATTTCCTGCTCCATTTGCCGTGTCCCTGCAGCCCTGTTCTGCTCACGGCTGGAGTACGAGCGCCTCGACGGTCGCCAGGTCTTCATCTTAATGTGTCTGTTTGTCCACACACTGAAAGGCTGGAGGCCTCATTTTCTGACTCAGAGCGGCGGTTGATGGCAGAGAGCGCGCTCGCATTCACTGCACACCATCAGTCTCATTAGATTACAGGAACATCAGCCACTTTACAGGCTGCTGTAGAAACCTCACACACACACACACACACACCAAACACATGTATACACACACATACAGCTGCTCTCTGAGTTAAATTGTAAACACATACTGCAGGAGGACATGTTGTTTTTATGAGGCGGATGTTAAAAACGTCTCGTGTCAAATCCTTGTCCCTTTCAGGAAAGCCTGCCTGGGAGAAACTTCACATTTTGGCAGTGGTTCGATGGCGTGATGGAGCTCACGAAAAAGCATCTTAAACCACACTGGAACGACGGGTAAGGAAGCTGCAGAAGGTCAAAACACTTTCCCTGATTTTTTCTGCTGTACTTTATGTTCCGCCCTCGTCTCACCAATCCAACTCCAGCTCCGTTTTTATATTTTTCCATGGCAACCTGGGAGCTGGAGCCGCTCGGGCTAGTAAAGCAGGAGTGTAACGACCCTCCCTCACCTCTTGTCGATCTGAAATAAAATCCTGGTTCACCTCAAACTTCCTGAAATTAAACAGCAATAAAACTGAAATTCTACTCATCGGCACCAAATCCACCCTCTCCAGAGTCAACAGCTTTTCTCTCTCCATCGACAGCTCCTCTGTGTCCCCCTCCCCTCAGGTTAAGAGTCTGGGTGTCATCCTCCACACTTTCATTTCAGTCCCACATCAATAGCATCACCCGGTCTGCCTACTTCCATCTACGCTCCATCAACCGTCTCCGCCCCTCCCTCACTCCCCACAGCCTCGTCACATCCCGCCTCGATTACTGCAACTCTCTTCTCTTCGGCCTTCCACATAAATCCCTCCATAAACTCCAGCTGGTTCAGAACTCTGCCGCCCGGATTATCACCAAAACTCCATCCTCCCACCACATCACCCCCATCCTTCAACAACTCCACTGGCTCCCAATAAAACAAAGTATCACCTACAAAATCCTCCTGTACACAAATCCATCCATACCTGTCTGACCTCCTTCATGTCATCACCCCCTCTCGCTCCCTTAGATCCTCCTCCCTCCTCCTCCCTCCACCTCACTGTACCCCCTGCCCGTCTCAGCACTATGGGGAGCAGGGCCTTCAGCCGCTCTGCTCCCCAGCTCTGGATCTCCATAACTCTGTCACCCTCCCCATCTTCAAATCAAAACTCATCTGTTTCATAATACCTACCGTTTTTAACTGCTGTTTTAATATTGTCCCTTATTCTATTGCTTTTATGTTGCTGTTTTTAACTGTATTTTGTTTTTATGTGTTTTTTACCCTTTGTGGATGGATCAGAATTACCTATCACTCAATTACAATAAGTCAGATCTCACACTCATCGGCCCCAAGTCCCTCACAGATCACCATCAAAACTTCAGCCTCAATTTCCATAACTCCATCTTATTACCCTCACCTCACATCCGTAACCTTGGTATTATCTTTGATAACAACCTCACCTTTCATCACCACGTCACTCAGCTCACCAAAACGGCCTTTTTTCACCTCAGAAACATAGCACGCCTCCGTCCATCTCTCTCTTTTTCAGCCGCCGAAACACTCATCCACGCATTCATCACTTCCCGTTTAGACGACTGTAATAGCATTTTCTATGGTTCATCCTCCAAAGTCCTCCATAAACTTCAATACATCCAGAACTCTGCTGCACGAGAGGAGTGGAGGTGGGCGAGTGCACTGGTGTAGTGGGGGCAGGAAGTGGCAGAGGTAACCGAGGGGCAGGGAATGACATATGTCAAATTTTAAGAAGAGGAGTGAGTGTTTCGAGAGGTGGTGGTCCGGGGAGGGATGGAGTGACTGGAGGAGGTGGTAGTGTGAGGTTCGGCATTGGAGGCTAGGAGTGTGCGGTGGCTTCTGTCCCCACCCCACAGGACCAAGCACCGAACCTGGGGGGACAGAGCCTTCTCCATAGCTGCCCCCTCCCTCTGGAACTCACTCCCCACTCATATCCACCCCGATCCATCTTCCTTCAAGTCTCTGTTAAAAACTCACCTTTTTAAGTTGGCTTTTAACCCGTGATTGCACTGCTGTTTTAGTCANCACCGTCTCCATTGGCTCCCCGTCCCTTACTGTATACAGTTTAAAATTCTTCTCCTCACTCACAAAGCTCTCCACCACCAGGCCCCTCCCTACCTCACTGACCTCCTCCACCATCACACTCCAAGCCGTAACCTCCGATCCTCACACGCCACCCTTCTGTCCCCACCCCACAGGACCAAGCACCGAACCTGGGGGGACAGAGCCTTCTCCATAGCTGCCCCCTCCCTCTGGAACTCACTCCCCACTCATATCCACCCCGATCCATCTTCCTTCAAGTCTCTGTTAAAAACTCACCTTTTTAAGTTGGCTTTTAACCCGTGATTGCACTGCTGTTTTAGTCAGAATTGTTTAAATTGATGTATGTATTTATGTATTGCTTTTAAATTATAAAGTGTCTTTGAGTTCTGAAAAGCGCTATACAAATAAAATGTATTATTATTATTATTTGTAAGGCGACCTTGGGTGTCGTGAAAGGCGCCTTGAAATAAAATGCATTATTATTATTATTATTAAGGGAGTTTGGGAACGCACATTATCACATTTATTTCTCTGCTTTCTGCCCTTGTTCAGAGCCATTCTGGGTTTCGTGAACAAGCAGCAGGCTCAGGACATGCTCATGTCCAAACCCAACGGCACCTTCCTGCTGCGCTTCAGCGACTCGGAGATCGGAGGGATAACGATCGCGTGGGTGGCAGAAAATCCCAACAAAGCAGGTAGAAAATCTTCAAGATACTGGATGTGAATAAGGTGACCAAACGTCCTCCAAACACCTCAAAACATTCATAAAACTTTCACTTAGATTTGGAGGTGTTATTTCTATTTTTGCACAAGAGAAATTAGTGTATCTTTCATTTACTTTAAGCATGTGGTGAGGGATTATCATAGAAGCCCATTTCCACCAGGACAGAAAATTGAAATGAAAACTTTGTCAAATTTTTGTTTCAACCCAAAAAATGTCAAAAATTTTCTGAAAAAATTCAGGGAATAAAAGTTAGTTTTGAGATGACATTTAGAGTAAATAGAGTCAAAATATCAGGATAAAAAAATTGAGATATAAGGTCAATGTTATGAGTAAAAGAAGAAAAAGTTGTGAGGAAAAAAAAGGATGATTTTCAAGGTAAAGTCAAAATTATGGGAGAAAAAATGTCAAATTTTGAGATAAAAATATCAAATTCAAGGGAAACATTTAGGAAAAAAGTCTAAATTATGAGAGAAAAAAGTCAAACTGATATGAGTGAAAATTCTGAAGAAAAATGTTGAAATTTTCAGATTAAAAAAATCCAAATTCTGGGGGAAAAAAAGTCAAAAATCAAACTTTTGGGTTTTTTAAGGAGAGATGAAGTCAAAGTTTTGAGGAAAAAAAGACAGTATAATAAAGAAAAAAAGTCAAGATGTTGAGAAAAAAAAGGTAAAATACTGAAAAAGTGCAAGATTTTCAGATAAGTCCAAATTATGAGGAAAAAAAGTTAAAATTTCAGATTTAAAGAAATTAAATTCTGATAGAAAATGTTGAAATTCTTGTGATATAAGGTCAGTTTTATTTTTAAAAAAATCAATGGTTTGAGGAAAAAAAAAACATCACAAAGAAAAAGGTAGAAATTTTGAGATACAATATAAAAAATGTGAGGGAAAAAAGGTAAAAAAAAATTTTGAAAAATGCTTAGTTTTCAGATGAGCTGATATTATGATGAAAAAAGTTGTAATTTTCGGGTTAAAGAAATCAGAATTTTAATTTAAAGAGTCATAATTTTGTGAAAAAATCAAAACTGTGAGATGCAAAATAATATTTATGAGGTCGAATGTTGGAATTGTGACATTTCTGATGTCAAGAATTTGACTTAAAAGGTTAAAATTTCTACCTCAGCAAAGCTACTTTTTGATATTTTTGTATAATTCACTTGCAGAAATTGGCTCCTGTACATTATTTATGTTCACATTATAGAAAATCTACCCTTCAAACAGAAAAAGAGTGTTTTAAATAAATGTTTGGGTTATGAAGCTTCTTTGAGGATCTTTGGGTATTTTTGTGGTATCACAGTCTCGTTGGGGGGTCCTCTTTTTTTTTGGGTGGGGGGTAGAATCTGGTCACATTAACTGTGCATGGCGTCCTGTGAGCTGAAGCTTCTTTTTTTCTGTGGCTGCTCATCCATCTGGACTTAAACTCACTCGAACTCTGTCGTGCTTTGAGTTTGGCTTCAATTACAAGATGAGAAATTATTCAAAAGCTGAAAAATGTAGAGAACAGTTAGAGAACGATGAGAGGAGAAGACGAGGAGTTACAACAGAGCTTCTTCGTTCTTTTTAACCGTTTGAAGCTGAAGAGGATGAAACCTTTGATTAATCCAGGGGTTCCCAAAGTGGGGGTCGGGACCCCTAGGGTGGTCGCGAGATGATTTCAGTTTAGAGGGAATATCCACAGCTATCCCAGACCACAACTAAGGTACTAACACTGTTTGGCTCAACATACCTGTGTGAAAAGACTTTCTTGGCCCTGATATTGATTAAAAATAAATATATATCGTGTGTGAACGTGGAGGATGATCTCTGAGTGTCCGTCTCCAAAATTACACCCAGAATGAACTTGCTGTGCTCCATAGAGCCCATCCATTTCATTAAGTGAGATAAACACTGAAACATATATCCCAAAAAGTTAACTTTCACTGCAACAATGTTCACGTTTACTCAGAGCTACAGTTTATGATTATTACTTGAACTGAATTATTCTTGTTCTGATGTGGAAATGAAAGTATTGAACCAAAATTGAGTTTGCAACAATGTTCGTTCACAAATTACAGAGAAATGAATGAATGAATGAATGAATGAATGAAAATGTTTATTTTGAAAAATGTAAAAGAACTTCACGAAGCAAACAGTCAAAACAGAGAAACTCTGCAACTTTGTGTCGAATCAGAAGGAGACGAAGAAGCAACAAAAAAATTAATAAAAGAAAGAGGAAAAAAAAAATCTTTGCAATTACGCGAAACAAAACATGACAAAACAAAACAAACTTTAAATCACTTGATTACCTTCTTTTACATTTTCAAAAAGGAGTGGAAGGAAGAAAAACTTATTAATTTCCACCCCTTCTCCAGTTTTAAATAATAATGGTCGACTTGGCCAACCTTTTATCTATATCTCTCTCTATGGTAAATAAACATATACACCTCCAAATACATACATGCACATACACATACATACCCTTATATACATACACACATATACATACATTAATACCTACATATACATGTATACATATACACACATACCCATACACATACATATATATACACATATACATATACGCATNTGTATATTTTGCTGATAAAGTTGTGATTTGTGTGTCTCAGGTGAGAGAATGGTCTGGAACCTCATGCCCTACACAACCAAAGATTTCTCCATCCGCTCTCTGGCCGACCGCATCAGCGACCTCAACCACCTCCTCTTCCTCTACCCCGACCGAGCTAAGGATGAGGTCTTCTCCAAATACTACACCCCGCCCCTTTGTAAGCTCGCCTCGCTGCGATTGAGCGTTTCACGTGTTGGTTTCTGTGACGGAAACGTTGACTTTCTCTCTTCTCTTTGTCTCTGTTTGCTCAACAGCCAAAGCAGTGGACGGTTACGTGAAGCCGCAAATCAAACAAGTGGTGCCCGAGTACGTATCCATCTTTTTTTTTTTTTTTACCATGTTCTTCTCTTTGTTCTTTTTCCCCAACCACCACTTCTTCTTCTTCTTCTTCTTCTTCTTCATCCGTGGCAACATTTAAGGTTAATGAGCAAATATTGGAGCCTGAATTCAGATCAGATATTACCGAGCTTCTGCAGCTGGAGGAGGCCAATTAAGGACGAGCGAGGTTCCTGAGTGAGCTCGTCTCACACTCATCATTAGAGTTAGGCTTGTTAGTCAGAAGGACCCCCCCACACCCACCCCTCCACCCCTCCACCCCCCCTCAGCGCCTGTTTCCACGCCTGGTTCTCCTGCAGCGTGGAGAGCGGCTGTAATGATGCAGCGAGGACTGGGAAACACGCTGAGGGCAGTTGCTTTGGCAACAGCTGCACAGAGACTGAAGGGCTTTTATTATTTATGTCTATGTGTGTGTGTGCGTGTGTGTGCATATGTGTGTGTGTGTGTGTGTGTGTGTGTGTGTGTGTATGTTTACAGGTTTACTACAGCCAATCCAGACTCAGCCAGTGGGAATCAAACCTATATGGATCAAGGCGCCTCCCCAGCACCTGTCAATCACCCTCATACTTACAACATGTATCAGCCAATGTGAGTCCACACATACACACACACACACACAGACACACTCTTTCCAAACCGCCCACTACCTACTACTTTCACATGTGATATGTAGTTTGCCTGTTTTGTTGAGTCTGTTCAGTCGTATACTACTCTGGATTTCTGTTTCAGAAACCGGAACTCTTCTTTTTTTTTATGTTCAACTTTATTATAAAGAAAGAAAATAAACCATGAGTATATTTGTCATTTCAGTCATTAATTCACTAAATCAATCAGAGGTGAAGTTACAGGAGCAATAAAATTAAATAAGTTAAGTCAGAAGTTTATAAAATACATAGAAAGTTTGGAGTGTTTTTTGGCCTTTTAATTATTTTTGCTCGTTTAAAAGTTACCCTGGCTACCAGAACGTCATTTTCCCTAACTGATCAGTGTTTTTACCAGCTACATAAGAACGATGATAAAATCTCTCAAAATGTCTTAGTTTGTATAAAATTAGAAAAAACATTTTCACCTGTATGCCGCCATTGTTGTTTACGCCGCAATAACGTCTGGGTAGTGATGTCATATGGTTGCACCGGGCTGGATCTCATACAGGATCATATAAGTCCTGGAGCGGACTTCAGTGGTTTCCAGAGGAAGTTTTGTGGGTTTGTGTTGGAAAATAGTCGGCACAGCATTTGGCTTTAGTCTCCGTTTATAATGACCCACACCTGTCAGCTCTTTCATCAGCATGGGCCGGATAAATGCAGCAAATGCTTCTGGGGAGAAGTGACCAGAACATAGCCGCGGCTCCATGGGAAGTTGTTTACGCCCACAAGCCATTTCCCACAACTTCCTTCTTTTCTTGTCTTTTGGGAAGCTGTGCAGACTAACATCAGTCTCCTTGTTTCCTTTGGACTGAAAAGTGCACCCAAAAGCAGCCACATGTGGCATTATTATGTTTTTTTCCCTCCTCAAACCTCGTGACTTACGGCGACTAGTAGTGAGGAAACGGCCAAATCCAGATGCTCGGCACCAAGCAACCAATCTACGTCATCAACCCAGAATGCATTGCTGCNCAAAAACTTGACATTTTGTCTCAGAATTTCAACTTTGATATCTCAGGTTATTGACCTTTCACCCAAAAGCAGCCACATGTGGCATTATTATGTTTTTTTCCCTCCTCAAACCTCGTGACTTACGGCGACTAGTAGTGAGGAAACGGCCAAATCCAGATGCTCGGCACCAAGCAACCAATCTACGTCATCAACCCAGAATGCATTGCTGCGGTAAAACAATGGCTGCGCCCGAAGGATAGAAACTGTGTTTTAAACTGTATTTTTTTTTAAAGAAAAACCAATTCGTTATGTCTTTAACAACAAATTCTAGTTTGAGACAAACATTTAAGCAGATTCATGCCTGTTAGTCCTTACAGTCGGGGTTCCTTTAAACACATGATCCCAGTTTTGTTTTGTTTTTTATCAGGAAAAACAGCCGCATTCATGACTTTGAGACATCAGACTTCTGCATCAAATGACTGTTAACTGTTTTCAAAAGTATAATATGGCACCTTGAAGTAGTCTTAAAAACAGAACTTTTAACACTTTTTCTTGAGTGTCGAGGCAGATGGCTGTCTAACATCAGTCTGGTTCTGTCCGAGGTTTCTGCCCGTTAAAGGGAAGTTTTTCCTTGCCACTATAACTTTGCTAAAAGCTGCTGCAAAGTGCTTCACTCATGGTGGATCAAGATGAGATAAGATTTCTTATCCTGTCCTGATGTTGGGTCTCTGTTAATAAAATAACTAAATATTCTAACATTAACAGGCATCAACCTGCTAATGTTTTGTAAAGTGTCTTAAGATAACGTTTGTTATGATTTGGTGCTATATAAATAAAGATTGATTGATTGATTGATTGATTGATTGATTGAGTAAAACTCTTGAGTTGATACTTTGACACCTCTGACGTTTGTGTAGCATTTATGTTTCTGAGCGTCCTCTTTTCTCCTTGTTTCTGCAGGAGCGACTCGATGCTGGACGCAGACGGAGACTTCGACCTGGACGACACCATGGACGTGGCGCGGCACGTGGAGGAGCTCCTGCGGCGGCCTGTAGAGAGCCAGTGGAACAACCCGCAGTCCTGACCTTTGACCTCTGAACCCGCGACAGCACCAAACGTCCCCACCTCCTGACTCGCCCTGATTACATTGACTTTTCTCATGGTTTAATTCCACTCATTTCTCTCTCTTTTTTTTTTTTCAGATAGCTATAATGTGAAATGTTTATAATGGTTGTGATTTTTCTTTTCAGTTCAGCATGTCAGCATGCATGTCCGTAACTTCTCATAGTTTTTATTTGTGTCCATAAGTGTTTGTAAAACAGACTAGGTATGACGCAAAACATACGATGTTACAGTATTAGAAAAAGAAAAGGTCTCATTCATTCACATTGTGCATGCATTTCCAGTTGAGTTTGATCAGAGTTAAAAAAGGATCCTGTATGAAGTCATTTTNTCCACATACACTAACCTGAAGGTCGAGCGGCGAGCACCAGCACGAGCGCGCGTCAGTGTACAATCTGTTTGTTCACCAGCTTAAACCCAGCAGGGGGGGGGGGCAGGTTTGTGCACCTCCCTCACTCTCACAGGGCTGTTTGTTTCCTGTCTGCACACAGAAATGCAAATCTGAGCTTTTACCCAGCGCTGCCTCGAGCTTCTCCTCTCAGGTCCATGTTTCCATCAACTCATCGGTTTAAAGACTCCATAAGAAGAAAAGGTTCAATCCATCCACATCATCATCAGCTTTTATTCTTAACAATTCTCTTATCAATTCTCTTTTTCACACAGACGAACCTTATATCCACTATTTTGCCACAACTATTTTAGCTCAGCAGATAAATAACAGTTTACCAGGAAAACTCTGATTCAGGATTTTCTACTTGAAGTTTTGCTTAAGAAGCTGCAAAACTGAACACACAAAGAAACGAACATTGAAACTTGGCTTTGTTAAGATTTTTGGGTCAATATTGAATCAAGATTCTGAGATGAAAAGTCAATATTTGGAGGAAAAAAAAGTCAAAATGTTAGATAAAAAGTCAAAATCATGTGATAAACAGGTGAAATTAGGAATTAAAAAGTCAATGTTGAAGATAAAGAGTCCAAATGATGAGGTAACAGTAGAAAAAAAATGAGTTGAAAGTCAATATTTTGGGATTTAAAAAGTCAAGATTTAGGATAAAAAAATAAAAAATCATGAGACAAACAGGTGAAATGAAGGAGTTATAAAGTCAGACATTTTCAGAAAAAGTCAAAGCCAAAGATATAAAGGTCCAAATGATGGTGTAACAGTAGAAAAAAAAGAGTGAAAAGTCAATATTTTGGCTTTAAAGTCAAAATTTTAAATAAAAATTCAAAATCACGACACAAACTGTTGAAAGTTTGAGATAAAATGTCTAAATCATGATTTAACAATTCAGACTTTTAAGGAAAGTAAGTCAAAACTACGAGTTCAACTTTGTGATACGAAGTTAAAATTTTGAGGAAAATGTCAAAAATTTATTATAAAGGGTCCAAATAATAAGATAATCACTAGAAATTATGAGTTTAAATGTCATTTATTTGAGATTAAAACAAGATGAGAGTCAAAATCATAAGTTCTGTAAAGTCAATATTTTAAGGGGAAATAGTCAAGATTTTACCTGAAAAGTCAAAATCATCAGATAAACAGTTGAATTTATGAGTTTTAAATGTAAAATTTTGAGATATTAAGTCAAAATTTCAAATAAGTTGAAATAATGAGATTAACAGTTGAAATTTTGTGATAATCAAGTCAAATTTTTTAGGGAGAGAAAAGACAAAATCATGGGATAAACCGGAGAAATTATGAGTTAAGAAGTCAAAATTTAAAGTTCCAAAACTTAAAACTTAAAGTCGAACTTGTGAGTTTTTGTATCAAAGGAAGAAACTTTGACCATTTTATCGTATTTACTTAACTTTTTATCTCATTTTTTTAACTTTTACATTAACATTTTGACTTAATATGGGGTAAAAATAAAAATAAAAAGCCCAAAAAAATCCACTTTTTCATTTCTATATATTGAACTAGTTGAAACGGATTATTATGCACAATACTAACAGGTAAATGTTTGCAAAATAGGATGTTGAGCACAACTACGGCAAGCTCAAGGTTCCAAACAACTCAAAGCGTTGTTAGCTGGATACTTCAGTCAATAAATTGCGACAAAACAATAATAAATGTCACCAGATGTGTGATTTTGACTTATTTTTATTTCTTTATATCCATAAATATCTAAATCTAGAGACTAATGTCATATTTATTTACTTATAAACTCAGTAAAATGTTGACAGAAAACCTGTAAAGTTGCAGAAAAGTCACAGGAGGAATTGATAAGAGAATCGATTAAGAATATTTGTCTCTTTTCCCTCAGATAAAAACATCACCGCTGCTTTTCTGACGTCGTCGTCATGTGTTTACACGCTCGCTCAGATTTATGGAGCTAAATTTCGAGCTCAAAGATGTTTTAGTGTCTGGTTTTGTCTTGGTTAAGATTAATAATCACTGCCTCGTGTCCTCGTCTAACTGCACAGGGGCGACAGAAATATCAGTCACAGACAGAAGCTTGGGACTATTTTCTTCTAATCCTCCCCCTGACACACACAAAAACACACACACAGATAGAAATCTTTACTGAAATAACGTTGCTAACAGCGGCTTTGCACCTCAGGAATGAATTGCTTTGCTTTGCCGATGTGTAAGCCAAATAGAGAAAGATCTATATACAGATTATAAGACTTTATTTTCTCTAATAATTCTATTTTTATCATTATTTTTCTTGCACTCCCCCCCCCTGAATGTAGCCTTCATGCACGGCCCTGTTAAGGAGTACGTTCACACTTTACCTCCAGAAAAGAGCAAACAGTTCAAGCAGCTTGAAAACGACACAGAACAACTGGAAATCAGAGAAAACGTAAATGATGTGTTGGTTTTTCCACCGGACGTTGACAGTATTACAAAAATATTCCCTCATCATCTCTTCCTCATGTTTTTTTTTTTTTTTATTCGTATCCGGTTTTCTTTCCTGTTTTTTAAATCTCAAGCTACATGGACGGTCTTTGATATTATTGGTCATTCTCATCATTTTGAAGCTTTGTTCCACTGTAAAACTGTGTTATTTGTTTTTTTTTTTCATGCTGTAGATGGCGCTGTGTGCTATTCGATGTACGTACCATGTTTGTGGTTTTTGGTTTGTTCCTTGGAGTTTTTCCAAGAAACAAGTGTCGAGTCGAAAAAAAGAAGATAATAAAGTTTTATAAATAATTCTAACTCAGCTCGTAAAAGTGTGAACATCTCTGTTTCTGGGATCTGATGTTTCAGTTTAAAGCTACGGATTGTACATAAAATTATTCCAGATTTTTCTCTCTGTTGGATATGAAACATTCAGGAGAGTCTGAGAAATGTTTTAACCTCATCCTCTACACGTCTGAAATGTCACAATTTTAAGAAGAATTATGTTTTCTAACAGATTTCAGTAGTTGACCAACATTTCAATGTATTTAGGTTCATTATTTTTTAGTATTTTTAATTTGAGCACCCAAAAATGTCAGGTGGTGCAACCAAATATATGAAAATATATTTATATGTTCCTGTTATTTTTTCTGTGTGAAATTATTGGCAAGTATCTCTCAAGTGTCTGTAGTGACTCAAACATTTTCATTTTGTGTGTTTCATTTCTTTTATTTGTGAATAAGATAAATAATTTGATGTTAAAATAACATTTCACATTATTACATTGGTTGTNTTCAGTTTAAAGCTACGGATTGTACATAAAATTATTCCAGATTTTTCTCTCTGTTGGATATGAAACATTCAGGAGAGTCTGAGAAATGTTTTAACTCTCATCCTCTACACGTCTATAATGTCACAATTTTAAGAAGAATTATGTTTTCTAACAGATTTCAGTAGTTGACCAACATTTCAAAGTTTTTAGGTTCATTATTTTTTAGTATTTTTAATTTGAGCACCCAAAAATGTCAGGTGGTGCAACCAAATATATGAAAATATATTTATATGTTCCTGTTATTTTTTCTGTGTTAAATTATTGGCAAGTATCTCTCAAGTGTCTGTAGTGACTCAAACATAAAGTAAAACACACAAAGTAAAGAAAATAAACACTTATTCTATTTATTAAACTACAATTTTATTGTAAAGTGTAATAATGTAACCAACAAGGTGGACTGTACCTTTAACAAGGTCAGTGGTTACTTCACTTTTTTGGAAAAAATAGTCATAAACAGAGAAATCTACAAACTTTTCCACTTGGTCACAAATGTCATTTGGACTCCTCTGGCTGATGCAGTTTCCTGTTTCCTGTTTTATTCTCTTCACTTTAAAATAAAAGTCTAATGTTACGGTTGCACCACCCTGACATTTGACAAGGTGAAAATTTCGGGACAAAAGTTTTTTACATTTCTCAACAGCTTTAAAATTCTTTTTATTTGCAAAGAATGTTTTATTTAAAAAGGTTCAAGCATAAAATAATGCCACTGTATTTTTAATTTCCATTTACAATAACTGACATTCAATTTTTAGAGTTTAATTACTCACCTATGAACAGTCCTGCCAACGTGGTGGACTGTTTTTGGGGGTTTGAGGAACCAAAACACAAAAAAACATGTTATATTTTAATAGTTTAAAGATGTGTTCAAATAACACAGGTTTCATAGAATAAAGAAATACATGTGATGAAATACTCAATTCATGATGGAAGGAAATATTGCACTCGGACACAAAAAAGGGGACGCCACGTCATTGACCCATTAACAGTTTGTAGTTTTGCAGATTTAAAGTGTTTTACATGATTTCTCTTTTCGCTCGTTCTTCACTAGAAATGAATTGAAACCCTAAAAATACCTGAAACAATGCATCATTTCTCTTCCACCAGCCTTCAATTCGCCTAAATTCAAGATATGGATAATTCCTTTTTTCAATTTTCAAAATTAACTTCGACTCGGCAAAATGACCTGTAAATATCTGTAGAAAGAATTTTGACCAAACATGATATATTTAGAGATATCACAAATGTGACTTACATCTAAATTTCATTTGCAGATATCAGTAATCCACATTTTGGATATTTGAAATGATGTAGTAGATATCTTGAATTTGAAACCTCATTCAAATGAATGGAGAAAAGTGATGTATTTCAAATATCCAAAATGACGTTGCAGATATCAGAAATGTTCTTTTCGACTTTGCAAAATTGAATTACAGATATCTTAAATTAAAATTCTGACCATCCATAATGTGTTGTTGATATCTATAATGTTATTTTTGGATTGTCAATCTAAGGTTTGGGAGCCAAAACATGCTTAAATGTGCTTCTCTTTGCCAGAAATTGTGCTGTATGTGCCTTTTTTATCATCTTCGCCCCTGCCTTTTAAAATGTCATAGTGTAAATCTAGTGTCATGGCTTAAATCAGTTTATAAGAACTGAAGAAATAACTCTGCCTATTATTACTGAATAACTCATTTCTGCCATCTAGTGGACAGAAACAGAGCAACAGGTGCAGAAACTGATAAGAAAATCAAATAAGGCTGAAAGTTAATGAATGTCAGTGGAATTATTCTCATCATCAGGTGACGCTCTGCAGAAGTCGTGTTCTTCTTCTTTGTTGCAGAAACATTCCTGACGGGTGATTAGAGCCTGAAGCATGACGCTGCGTTCATTAAGAAGTTCTGTGCAGCCTGAGGGCGTCTGGGTGGGAGGTCAGAGATGGTAATCAGGTGGAAAAAAGGCTCCTGGTGGTCAGCGAGGGATCGTTGCCTGGAAACAAGAGCTGCATTCATTACAGCTGCTTTAGCGTTGAGGTTTATCATGAGGAGTGTTGGGAATCACATCTCACTGTTTGTTTCATAACAGACTGAGACATATTAACACAAAATATTGACACAAATAAAACGTGTAGGGTCTTACAGTTCAAAAACCAGCATTCACATTCACAGGTAGGTATTTAATTAAGGAAGAAGTAATGAAATAAGCAGAAAAACAACATTGTGGCGCCAACAAAATGTATAAATTTCTCCAATTTTGGTCTAATTATCTAATGTTTGTCACCAATAATATGTCCACATTTCACGCTGTGCTTCGAAATTCAGTGTACAAATTCATGAGTCGATTAATTGATTCAGAAAATGAAATAATAATTTCTCAGCTTAAAATGAGTGCGCTGCAAAAACATAAATCTAAGCAAGACATTCTGTCTTATTTGTAGTAAAAATTGTCCTATTGTTCTTAATTTGAGCCACGTTCACCAGACCAGGTCATAAAAATGTCTTATTTCAAGTTGTTTTAAGACAAAAATTAGGTGTAAATTGCTTGTAACAAGTCAAAAAAATCTGCCAATGGGATAAGACAAATTCGCCCGAGAAGTTTCTTGAAATTAGAAAGATGTCTTAAAACAAGAATCTTTTATCTTATCCCATTGGCAGATTTTTTTTTTCACTTGTTACAAGCAATTTACACCTAATTTTTGTCTTTAAAAAACTTGAAATGAGACATTTTTATGACCTTGTCTAGTAAATGTGGCTCAAATTAAGAACAATAAGACAAATTCTACTAAAAATAAGACATAATGACTTATGGTTAATAATTTATATGGACCTACTGATGTGGAATAAGTAAAAGCAGAACTCAAGCTTTTCATATAACACAACTAAAATCATTATCCCATTTATAATCTTATCTGAGTGAATTGTTAAATATCACGAAGGCATTTCTACCCAAACAAACACCTGGACTGTCACATTTGAAAAAATCAGATTTAAAGATAAAATCATCAGATGTCAGAGAAGAAACGTGGCTGTGGATCATGTTTATGCATCTAAATATTCATTTCAAGCTGAATCGGTGGCTTTTTTTTGCTTTGAAACCTGGATTTATTCAAGTTTTATGACATTCTGATTTTATTTTCTTTGTGATGAAGCTTCTAGACTAAGCTCATTGTGAAGAAAATGACATTTGATATTAAAACCATTAAAAACAAAAGCAAAACAACAGTGGAGCATAAAGGGTTAAATATCATCTTTGTGATATTGGGCTTGTACTGACACCTTTTCACCACCAGGTGTCAGTAAAGCACAACAGATTCAGACTTCAAAATAAGAGCATGTGAAGGTCGTTTTAAATTTCTGTTATGATAACATTTAAACTTGAGCTCCTCTAAAAGTTTTATGACCAATAACTTTCTGGAATATTTCTTTCTGCGTGCAATTTTCATTTGTCTTAGTCAAGAAAAACAAAAATTGTGAGTTTTTTTTACATAAAGTAAATAAAATGATCTGCCAACAGAACAAGGAAATTTGGTTTTGCAAGACTTTCCAAAAGAAGTAAAAAGATCTTACCTCAATGAACGCAGAAATACATATAAATTGGTGTATTTAAATAAATAACAAGTGCGTTTTTCTTGATACAAATAAAAAATATGAGAAGAATTTTCTCAATATGTAGACAAATATTCTCATATTAAGTAAATGACAAGAATACACAACAAGAATAAAAATAAAAACAATAATTATGAGATTGATGATTGAAATCGTGAAAAAAAGTTAATGTTTTGAGATTAAAAGTAAAAGTAATATTGCTACATCCAAAAAATTTGACTTCATATGGGAAAAAAACCCGCTTCTTTACATTATTAGTGTTTGCATTGGAGAAAATGTTTCAAACAATAAAGGATTGTTTTAAATAAATGAATGGGTTTTGAAGCTACTTTGTTGTCTTTTGAGGATTTTTGGGTAGTTTTGCAGGATCTTACAGAGTCTGAGGGTCATGTTTTGGGGGATTTTAGGACATGGTTACTTTGCTTTAACGGCAAAAAAAAAAAAAAACCCTGCACATCATCATTTAAATTCCTGAAGTATTTCGAGAAGACAAGAACTAATATGAAGCAGAGGTGTGTTTCTGTTAAAGGTGTAAACTTATGGAATAGTTGTGACAGTGAATTAAAAATGTGTAATTCACTTTCTTCATTTAAAAACATGTTTAAAACTAAAGTAATAAGAAAATATGTAAATCAAATGTGAAGAAAACAACAAAATATTGGAACTTGGGTTGTGTTTGGTTGTAATATTGCCAAGGATTTCATTGGATTATTTTTACGACTATAATATGTTTTGAAAATGTATATCTTTTCTCTACTCAGACCATGAAATTAAGTTGATTAAGTTTATTTCTACATTTATTTGTTTAATTTAATTTAATTTTTTGCAAAACGGGTCGGCAAAATAAGCATAAGCTTCAGCCTACACCCTTTAATTAGCTTCAACCATTATGTGATATTTGGATCTATGATATATTTGTTGTGCGTGGTCTTTAAATGCTAATCGAATAAATTGAATTGAAGTATTTAAGTGTGACAGAAATGCTTTTTTGCATCTTTTAATGTGCTTGAATGAACCTGCTCCAGCCTCTTGATCAGATTTTGTTTTATATTTCTGTTGTTTTGTTTTAGATGATGATGTCATGAATGAGAATTTTGTTTTAACATGGAATGAAACTGTTGAATAATAACCGGAGGGGGGTGTTGGAGACTATGTGGGGTAGATAATGCAAACCACTTCCACATTTTCTGGAATTGCCAGGTAATTGTGTCATACTGGCATGACATTTAAATGCATATTAATAATATATCTGGAGTGGTCACCCCTTTTACTTGTGCTGCTGTGTACATAGGTGATATCCCCCTTGAAAGGTGGAACAATAATGAAATAAGCTGTTGAGAATACTCCTAGCAGCGAGTAAAAAAGCTGTCACGAGAAAGTGGCTAAAGCTGGAGCCACCCTCAATTGATGAATGGATAGAAATAATTGGTGAAATATACAAGATGGAAAAATTATCATTCTCCCTTAGAATAAAAAAAAATGTGTTTTTTCGAATTTGGACTAAATGGACTGAGTACATTAAAACTGTAAGATCAGATTTTAGCTGAACTTTTCAATTAAAAGGGCTAGAATATATTAGATTTGTCTCATTGCACTTGTTTCCCCGTATTTTGTTGTACATCATTTTGTTATTCATATACCTGTGTTCACTCTCTCTTATCACCCTTTGACTTTACACTGCAACTCAATGGAAGGCTCCACATGTTAAAGTGTTAGAATTAATGTTTGAATAAGAGATATTAGTACAAGTACAATTCTGTATAAGGAAAAAAAAGAAAACTGGAAAAGCTGGGCTGTAAAGTGGTCACTATAAACGATAAGATGTATGATGGATTGTGTGTGTATGTATGAGGGTATTTACATGAATCTAGGTTTATGGATTTATATATGCATGTACAAACATAACTACATCTATTTGAAGGAAAACTTGTTCAACTTAGAGCAAACTTGATATAATGATGTTGCAAGAATGTAAAATAATTGCTTTTCCGAAATAAAAAACGATAAAAATAAATAAATAAATAAAAAGAAACTGTTGAATAACACGTCTGCAGAAAAAGCTTTGACAGCGAGGATCAGAAACCTGGTTTCTGTTCCTGTTGGTCTGATGATCACTGAGGCTGGTGCAGGAAGTTCAGATCAGGAAAACACACCCTCTGTTCTGCAGCTTTGAGCAGAAGGAGAAACTTCCTCTTAAGGTACCAGAGTTAAACCTTCTAACTCTCAAACACCTGGATTTTTAAAGCAGCCTTATGCGGTATTAAACCTACACCCTGTTTTCATGATGCAGGGGGCTCTAAAGGGTCAGGTGGGGGGGTCGTGATGGAGGTTTGATGACCTGAAGCTGACAGCTGCTGCAGCAGGAGGAGGGAGCAGCGTCTCACTGATGCAGAGCTCACATCCTGCCACAGGAAGCTTCAACCGACCTCAGTGGAAAATTAGAGTCTCATTTTAGAATTATTGAGGCTTTGAATTAGAGTTAGAGGTTTAAAGTGTGATGTTACAGCCTGGTTTGGTTTCCTCTCTCTTTAACTCGACCTCTCACACCAACATGAAGCCTGCTCTCTCTCTCTCTCCGTCCTGATCTGTTCATTCATTGAAGCCTGATTCTCCTCCTGAATGAATCTTTCACCGCGTAAACACTCAGCAGCATCAGGAGTAGGATCAGTGCGGGGCTGGTTCCTCCTCCTCCCACCAGCTGTGGCCTCACGCTGTGAACTCACCTGAACCAGTTTCTCTGCAGCGTGAAGCTGCTGCTGCTCGGGGACGAGGCGTCACAGGCCTTTCCACGCCGCAGCGAGACAGCCGGGCAGAGCGGGGAGGCTTTTAAAGCAGAACTTTAGCTGAATTATTTCTGACTATGCATAATACAAGACGCTCAGACATCACCAGGGAGGGGGGGCAGTTTGAGGGAGAGGACAGAAGGAGGCCACGAAATCTCAGCGGTCACATCAACCAAAGGAATGTAAAAAAGGAGAAAAAAAAATTAGTAAATTTATGTGAAAAAAGTCATAAATTTAGGAGAAGAAAGTCAGATGGATGACTGCTTCTCTGATGTGACCTTTCAAAATAAAATGTGTTTAAAAAGTTTTTAAAATCCATCTAATCTTGCAAATTGAAAACCTTATTCTCATAAATCTATGCATGACTTTAACTTCATTAATCTTTGACCTTATGCTCGTAAAAGTGCAGCTTTTATTAGATTAATCTTTGATTTTATTCTTAATAATTAATGACTTTTACATCACAAACCCAATCTATTCTTGAAAAATCTGTCAATTTTATCTATAAAATCATTGACTTCTATCCCGTAAATCTATGACTCTATTCTTGTAAATTTGTCAGTTTTTCTTCTTAAAATTACAACTTTTATCGTGTATATGTGCAACTTTATTCTCGTACATCCGTCAGTTTTATCTGATAAAATCTAGGACTCTTTTCTTGTAAATTTGTCAGTTTTTTTTCTCTCAAATTTACAAATTTTATCTCATAAAAAAACATCTTTTTCTCATAAATCTGTCAATTTCATCTCATTGTTTACAGCTTTTATTTTGTAAATGTACAGCTTTATTTTTGTAAATCTGTCAATTTTATCTATCAAATCTATGACTTTTATTCTGTTAATCTACATCTTAATTTACTTAAATGTGGGACTCTTTTCTCATATATCTGTCATTGTTTTTCTCTTAACTTCTTCTTACTCCATTGGCAGAATTTTTTGGTNAGGTGAACAGGTTGATTTAAACAGGTGAGTGTCATGATTGGGTATAAAAGGAGCATCATCCCCAAAAGGCTCAGTCCTTCACAAGCAAAGATGGAGCCAGGTTCACCACTTTGTCAACAACTGCGTGAGCAAATAGTCCAACAGTTTAAGAACAATGTTTCTCAACTTTGTCCAACTGCAGGAATTGATGGATTTCATCATCTACAGACCATAATATCATCAAAAGATTCAGAGAATCTGGAGAAATCTCTGCACGTAAGCAGCAAGGCCCAAAACCAACATTGAATGGCCGTGACCTTTGACCCCTCAGGCGGCGCTGCATTAAAAACCCACATCATTGTGTAAAGGATATTAGCACGTGGGCTCAGGAACACTTCAGAAAACCATTGTCAGTTAACACAGTTCATCACTACATCTACAAGTGACAGTTCAAACTCTACCATGCAAAGACAAAGTCAGACATCAACAACACACACAAACGCTGCAGAACTCTTTTTGGAAATCATGGACGTGGTGCTGAAAGGTACAAACAGGTTTTGGAGCAACATCTGCTGCCATCCAAGACACTTTGTCTTTTTCAGGGACATCCCTGATTATTTCAGCAAGACAATGAAACCAAGACACATTCTGCTCCTGTTACAACAGCGTGGCTCCGTAGTAGAAGAGTGCAGCTACTAGACTGACCTGACTGCAGTCCCACTGAAAATGTATGAAGCACAAAATACAACAACAGAGACCCTGGACTGTTGAGAATCTGAAGTTGTTCATCAACAACACTGCAAAAACGGAAATCTAAGCAAGTCATTATGTCTTATTTGTAGTAAAAATTGTCTCATTGTTCTTAATTTGAGCCACATTCACCAGACCAGGTCAAAAAATGTCTTATTTTAAGTTTTTAAAAGACAAAAATGAGGTGTAAATTGCTTGTAACAAGTAAAAAAAAAACCTGCCAATGGGATAAGACGAACTCGCCCGGGAAGTTTCTTGAAATTAGAAAGATGTCTTAAAACAAGAAACTTTTTCTTATCCCATTGGCAGATTTTTTTTGACTTGTTACAAGCAATTTAGACCTCATTTTTGTCTTTAAAAAACTTAAAATAAGACATTTTTATGACCTAGTCTGGTGTTTGTGGCTCAAATCAAGAAAAATAAGATAAATGTTACAAAAATAAGACAATGACTTACTTCGATTTCAGTTTTCACTACTGTCACTACATCTACAAGTGACAGTTCAAACTCTACCATGCAAAGACAAAGTCACACATCAACAACACACACAGATGAGTCCACATTTCAAACTTTTTCTGGAAATCATGGATGTGGTGGAAAGTTACAAACAGGTTTTGGAGCAACATCTGCTGCCATCCAAGACACTTTGTCTTTTTCACGTCCCTGATTATTTCAGCAAGACAATGAAACCAAGACACATTCTGCTCCTGTTACAACAGCGTGGCTCCGTAGTAGAAGAGTGCAGTTCACAAACACTTATTGAGTGTTATTAAAGGAAAGGTGATGTAACAGTGAGAAACATGAACCTGTCACAGCTTTTAGGAGCTAATTGCAGGCATAAAATTCAAGATGAGTGAATATTTTGATCATTTATCATCATATTTGTGGTTTTATGTGATAAAGAGCTTTTCAGGGCATGAATTACTCACCCACTTAAATCAAAGTGCAAGTGTTTAAATGATTATTTCTAACATCTGGTTGATGTCAGTGAGTGTTAATTCATTTCTCCTCTGTCTGCTCCATAGCTCCCTCCTATGGAGAGTTTGTTCACATGAGTCTGATGTGAAGGTTAAAGCAGTGGGAGAGAGAAACTTGGGGTGCTTTAAGTGAACTGCCTTATCTGTGTCTGGACGTTGGGCGCGCGCACACGCCTGTAGGCTATCACTGTGATTGCGCTCAAGCTGCTGGACTCAATCGTACGTGCACGCGCTCCCGTGTGCATGTGTTATGTGTCTCATTGCGATTGCGCCCTCGCTCTCAGTCTTGAATTGTCCCGCGGATGCACACAGACACAGAGAGAGAGAGAGAGAGAGAGAGAAAGAGGGGAGGCTGTGCTGTTTGAAGCAGTGCAGAAGTGCAGAGGACGCGGGTGCGCACGGCGGACACTCAGCAGAAGTGAACGCGGAGAGCGAAACTGATCTGTGAGGACAAGGAGCCGCTGTAGCAGCAGCAGCAGAGCCTCACACCAGGCTGTGTTTGCAGGGTTTTTAGAGCACATGCCTCAAGGAAGCTCATTG
>RPOG01000516.1:0-327019 GCA_008086565.1 Thalassoma bifasciatum
TATTAATCACTTAAAAAACAAAAGAACTTGGAACAGTGTGATTGTATGTTTGCTGAGTTTTAATAACATGAGAAACAGTTAAGTGTGGGGTGAATGAGTGAAGAGTCTTTAAAGTGTTTCCTTCAAGTGCGTCTAAAACCAGCCTCTTCACAGTGAGTAACCCTTTCAGCACACACCTGATATCTTTCTCACTTTCAAATATCAGGATCAGAAAATTTCCCACCGTAGAGCCATGAAGCTGCTCATAATGTACTAGTACTTAACAGTTTTATGTCAGAGAGCATGTCTATCCAAACCTATTAGCGGCACATGCAGGAGAGAGAGTTCCCATCCCTCACTCGGGGAGGCTTAGAAGCGGTTGGCCAGTCAGTGTGTGACTATAAAAAGATTTCACTGGAGCTATACTTGTTTGGCTGAGATAGTCAGAAAGGAGGGGAGTCTCACCCATGAGCCCTGACTCTGCATGCTTTACCACGGAGGTCAGCAGGCCGGAGCAGCCACAGAGTCCATTAGCACATTACACGGCCCTCTCAGCCAGGAAACTAGAAAAAGCCATTGAACATCCTTTTCCACCCTGCAAACACAGATTAGAGTGGTCCTAATGTAGCTGCAGGAAGGTAGAGGAAGAGGAGGAGGGGGATAGGGGGGAGAGGGAGGAAGGAACAAGAGAGGAAATGGATGGAGCCCTGCAAGCGAGAGGGCGGCAAAGAGAATATAAGGGAGAGAAATGAGGAAGTAAATGAAGTGTGTACCACTGATGATCATTCTCTTTGATGGTGGATCGGTGCAGCGTCCAATAGAGCACATGCTCATTAGCAGAAGAGAAAAGAGTGTCGCTGCTCTGCACATGCCTAGTGAAAGGAGACCAATACTTAGCACAATACAGAGCGTAAAACACTCCATCCTGCTTTATCCTGACCAATCCTACGATCACAGAAAGTGTCCGTCATTTTTCCCCCGTTTTCAAACCTTCTGTTAACCAGTTTGTGAAATTTCTAAAACTTTCCTTTATGAAAGCAACAACTGAATATATCTCAGTGATCCTGGAGTTGAGTGTAAGGGCATAATTCTTTTGTCTTACTGACATTTAAATTTATAGTTTATGCTTAGTTTACATTCACAATACTATAAATACCACTTTGATATCAGACAGAAGCTTGAATGTTTGTATAAAGTCAAACTGCGCTTGATACTTTATTGAAAATGATATTATGATTATTATAAAGTAGTTTTTTGATCTTTAGAGTCTGTGATTTTAAGGATTCTTAAGCTAGATTTTTGAAATAGCTGTAAAAATGCAATGACTCAATCTTAACCCTGTAAAGCCTGACCTATCAAGAAATAGTTAGAAAATTTCAAATTTATGGAACAGAGATGTTCATTGACCCTTTTAACAAAATCCCCCCCCCCCCAAAAAATTGCCTTATCATTTCATGGTCATTCTTGTATCACATTAGACACACTGGGAAGTTTGCATACTATTTTATTAAAGTTTGTCTTTAGTAAATATGCTTTTATTTCATACAGAAAACACTTTTTTATAGTAACTATTGCGATGTTATTCGTCCTGCAACTTTTAAAAATCAAGCAATGGTTTTCCTGAAAATATGTGAGTGGATAATTTCATAAGAGCCGACATTTTTAAAGAAAATACAACCTCAGCCGACTGTAGTGATATGACACTCCTTAAGGTGGTATAATATGCTTTAAATAATATTTTTATTATTGATGAGATAGAGGTCTTTGAACTCATGTGTCTAAAATAATTTGTTTGGCTTTAAAGGGTTAAAAGTGCCATATTATACTTTTGAAAATAGCTAGAAGTCATTTGATGCAGAAGTCTGATTTCCCAAAGTAATGAATGTGGCTGTTTTTCCCGAAAAAAACCCCCACTGGGATCATGAATTTAGGTCTGATGAAAATCCTTCATTTTCACCACATTTCTCAACAACTTGTTTCAGCGTCTGCATTAGAATATGCAAATGAGTTTGAACTCCCCCCTGCATCTTTAAGGAAGTGGTCACAGTGACCGGACTCAAGGAATGGAGCAACTTGCATGCCACTCTCTTAATCTAGACATTTTGTATGTTTTGTTCCTCGAAGGAAGCTGCAGGAGGAGCAACTGCGAGATGTGGTGGCGTCGCTTTGTTCTGGTGTGTGCGTGTCCAGCAATGACGTCAATACCGGCTTGATTTCACAACAGCTGCTTGAGGAGAGATTTTCAGAAAAAGGGAGCAAGTGAAGTGAAGAGAGGATGGATCTTTTTGATATTGAGGGTTGTTGAAGACATGCTCGGGATCCATGTTTTCGTTAGTAATCCACATATAAGTGGATTTTGCATCATATGGCACCTTTAAAGCTGATTTCAAACCGCTTCCTAACATTCATTCATTGATAATCTTAGCTATCCTCTGACTCCAATTGTCTTTCAAATGTACTATTTTACCTTAAAGGTGATAAGTTTTGCCAGATTTCCTACTTTTACATACTGAAGTCTCACATTGAGTATCTTACATAACGTAAACAAAAACGATCTGCTTTGTGATTAAAGCGAATGCATTTGTTGAGTGAAACGAAGAATTCAACACTCCTACAACTAAAGAAGTTTGAAGTCTGAAGAAAAGGCTTTTGAATGAATCTAAAGTGATTCATTTACTCGCTATGCACCAAAAACTACAAATACAATCAGTAAGCTATTCCCTTTAGAGTCTCTCATGCTCTGTTTATTCTTTGCTTTGATTTGTTTTCTTTCAAAGCCTGTAATGAACTTTTGTGAGATGCATAAAGGAGTGCTTGCATACTTTTCTCTGCAGTCTTATATCAGTGAGAAGCTTGCAGTTATCACACCAATGGTAATGCCGACTGTCTCACAGGGGAATAAAACAAGCTATTTAATAAAGTTTGGTAAAGTTCTGTCCTCCTGCGCTGTCTTCTGCCATATCTGCTGCATTTATTTTTATAAGTCAGTACAGGAGGTGGATATTGAAAAAAAAAAAAAGAATGATGCAGACAGTAGAGGTGAAAGCAATTCATTAAAGATGATTTGTAAGCTTGGTCGAGTTGCTTTCTATCTGCCCCTGCAGATATGAAGCACCTTCGGGTGCATTAAAGACACAGTGGGAGGATGCGCTGACCAATTGATCCATAGATGGACAAATAGATAACATGGAGGCACCAAGAATCTGTCATGACTTTAGATTAACCCTGTCTGTCTAAGCTATGGAAACCTGGAGGACACACAGAGAGGTTGAGAATGTATGCGAGAAGAGTTAGTTTCTATGTAGTTGTGAACAATCATTCAATTCTATAACTTTACATCCAGATTGGGATAAAAAGTTGCTTCAGTATGGTATTTCCATCCAGTGTTGCA
Source organism: Thalassoma bifasciatum (assembly GCA_008086565.1). NCBI lineage: Eukaryota > Metazoa > Chordata > Actinopteri > Labriformes > Labridae > Thalassoma > Thalassoma bifasciatum. Next base: position 3,371 of record RPOG01000516.1, read on the forward strand.
TTAACTTTTCACCGAAATCTTGTATTGATGATGGGAGAGTCTGACCACTACACTAAGTCTTCTCCAGAACATCCCAAAGATTCTCAATGGGGCTAAGGTCTGGACTCTGTGGGGGCCAGTCCATGAGAGCCCCATGAATCCTGGCATTGTCATCTTGGAATATGAATATGGAATATTAAAAACTTCAACTGACTGTTTTTGCTGTAACTCCTCGAGCATCACAAACACAGCAGAGTACTGAAGAAAGTTTATTCTGGTTTGGAAAGCATGTGTGAGCCGGTGAATGTGTGGGGGATGAGAGGAGGGGCACGTGCACGATCCGACTTCACCTTCTCATCTCTGGTGCATTTCAAATCTAGCACACAACAGAAGTTGACATTTTCTCGCCTAATTTTATCTCTCAGCTCAGAGACTCGTGCCTCTTGCTTCACACACACACGCAAACACACACAACACTGGAGGCTCATTCTTTGCTGCAGAAGTCTGTCAGTTCCCATAACATACCCCCCTATGGTTTGGTGGAAATGCCAAGCACTTGCAAAGGTATTGCATGCACACCTTCTTTGTGTTAATTACAGACTTGTGAAATGGGAATTCAAATAAAATTCAAAGAGTCTTGCAGTGATTACATGTCCATAAACGTGTTCATGGTTATACACGTGAGGCTCGTGCCTGTGTTAGGTTTATTTCTCAAAGTGGAACATCTGTTTAATTGGAAAACAAAGTAACTAAGATGACAAACTGTTTCCACACAGTTTCAAATATGAATCTTTGGAGAGGATTTGCAGTCAGTCGAGTTTTTATTTCTGCAATTATCTTTTGATTGATTTCTGGATAACACTACATGAAACACCCCTGATTATTTTGCATTCATTTGATCATCGGTTTTATGTCTAGAAGTCTGTTATGCTCAATATTTCCCATGCTCCATTAGTGTCATATTATGCTGAATTGGGCGGGACCACAAAGAGTGAAAAAGTTCATCCATTAACACTTTTCCCGGTCATTTACTTCATTAGTCTTTTACTTCTGCTGCATTATAATAATGTCACAGCAGGCACTGAATAATTTGCACAGTTGTTGTGAACAAGACAAAGACGACATGTGACATCACTGTCAGGTGAGCGGCTGCTTAAGAAGCTTGCGTCAGTAGATATTCCTCGGAGAAATGTCTGTTTATGAAGAAAAGGCTTGCATTAGAAAAATGGCAGCCTCTGCAAGACACAAAGACCCAGACGGCAGGGAAAACAAAACACATCAAACCCCGGTGCCAAGAATGTTGCCTCTTTTAACATTTCATTCGAAGGAAAGCCTGACAGATGCTGTCAATCTCTATCTGTCACTCTGGAAAATACAGAATTTATGGGGATTTTAACTGCCTTTAGTGGTTATTTAGGCCAGAGAGAGAAAGACAGCACAGCACACAGAAACCTCATGCAATTTGAATCTGATATAAACACTCGTGAAATACAACACCGGGAAACAAGCTGATTTAAAAAGCCAGTTTGTCGCAACAATATTGTGCTTTTTCATAAATAGCTTTACATGTAAAGCTGTTTATATGGCTTGGCTTGTTCTGGGCTTGTTCATTTAGCCTGTTCAGCTTTTCACAGAATAATAGAGTGAAAATTGACTCTGCCTGCTCAGGGATGAGGAGTTTTGGAGAGCAGGAGCAGAGAGGGATGCTGTTGTTTACTGAAACAAACAAACATGCTATTTTTGGCTGGATCGCTCACATCAACATTGTGATGATTTGGGGGAAAAAAATGGCTATATATAGCACTCTAGTATCTGAAAAACATGAACACACCCGTACACAAAAAAGCTTAAGCACAGCTTCTTCTTCATGACCATGAGACACAAACTGCACAGTTTGTTGTAATAGAAAGTTCAGGAAGCACTGGAGGCACTTTGAAACTGTGATTAATATATTTGATAATTAAGACATGGTTTCATTAAAGTGGGAATGAAACAGTCAACCAAATTAACATTTCTTTCTAGATTGAGTCCTTATCTAATAAGTAATCATGAAAAAACATGATAAATGTAAACATAGAAGAAAAGCGTCATTCTATCATTTGTGATAACACCGCTATCTTGGACTTTCAAAGTGATCTTGTAAAAGTCTCATTTCTAGATATATGCCTGATCATAATTCACAACTTAAAATGAGATTATCTGCGCCAAAATAGGATATTTCTAAATGCTATTTCTATTTCTCAGCCTCCCAATCGGGTCGGACAGGACCACATTGAATTACCAAACGCCAAAGTCTCCATGACAATGCCATGCTGGCTGACAAAGTTTAGCAGTGAGAAGAAAGATCTGTGTTTTTCTCTGCAGAAAATAATTCCTTGGATTTTTCAGTAGAAATAGTGGAAACAGTCTGACAGAAACAGGGCATAAGAAAGCTAATAGGGAGAGTGAGAGAGCACAGGCTAAAGGCTAAAACATGGGCAAAAGGCAAAAACACTTTCATTCTAACCCACATTCAACAGTTATACTTCAGTGACTTGTTCAAACTTGAGAGTCTATCAATAAAATGAAGAGTCAAGTTATGTTTGCTCTGCTTGGTAGATGAGGATTCACTTATGCGTCACATGACTGACATGTCTCAGAGCACTAGGCTGTGAGTAATGTAGCCGGCTACTAAACCATAATACAAACTGAGTTCACAAAGTTCACAAAGTTTGCTTCCTATCATGTTTTAAATAACAGCGCTATGTAACTGTTGATAAATATATATTACCCAAGCTGCCCTGAACAAAGAAAAGTGGTGTCAACTGGAAGATCCGATTATTATTCTTTTTTTTTTTTTAATAAATACATGAGTCATGTTATCATAACAATTTGTGTGACTCCCCCGACCAAAGAATTCCAAAAATCCGCTCCTCACAGTCACTTTAAACTTGTGTACATAGATTTTTATGCACTCCCTATGTAACTGATTCAGTGACTAAAATGACTCAAAAACCCGATTCACTTTGGTGAGTGACTCGTTCAAACTCAATTCAGTAAAAAGAATCGAGCTTCCAATCAACATCTTGAAGCTCAGAATGTTCCTGTCTGTTGAGGTGCTCGAATGGCCGACTCTATAATTTGTGATTTTATGTGAACACTGTTATTTCTTCCTCTTATTCCTGCGCTTTGATGATATCTATCCTTTGAGTATTGAATGCAACATGCACACGTGTCTTGAAAACCGGTAAGCGCTTTATGTGTCTTGAAAGCTTTTTGATAGAATCTGAATTAGAACAAATGTAACATGTATTTAATAACAGGAAAAGACCACTATAGACCCTGAGGAGTGACTTGTTAGCATGTAAAGCCCCCTCTCTCTCTCTGGCTCTCATATACCATCAGAATGTGAACAATTCCACATGTGTGTGTTGTCAGAAATAATGTTGAATAATTTCAGTGATTATCTTTGTCATGCCTGGAGCTGGTGCATCTGGAATACTTATTACATCTGACTGTTATCATGCAAGAAAAAAACACAACCTGGATGAATAAATCTTTGCTATGACAGGTCTAATGGTTTGGCAGCTGTATTAATCAGCGCACGTCTGTGAGATCCGGCAGATTTATAATATCCTCAAAGAGCCATGCTTTGTCTTTGTCTGTCTACTGAACCGGAGATGAAATAAATGATTTGTACACAACATCCAGACTTCTTCATTTCTGTTTGGTTAACTTGTGTAAACTGTTTCCTTACTTCAGAATGATGCATGCCTTCCGGAAAAGGGATTTAAAATGAGTACAGCTTCGTGACTTCTTGTCCCGACAACAACAACGTAGGGATTGATGATTAATGATTGTTAAAAGGAGCATGGAATCGCCTCAGACATTACTCAATAGCTTTACGTCCTTGTGCACTTAGTTCTTGTGAACGCTTTTCAATTTGTACAAACAAATCTTGACTTAACCAAGCTCTAATTGGAATACACATTGGCAAAGAAAAGTCTATTTGAAGTTCTGCACAATGCAAGAAGTCAACCAAACTTTAGATTTGCTGGCTGCTGCAGCTCATTTCTGAAGACTTCGTTGCCAGCTGCGTTGTAGGAAAAGTAATTTACTTACAGGGCAACCTCTTGAATCTCCAACCCGCACCCCCTCACAACTGGCTCCAGTCATCTGGCAGAGAAAATGTATAATACATCCTGGCGTTATGCATGGGCCAACACAGAGTCTGACATTTTAATTGAATTTACAGAGAAAAGGCCTTGACAGCCAGTTTTCATCGCACGGTAAAGTGACTCAAAGTTAAGTTTTATAACTAATACCCACCTCTGGCTGAGTCATTCAGTCATAATCTCAGGAGCTGGAGGGTGTCATCACTTCTGTAAAGTGAAAGAAAAAATTCATTACTCCATTCGTAACCCCCTTTAGCCGTCAGTATCTTTGGCAAAGAGATTAGACAGTACGAGGCGTGATAAATGAGGCTTTAATTGAATTGGGGCTTTAACGCCACGCATATGTCCACAATCATACTCACTCCTATCAACCCCTTATTTGATATCATTTGGTGGTGACGACGTGCCGTGTTAACTGTGGCAACTCTCTGGATTAAAAAATCCCAGAGCGGCGAGGAGATAAATGCGCGACTTTATGACTGAATGGGTCATGAAATTTGAATAAAAATGAGGGTGATAACTCCGCAATATTTAACAAATTGGTTTCCAGCAAGGTAATTAATTGTTCACAAATCATCATATGGAAGGCAAATCTCTATAAAAAGGAAAGAAAAATATAAACCTTAACAAGCACTCGTTTCCTTTTTGGATGCTATTGTTTTGATAAGAGTAATAAGTCATCACTCTGCTTGAATATTGCAGACATTTTTGTATCACAGCACAGACAGAAGAAGGACTCAAGTGCAGCACTAGTAGTATTGATCCAGATAGTTAGTAGCAGCAGCGTTTTTTCCATTCACAGTAAAATGTTCATTCACTGCTCTGCAAAACAGAGTTTGAATATTTAATTTAAAAAAAAACTAAATTTGATGGAAAAATATCCTAACACTAGTGAAATTATCCGTCCATGCAGCAAGATAATAGCACTTGACGAGAAATCTTGAAATCAGACTGATAAATCTAAAAACAAGATGGCCTTGATAAGTATTCTCAGTATTCTTAAAAACAAGAAGAAAACGCTCATTTTTGGATTAAAATGCTTGAAAACAAACTTCCTGAAGAAGAATTTTAAGTGAAATATACTGAACATGAGCAATAGAATCTAATTTCATGCTTCTTATATTCTTATTTTAGCAAATGGGATAAAAAAAAATATCAATTTTTTTAAGTCAAAACTACTCAGAATTAAAGAAGTATGATTAAGATAGTTCTTGATTTTTGAGCTTGGGTTTGTAAAATTCTTAGCTGTTTGCTAAATAAACTGTGTCTTAAAAAGATAATTTTTGTTTTGTTTTATTCTTAAATCAAACAACTTGAGGTAGAGCTAAATCTTGAAACAAGTTGTAATGTTATGAAATTACATGTGAGAAAACCAAAGTAACTTGTTTTAACAGTTATCCACTCATTTAAGGATTCTCAGACTAATTAAAACAAAATTGAAACGTTCATGCTTTTTTTTTTTTTAACAAAGTTTTAAATGCTAAAAATAAGTTAGAAAAAAACATTAAAACAAGATATTTACTTTAGCATGTCTTAAAGTAAGATTTTAAATCTTGGCAAATGCTTACAGGGGTAGTTACATTCTTTAATTTGCATTAATTAGCGGTAAACATTGATTTTTATTACAGACATGGACATTCCCATTGTAGAGAAACCAGCCTGAAACTTGACTGTCAGCCGCAGATGGACTCAACTCTACAAAATTCAGCTATTTTTTTATTTTATTTTTTTTAATTTCAACACCAATATTGGTGTAACCCTCTCATTCTAACTGAACCATGTATGATACATGAGTTTCAAAGACGTCGACCTCATCACCCTGATAAACACTTTCCTTGACAACCTGTCAAAAAATCTATTCCATCATTACAGGCAGCTGAAGTTTTAAGAAGTCTAGATGGTTACCCATTTTTAGAACGTGGATTTTCTTCATTGAAAGAATGCAAATTTACTCAGAACTTAACTAAAAAAGTTACCAAAACCACCCAATGTATCAAATATGGAGCAAAAACTACATCAAAAACAAAATGATGTAGCAATATTTGTTGTGGATTTTGCTAAAAGGGTTACCAAACATCTCTGCTTTAAAAAAAAGTAGAAATTTCTGGCTGTATTTGATGGGTCAGGCTGCAGTGCGTTAAGCATACACTCAGTTTTGATATTTTCTGAGCTTCACTTTGCTGTATAAAAGCCCACAAGCTCCTGCACTATTTGTGGACATGACACATGTGTGTTTCCCTGCCTGCAGAGCACTGATCAGCTGTTTGGATTTCGTGTGTTATGAAAGAGACAAAAATACAACCAAACAAAAAAGGAAGCAAATGCATGTTGTTGCATGTTGTTGAGGAAAACTCTAGAAAGCAAATTTTGCAGAGTAAGAAAGAGACTCTACAGGTAGAAACTGTCCTTTGGAAGAGTATTGAACCAGAGGATATCAGCAGCTTATATAAGAATGAATGAAAGAAATTTATTTTGGTTTACTTGTAACAAATGAAGCAATTTTAAAAGCTCAAAGTGAAATTTCTTACATTACAAGGCAACAAAAAAAGGTCGAGGTTGAAGCTAAAGCTCATTTAAACTGCAGCTGCAGGAACCTGGAAAGCCCCAGCAGGATACAGACAAACTTTAAAAAGTGAGGTTCAAGATTTATTGTGAATCTCAAAAACAAAAAATGTTACATGAAATGGTAAAGTTCAGGTTACAAGGTCGTTAGACAAAAGAGCCATGTGGTAGTGATGGATTGAGTCTTATTGGTAGAAAAATCTGTCTATAGAGCTACACTGTAAAAACGGAAATCTAAGCAAGTCATTATGTCTTATTTGTAGTAAAAATTGTCTCATTGTTCTTAATTTGAGTCACATTCACCAGATCAGGTCATAAAAATGTCTTATTTCAAGTTTTTTTGAGACAAAAATGAGGTGTAAATTGTTTGTAACAAGTCACAAAAATCTGCCAATGGGATAAGACGAATCCACCCGGGAAGTTTCTTGAAATTAGAAAGATGTCTTAAAACAAGAATCTTTTATCTTATCCCATTGGCAGATTTTTTTTGACTTGTTACAAGCAATTCTGACCTCATTTTTGTCCTAAAATAACTTGAAACAAGACATTTTTATGACCTGGTCTAGTGAATGTGGCTTAAATCAAGAATAATAAGAAAAAAAATTACTAAAAATAAGGTATAATGACTTGCTTAGATTTCAGTTTTTGCAGTGTAAGAAATCTGAATTCAGATATTCATATTTTGATCTAGCGGTACAATAATTGTCTAATAGGAGTCAGGACAATGGTGTAGGGCACTGATTTATTACTGTTGTTAACGGTCAGTCCAAATATTCATTTTTGCTTTTTTTTTTATAGTATATTGCAAAACCAATTCTGTATATTGTCTTTTCAGCCTCACCAATGTAATGCATGTGTTTACATCTTCAGAATATATAAACAACAATAACATACATGACTGAAGTCTTCTTCACTCACTGTCAAAAGTTTGCTGCCTTGTTAGACACCATTGGTTCAAGAACTTTCTTAACTTTTCAGAATTTGAAGCAAAATCAGAAAAGTCGGTGATGACACAACCCTTGGTTCACATTTTGTTTACCTTACCAAAATACTCTGTTTCCAGCTAAAGGGAGAGACTGCGTTGAAATAATCTTTATGCATGATAGAGCATCATTTTCAGACTTTTGAGGTTTCAACTTTTCTCAGACTGGGACGCAAAAATACAAAAAAATTACAATATGTCAACATACTGGGCAAAAGTCAAGGTAATTCATACATAACTGACCAAACTGGCTTTTGTAGTGCTCAGCAGGAACAATTAGAAAAGTTCAATAAAGGGCTCTCTGATGGCAAAGTAAGCAATTAAAAGTCTAAAGTCGAATGTGAAGTTACACTGAAGTTAGTGTAATTTTACAGCTGACCCCATCTGCAGTGTAATTGATTTACCTACAGGAAAAACTAAAATCTCAACAAAGGGGCCGATCTGACCTGGATCCCCTCTGGGTAAAACACTAATTACTAACAAGTACTTCATACCACTTCAAAAATTAACAAACTACTTATTTAAAATAATTAACATTTTAAGGTAGATTGAACTTAATGTGTGAGATAAATGACCGAGTGCAGCTAAAAGCAGCTGAAGCCAGAGATCATGACGCACGGTCCTGATTCTGTTTTTGGTTTTGCAGTAATTCTATTCTCTGCAGGTGGAGAGAGAGAGTGTGTGTGTGTGTGTGTGTGTGTGTGTGTGTGTGTTTCAGGCTTGGCTGGTGATTAGCTTCTCTCTTCTGCACTCAGCTGTGAATTTTCCTCCAGCAGCCTCTCATTTTGCTTTCTGACTCATGGAGATATTTCTTCTGATGTCTGCCCTCTATGAAGGCACCTCCAATAACAACCTTCTTGCAACAGTGCGGCAGGTCTACATAGCCCATTAGTGAGATATTTTTCCACATGTTACACAGATACTTGGTTATGTTACGACTAAGTTCTGTTGATCTCAACTCAACCCTTAAATAAATTTCTCTCTGTATAATCATTTTGGTATCATTATCTGTTCATGCCACAAACACTAAGACTCAACTGTTACAGTGTCACGTACGTTCGGCAAATTGCAACCAGTATTTTTTTTTCTTCACTGTTCATGGTTTTTCTACATCCAGTGAAAACCATTCTTCCTGCATTCCAACTGTTTTATTCACAAGCTCAAATGCAGCACCAGTAGTCTTGATCCAGATAGTCAGTAGACGCTTTTTTTTCCCTTCACAGCAAAATTTTCATTAGCTGTGACTTAAATGTGGAGATACAGATTAAAATTAAGCATTTTCAGGCACCATAAACCATGAACTTATGCTTAAAGGGGTTGTTCCATTCTTTATTTTACATTAATTAGTAGTAAATATTAATTTTTTATAACAGAAATGGAAATGTTTACTGTTAGAGAAACCAGCCCAAAACTGGACTATCAGCTGCAGATTGAGTTAACTCTACAAAATTCAGCTAATTTTTCAAATTTTCAACACCAATGTTGGTTTAGCTCTCTCATTTCAACCCCATCATACATGATATATGAGTTTCAAAGACCTTTATCCCATTAACATGATGAGAAGTTTCCATAAAATCCTTTAAAAGAATGTATTCCATCACGACAGGCAGCTGAATTTTCAAGAAGTTGCAGTAGGAGTAATGTCAAAATCATTACCCAAATTTTAAAATAAGTGTTTGTTTTTTTGTATTAAAAAAAACACATATTTACTGGAAAAAATCTGCCAAAATTGTCCAATTTATCAGTTTTAATTTTCAAAAAAGTATTATTCACAAGCTTGGTTTACAATAAGTAGGAGAAGAAGGAATGCAGATACAAGAGGCTACAAAGAGATTCCAGGGTTTGGTGTCAGGGGCTGGGATATTTGAGGGGAGTGTAAAAAGAACGCCAAAAAGCCAAAGGGAAATAGAAATGTGAGAAATAATCATGACGAATACATCAGAGTATCGTCTGCATACAAGAAAATCGGACATAATGTGGAACTAATATGTGAATTAATGATGAGATTTCACTTCATATGGAGGAGTGGACTGCTATTTTCACCTGCCACAACGATGAGCAAGCATTCATGGGTACATTTAAAAAAAGAACATGTTACAGTGCTGCTTTTGACCAATAGGACGCTACCAGATCAATAATGCTTTATGAGCACATGTGAAAATTATTTGTTAAAAAAAGGGAGTCGTTTTAACCACAGAGTAAATCATGACTTCCAAAGCCCATGCTTAAGTGCCTTCTTGGCAGCCAAAAGCCAGGCTAAAGTGCTCTCTTGGTAGCCAAAATGGCCTTTTAGGAGCCAAAATGCTTGCTTAAGAGCCCTTTTGGTGGCTAAAATGCTCTTATTTAAGCCAAAGTACTTGCTAAAGTGTCCTATTGGGAGCCAAAACATTTGCTAATGTATCATCTTGGGAGCCAAAATATGATAAACCATCCTCTTTGGACCTTAAAGGCATCCAACTTTTCTTTTGGAAGCCAAAATATAAAATACCTGTTGCCAGTAGGTGGGACTGGAGTTTAAGTTGCATTTTGGTCCTGATTCAACATTGCACATGAGAGCTATTAGGGTTTACAAGTTGCCTCAAAAGTTGTCAACTTTGGTCATCTGTCCTGGCCACTCCAATTGAGTTACGAAAAAATCCTCAAATAACTTTTCATTGTCAGTGTGTCCGGTATACACATAAAAATATTGGAGATGATCAAAAAAAAAAAAAACTGTAGAAAAGTTTGTGCAAATACCTACCCAAAAATCATCAAAATCCAAAATTAAACCCCAATTTCTGACCTTCCTGTTTGGAATTTAGTATGGTCATAAGAGACTTTTTTGTAGGTCTTGGCATGATAGTTATGCACGAGAAATTCTAGGTGTATAGCTCATAGTAGCAGGTGTGGCTGTATTTTTCTCACCTAGGGGGCGCTGTGGAATTCATAAAGACACAAAAGCAATGCAATCTCAATTTTTTTGCCATGTCTGAATTTTATGGCTAAGTGTGTTTAGGTGTAACTGAAGCTGAAAGTGGCATTTTGATTATAAGAGAACTGTTAGAACTTTTCATATCATCACACAGGCATGGACTTAGATTATTGGAAGAGAAGTTTCGTGTGATGGCAGATTTTCACTTGTCCAAATGACCAAACCCATTTCTTGTCAGACTCCGGTTTCCTGGTACACGCATGATGTTTCAAATCCTGCCTGAGCAGCAGTCTTTCTGTTTTCTCCAAAGCAAGCTAAAAATACAAACCTGTATGTCACTGCTGATCAAAGACCAGAAAACAGGACAAGACAGGTAAAGAGAAGAAAAGAAGAGGAGGAAAAGTCGGCGAGGTTGTTGAGAAATGTTATACAGGTTGTGCTGGCATCAATAAAGAAAAAAAAACCAGCATGTGTGTCTGTAGTTCGTGAAAAGCAGATGGCATCATTCTTAGGAAATAGTGACTAAAAGTTCATATGATGAAAAGGACTCTCAATGGGGGAGCTGCATGAAATGTCTGTGATGCCCTTTGACTGGCATTTGGACACACTGCTGTTGTGATTAGCTACGATAGCCAGAACTGTATTCTCTGCTAATAGGGTAAAACTGACATGCTGTTCATTAGTGGAGCCCAGTAATCAAAGGTACACAGGTCCTCATTAAGCAGTTGCCAATCATGCTTCCTGGATCAAGTCAGACAGCCACAGGAGGCTTGGCTGAACTCAAAAGGATGGTGAAATTAGGCTTGGTATTCACACAGGCGGACTTCTTTTATGATACCAGGCTGGATTAGAGAAGCAATGTGCTGTGCTATGTGTACTATGATTCTGAACATCTGCAGAAGGAGCTTTTTATTCTCTCTAAAGAAATAGGAATTTATCTCCTCTGGATGAAAGGGACTGTACTAAATTTAAAAAATGGATGACTTTAATATAAAATAATAAAAGAGGCACAGTCTATCCAGCTGTACCACAATATTTTTCCATTACCGTAATTAAATTTACAGTTTAATTAATTGCTAAAGAGACCAGAGCATATGCTACCAAGATTCTTATTTAACCATGAACAGCTCTGTTTGTTGGTCCAGTTTGTGTCCCCTAGTGTGCTTGCTGTGTTATTATTAAGCAGTCTGAAGGGTTATCCACAGACACACAGACAGACAGAGATCCTGACTGGGAGTGGGGGCTGGAGCAGTCGTGGTCGGGTGCAGAACAACAAGCGCAGGCAGGTGGTAGAATCAAAGAACCAGAGAGATATGCCTAATAGGACACCCAAAGGCTGGCAGTGATGAAATAGAGATGGAGAGGGTGCTGATCAAAGAGGAGGATGGGCTGAGAGCAGTCATCAGAGGGTTTAGTCCCAAAGAACTGCCACTGTGTTTTGCACTGTATCTGCCACAGAAGTCATTAATAATGAAAATGCAGGCTTAATACTGTTTATACTAATACGCACAGTACATTAGCCTTTTATCACTCACCTTTTGACCGACTACACCTTAATTTTTATTGTCTGTCACATCATAAAACTGGTCTTTTTTAGCTCTTCACTTTTCCTTGGTTTCATCTCAAATGGAATCTGTCACAGTTGAAAAGTGAATCCAATAGGGTCATGGGAAATTCAAGTTAGTCCTAAATTTGCTTTGATTATTGTTGGAAGATTCTCACAAAAACAGTTTGTTCATGCATCTCTAAGCCTTTTATGCCTTTTTATGAGAGGATAGAATAAAGGATAGAGCAGGAAACAGGATGATGAGACATGCAGGAAAGGGGCCACATATTGGATCCCAACCTGGACCTTGGATCCCGCTTGAGGGCTTTCCTTATTGGACGCGCAACCTTCACCACTAGGCTATACCGACAGCCTACAAAAAAAAAGTTCTGACATTTATAAAGCTCAATTTCTACCAGTGGTCTGGTATGGATCAGTACAGTTTGGTTAGGGTTGGATCATGAAAGTCTGATCCTATTCATGTTTCCAAAGCTAACTATAACAATACCACAATGGCATAGCAGCACAACACAGCGAATCATGCTAATAAATCCAATGAAAAAGAAAAACGCAACACATTAAACATGGAATACTGTTTGTTGAGGCCATTTTCCAAATAAAAACAAAGCTATCTTTACGACGCCGACTGGAGATTTAAACATGGCAAGTTATGTGTTGTTGTCTAATAGCTACCACTGTTGCAAGAGAAGTGACAATTCCTTCTTTCAGTCAATGGATTGTAGTGTTTCTCGTATTTCTGGCACTCCAACAGAAGGGTTCCAAAAAGTGGGACGGTACAGGTCAGTAATTTAAGTACGTGTCTTGGTTTTGTCAAGGGAAATTCCACAAAATAAAAGAAACCTGAGACCAACCAAACAGAACTGCTTGATAGAAACAGAGCTTAACTTCTGCGTAAAAACAGTTCAGAGTTTTTGATTTTTGAAGCTGCCTGTTTTAGTTGAGATAAACATAAGAAAAGTCACCTTGAAGATGGATGATGTTTCGTTAACAAGATATGGACCTAGTATACTTAGTCTCCGAACGTCATCACTCTTGCTATTACCATTGCTGTCTTTGTTGCATCTAGCACTTCCTGACCATCCAAAAAAGCAGTGTTTATTTGAGAGGAAAAATTCTGGAAATAAGGCACAAATGATCTTTTTTCTTACTTTTTCATTTATTTTGTATTTATCATGAATGATGTCTCTTTCTGTCTTTACTGCACGAGTCAGGATTATTGTCTCTCTATTCAAGAAAGCAGTCTAACAGGCTAATAGTACAAGAAATCCACTATTTCTAACACACACCATGTGTCGATCCTCCAACGCTTTCAGTAGAGATTCAGGCCAGAGTGGAAATTCAGTAAAATTGTGTAGGCTCTCTTGGCTGTACTTTTTTTTTAGATGGAAACTTTAATCAGCCGCCACCATCAATACAGCCTTGTGGCATTCTTAAAGCATACACAAAAGTATCGTTTAGCCTTGAAAGCTCAGTATTTTTCAGCTCTTATCCAGCTCCAGCCTTTGCACCAGACTAGTGTTTTGCTTGGTGATAGTTATTATTTACTGACTCTCGACCAGCTTGAGACTGAAATGTCCTTTTTTTTTTTTTTTGCCAGTGTTGACCAATATGAACGCTCATAGATTGCAATGTTTTTGCCACAGTGTCAACAGGCTGAGGAGAAATGAGCGGGTTTCCTTTCTCCAGATTGATTTGACATGCTGTGCACACTCTGGTTGTCCTTGGCGGGGTTTTTTTTTTTTGTTTGTTTTTTCTTTTCGCTGTTTAGAATCAATCAGCTGGGTTGAGAGTATTTGACCAATCAGAATAAATTCATTCACACAAAAAGGTAGCAATTACAGTTTAAGTGGCTACAGTCAAGTGTCAAATTTTACACCTCATTTACACATGTGAAAAACCAGTAGCTGACTTTTCTTGACTGCAGTCATTATTTCTAGTCTTTGGTTCTTCTTTCTAAGCAGAGTGGCTGCACCAGACTCCCACCTTCTTCTCCCTGTCTTCACTCTATGAACCTGTCTTGAGTGCTATATGCTGCTATGGTTTATCCTGTGTTTTGGAGAGAAAAAAAAAAAAAATCAGTGATTAGTTGATTCTCTTATCATGACACGTATTCATTAGAACAACCTGCAGTGGAGAAATTACCATGCACGGTTGAATCGACAGAGCCATGTTCTCTCTGCTCTGACAAAGCTCTCTGTGGTGGAGGATTAATCTCAGGGTCTTTATGCCTGATTTAACTCCTCTTGTGTCTTTTCTTTCTGCCATTGTTATCTACTTCCATTTCTGTGAATTTGAATTCTTTGAGCAAATCATTTTTTGAGAAAGATCTATTCAGACTTCAAGTGTTTATCAGAAAGCTTTCAGCCTTAGAGTTGAAATTTAACTTGCAATATGTAGAGGGTGCTCTGTGATATTGTCACTAAAGCCTTATTTGTACGAGATTAGTTTCACCTTGGGGTTTTTAATCATTTGTAATAACTAGAGAGGATGTCTGTTTTTTGATCTCAAGCAAATCAACCACATCTGTAATTTTTTGAGTAAAAATTCCAGGGTGAATCACTGACCATGTTGGTCACTCTAAACAAAGGTTTTAACTATAGACTATAGAATATATAGTATAATAGGTGGACATCCCTGTGACGTCACCTGTCTGTTTCTGAGCTAGTTTTGAAGCAAATTGGTGTAGCTATATTGGAAATATTTTTGACAGACACAAGATGGAAGGAGACTAACTTTGAACCTCTATGTCATCAGTAAAAAGGTTTCAAATAGTTGAACGTGAATATAACAATGGAATAAAAAGCTCATCACTAGTTTAACGTCACTCACTGGGTATTAGGCTAGTACCTTGGTGGAAACATACTATAAAGCCCCGTTTCCACCAAGCGGTTCAGTTCAGTTGTCTCGGTACGGCACGCATTTTGTGGCGTTTCCATAGACTAAAACCGGGACGGGTCCCCAAATAAGCGACCCATACTGTTCCACTTTTCAGTACCCTTACGTTGGAGTGCCAAGCCGCTCCAATCTGGCCCCAAGGGGTGGAGCTGGAAACACTGCAGCATGTTGATTGGTCATAAGACCCATCACTTCCCGTGCGACAGCGAAAAATAAAGAATGATACACAATCCCACATGCAGCCTTTCCTGAAACAAAGCTTCATTTTTTTCTGGAATAAAGAGCCACATGCTGATCACAAAGTAGAAGAGTTGCTGGATGTCCTCCATTGTTGCTCTTTGTTTACAATGCCGCTAATTTCTTCTTCGTTGCACGCTGCAATGACGTCATGCTGTTACGTAGCTGACGCGGCTCTCGACATCAGGCCCATCAAGTAGGGTACCGTTGGCTGTGGAAACGCGCACAGGATCAGGCTTTGTTGATCTGACCCGCACCAAACTGTACTGATCGGTACCAGACTGCCTGGTGGAAACGAGGCATGAGACAGTTCCATAACACAAGAGAACCAAAAACATGGAGTCTGAAATACATTTTAGAGTGTCCCTCTGCCCGCAACATGTTGGCGCTATCTCAGGGCTCACAGCCATATAAATAAAAATGATTAAATCATATTGTTGGAAAACAGCGTTGGTTTCTAAATTCAGATTATTAGAAATTCATGGCGAGTCAGAGCTTTTGTCCATTAGTTGTTCTGTTCTGTGAAATTTGGCGATGTAGACGTGAAGAGGATGAAAAGCTTTGCTGCAGACCGCAGTAAAAAACAAGGTTCATGGCCTGTGTAGAGCCAACAGATTTTGCACATTATGGTAATGTCAGCAGCAAAATACAAGGTGAACTACGGTGTGTTTCCTTTTTGAGGACTTAAGAATTAAAGCAAGATCACAGCGTTCTAGTTATTGTTCCTTTGCAAACTCAGGCACGTCAGCTGATGGTGAAATATTAGGGTGTGACTCAACAAAAATGGATCTTTTGCATAGTGGCTTGTAAGTTTTAAGATGATTAATTTTTTCCTGCATATCCAGAAGTTTCCAATGCACTGGTTTGTGCAGTGTTTTCAGTCAGAAAGATGAGTAACATCAAGTTATCCACAGGCTTTGCTTATCCCATGTGAACACGCCACAGCAAAAACTAACATTCTAAAATTATTAGAGGTCCCCATGTAAAACTAATCCTGTGTAAAACATTTGCAAGAGGGAATATCTACGATCCACTGTGTGTGTCTGTCTCCAAACCAGAGACCGACTTCCAAAATGTTTTAAGCATCCTCATTACGAAAAAAGAAATGAATCTTTTGGAGAAAATGAACTTTTGCTGCATGGTTACCAAAGTTGATGAGCGGTTCAAAAGTCAATTTCAACAAGAAACCAAAAAATCGCTGAAATTAAAACCTTAATGGATTCCCACAGAGGCTTATTAGTTAAATGCCAGTAACTTTGAGATGAAGAACCTTTGAAAGTTTAAAAATGATAGCGTATTACAAAAGGATTGATTCAGAGGGAGCGTTACTGATGTCTTCAAATAAAACTGTAACTATATATTTGCGTTATGAAAAGAGGATGGTATGCTTTTCTTTTGACAGCTTTGCTTTTCAAACGAGAACAAAATCATGAAAGAACTTCAGCGTCTTTTTAAAGAAGCGAGCTTTGAACAAAAACGGTTCCTCCTCCAGCTCGATTATTTTGTTCTCCGTTTTGTTTGGTGAGGACGCATGAAGCGGCGTTTGAAGGCTGCTATGATCTGCTCTTGTTCTCGCTGTAAAATCCAATAAATGTGAAAGGGAAGTTCTCGCCTTCAAAATTTGAAGAGTGTTTTATTTATGTCACTGAGGATATGCCTTTCTTTCATTCAGACTCGAGTCAAAGGATTAAACAATTAGAATGATACTGTTTTCGCCTTTGTGAGCTGGGTTTAGAGGGACGTCGTTGCTGTGTAGGTAGCAAACAGGCACCGTTTCCCCTCACGGTTTCAAATCCTTTAAGAAGCAGCAGCTCTGGTGTGTAGGCTCAGTTCTATCCAGTATATGTGACTGATGTTCTTACCCACTGATCTTACCTTCAGCTGACGGCTTAAAGGCAGAGTGAGCCTCCACAAACATTTTCTTTTTGTTTACTGGAGCCGGTTGTGTTTAGCATGCCGAATGCAAACCTTCAGCTCCTCTGCTGCAGCCACATTAAACACAAGAACCAGAGGTTGGACTCTAACCACCGAACAGTTTCTGTCATGAGACAATGCTTTAGCCTGAGGGTCAGGAATAGATTCTGTAGAAATTCAACGTGACTTTCAGCAACTCGGGGTAACTTTTGACATGTTGCCAGAGTATTATTCAGACATTTTTTTTAATCCAGCATAATGCAGGGTCACACACAGGCTTACAGTGAACTAGTTTTACTTACCATTAAGACTGAAGCATAGACAAACAGTTTGATTTTGTCTAAAAATTGATACGTCCCATTACTTCAACTTCAAAGATAACACGTTTTAGTTATCTGTTTTAGTTTTGGTGGCAGCACCTCGACTGGTAAATGATGCTTGCTCACTTCAGATGTTGGTTGGACCCATAGACTGTATAATGAGTGGACGTAACGACGTTCGGCTCAAACTGAAGCCTCCAGCAGATGCCCCGCCCCCTGGTGTCTGGCTGCAGTATAGGTCATAAGCCCCGCCTCCCCATGTATTCCAGATATGAGCCGGAAATTACCATACCTCGTAGAAACGTTTCTCTCATCCTTACGCTAAGGTAGTATGAAGATGTCATCTGGCTGCATGGTGTTCAGGTGTTTTTTTTTCTGAGAAGTTAGTTTCTCTTCTCTTCTTCTCTTAAATATTTTTATTTCTCTTTTTTACTTGGCTCCACCAGAAATTCTCTACTGCGCAGACTCTGGCTGCACAATGGCGGCTAGAGAAACGGGTTTTTTGGCTTAAAAAACGTAGAACGGTGACAGGCGGAAGCACGCTGTCCATTCTATATACAGTCATTGGTTGGAGCCTAGACTAGCCAAGTCCTGACCCTAATGAGGGTCACAAGATGATTTCTAGAGGTCGTCAAATCATTTTGGAAAGTTTTAAAGGTCCCATATTATGCCCCTTTTCAGCAGGTTTATACATGTCTCAGAGGTCCCAGATTAGTCAATTTGAAGTTTGTTGTCTAAAAAAATCATTTTTTCCCTTCACTTCAGCCAGCCTAAAACACTATCTCCAGTCAGCTCTATTGAGAACATGTTGTTTCTGTGGGCTGTCCCTCCTTCAGCACAAGCCACGCCCCTCCCTGCCTCCAGAGAGGCCTCCATTTCTCTTAACCTTTTCTTTAAAAGATATATATATTGTTGAAGTGCTTTTAACTATACTTTGTACGGCATCTTTGGGTGCCTTGAATAAAATATTTCATTATATTTGGGTATTTTTTTCCAGATCCCAAGTTTTCACATCATAGGCAGTTATCACAAGTTAAGATAAGCCATAACATTTGGAGGTAAAGGGGGAAACTGGTGTTGAAAATTAAAAAAACTTGCTCGATTACTTCACGACTGTAAGTACTTTATCGCTTGTAATCAAAAATGTAATTTCAGGATATCTGTCTGCTGAGGGCTTCCACACGTAATAGTTTTATCTTCTAAGTGCTACCAATAATATTATGGCACAACAGCATCTAGCACATTTATCTTGTTGCCTTTACGCAGGTAATTTATGTACAATTGATGACCTGTTATGTTTACATTAATGTGTTTCAGAGGGAGGAAAATGGGAAAATCAATACAACATACCTTGAAGACATATTGAACACTTCATGCATTCAATACAAAACCTAGATTATGTACAAGAGCATAAATTTAACGAGCGATGACCATAAAGCAATTATGACAAGAACCGTTGTGTGGTTCAGCTTGAAGTTAGGCCTCATCCAAACTTTTCTCACATAATTCCACATTTGTATTCCCATCTGATCGTCCCCAAGTGCTGAGAGGTGACTGACTGCAGATGTTGTAACTCCGAGCACGACACTTCAGATGAGCCCTCCACCTTTTAATCTCAATAGGGAGAAGCTCTCTTTAGGTGGAAAAAAAAGATGAAACCATGAGGGAATTCGGGGGAAAAAAAAAAGTGGGAGAGGGGAGACAAAGGTCTTGGAAAGACAAGGTACCTCTGGTGTTAAAAAATTCTCTTCATGTGTCTGCCATTTTCCCTCTGTGCCTGTCTCCTGTCTCCAAACAGAGCTGTGAGCCGCTGAGCCCAGGGATATTAATTTGCAGCCTTAATGTTCTGTGGCAAAGGAATTGGAGTCATCTCAGCACAAACAAATTGGATCTCGCGGCTCATCTGTGATGCAAGGCAGACGCGGCGGGCTGAATGACCTCCTCCCAAACGCAAGGGAGGATTGGGGTAAATTCTGTGGTCAAGCCGGGTTCAGTAGTGGAGAAAAAAAAAGGAGCTGTGTATGATATCTATGATTGATGGGTTTCTGATGAGGTCCAGAGTGCAGCCGGCCACTGGATCGGAATCTATTTGTCAGATATGATTGCAGTGATATTGAGTTAGGGGGGGAAATAGGAGACAGGGAATGACAATGTGGAAAAAAGACTGAACTATTGAGAGGCTACGCAGCGGAGTGGGAACAGACGGTGTATGGGGAGAAATGTTAAAAGGGAGGTGTGGTCAGTGTTCAGCTATTACACAGCCTGTCGGAGATTCCTCCTTTTGTGCTCACCCTCTCTCCTGGTCATCTTCAGCTACACAACTATCACTGACACTATCACTCCTCGACTATTTCCTCACATTTTCCCCGCCATGCCCTTCTGTAGTGGACAAGTTCAAACACCAAAAGCACAATATGTCGCACTTGAAAGGAAGGAGAAGTGTCCGCAGCATGAATCACTCGCTGCAAACGTAGATGTCTTCTCACGGAAGATCAAAATGACAAGATTATGGTCAGGACACTTGTAACACGCTGTTAAAGAAGATTCCGATCTCAGGTAATGATAGGGGATTTCAGCTCTGCTTCCTGTCTACCTTTGAAGTTCACTCACTGAAATGAGGCACTTGAACTTCACATTAACCCTGTCAAGGCTTCCCTAACCTTAAAAAAGCTGGCATGAACCTGACCCGTGTATAAGTGTCAGCCCTTTCATCACCAAATATTTATATTTCTCGCTTCAAAAAATATGTCCACAAACATTTACTCCCTCCACTATTAAATGATTGCACTGCTGTGACGTCAAGCACAGCTTATTATAATCACATCACATTTCTAAATATATAAACGCCAGTGAAATTACAGCTCTGAAAGTGATACTACATTTATAGAGCAGAGTCCTTCAGCACAGCGGAGGCAAACTGCTGCACTCTTCGGTTTTCATTTACACGCAGCGTTAATAGAATTCCCCTATCAGTCTAAATTCCTCTGGAGATAGCTGTGCAATATTCGCACCCTTGTGCAATAACGACTCGCCTTATGTGAACCTCAAATCAAAGTTAAAAATATCTCAGAGCCAACCATGTGCACATGGAACATGTCGTTTTTACAGGATGCAGGTTGTCAGGATGTGAAACAGCTTATTTTCTCACAACTAATGGCATGGGTGTTTTTTTTCTGTATGTTTGTTTTTAATGCTGTCTCCTAGAAACTACCTTTGAAAACAAGTAATCAGCTCTGATAATGACATTATGGTGACAAGAGCTGCATGTTGTGCAGTACACAAGAATTAACCAAATACATATATAATGACAACATGGTAATGGCAGGAAGACGGTGTCAAGACGAGATCAGCTCTCGAAAGTTTCTGAAACTGATCACCTTTTGATTGGGAATGATTGATTAAAAATATTACTTTCTCAAGACAGAAAATTACAAACACTTGTGATGCCATCTGGGTTAGAGACTCTTTTCTAACTGTAAACTCTGAATGATGTCATGACTGAACCAGTGGCATCATTGGGCCTATTTCAGGGGGTCTAAGGATGCATTCACACCTGTGGCTCATTTTATTTGTTCCAATTTAGGGGCAAAAATTATCTGAATGTTGCAGTTGTCCACACAGCAAAAGTCTCATGCACTCCAAAGTTGTAAACAAATGACACATGCATTTAAATTTCTCTCTCACTGGTTAGAAATCTCACCCAAAAATTGTTTCCTTATCTGTATTCAGAAGAAAAACAGCCATAGAACATCAGCAGTGTTTGTAGCTAGTTCATGTTGAAGAGTTCATCTGGCTAATGTACCTGTAATGTTTGTAATCTATTTTACCCATCTCTCTCCTCTGCCAACTCTGGTCACAAGAAATTGCTACTGGTTGATCATATAAATGCCTGTGTTTTTGCACTTTGGACACTAGGTGCTCTTGTTTGTCTGCAATGTCATTCATGCATCTTCATCTAGCAGTTTCACATTTTTAGAGGTGCACCATGTGGAAGTTTTAGGCGTGCATTGGGCAAAAACCAAGTTAAAGCCTCTTCTGTACATAAAACCTAGTAATGCCCCTGGACTGTTTTTTTGTCTGTATTGTGTTGTTTTCCCAACATCCAATGGCACTAGGATCATGACGACTTATACCATAAGCACAACTTGAATTATATCCGAATTTATCTTACATTGTTTGTGTTTTGAAATGCATTATCCGTCACGTAAGAAGAAGAAAACTTTTACTTTTAGATTAAATAATTATGTAAGCTATTGCTTCAGCTTGGGGTTGTTTCCAATGAACCCTGCAATTTCAAATATCGATGGCGGAAGTGCAAAACCTCCTATCTGAAAAATTCACTTTTTTGAGAAAACTAAAAAAGACTTCTTGTTTTCTTACAGAAAGCTTTTTTTTAAAGTATTCTCAATACATAATACACTGTTTTTGGACTATATCGCTATACTATTGTATTATCTCTACTATGTGTCTATGCAGTACAGACTAAGTATTTTTGCCTCACAAAGTGCAGATTGGAGGTTTTGAACTTTGGCCATCGATATGCAGTATCACAATTATTTTTAGTGGTGCTAGTACTAACTGCTACTAATGTGTCCATCTAAGAATCAGAAATAGTGAGAACCGCCCCCAACTTTTTCCTTTAGCTGCTCAGCTCTCACTCAGTCACTTAGTTTCTTGGCTTTAACAGAGACAAATGAACCAGTATCTGACACATTTTTTGTCTATTTTTGTAGAAAAAAATGATTCAAACATGAAACAAAATTAAGAATGGGCAAAATGAGGCAGTATGAGGCTTATCAGAAAAACACTGAAACCAAAAAGCTTAATCAATACACAAATCATTGATGAGGTTGCAAATACTAAAATAGGGGATGAGACATAGAAACTGTCTCTCTGAATTCCTCATCACAACTTGCTGCACCAGTGCCAAAGCTGAAATCTCAGTCACCTTGAAAATAAGCCCCGCCCACTTCATACTAATAAAAGCAACAATCACAAAACAAAAGTCAAACAAAGCTCTTATGGTAAATAAGCATTCTTAATTCAATGTGGGAAGATAAAGAGAAGATTTTTATATTACAAA
This sequence comes from Thalassoma bifasciatum, assembly GCA_008086565.1. Classification (NCBI taxonomy): domain Eukaryota; kingdom Metazoa; phylum Chordata; class Actinopteri; order Labriformes; family Labridae; genus Thalassoma; species Thalassoma bifasciatum. Next base: position 25,975 of record RPOG01000516.1, read on the forward strand.
ACTAATGAGTCACTTATTAAGAAAAAAGAGTTTCGGGTCCTTTAAATTAAATTGTTTTGGCTTTCCTTCAAGGTCCTTATGAAGTTAAAGTGACCAATTACAGAGCCGCAAAAACCTCAGTAAGTGCTCTCTGCTACTATTGTTGGCCAGTTACTTAATCAGATGAGAGAGCAAAGAGTTATATGACTGCTCCACTCAGAGTGATTGCTAATGCTGTTGAAAAAAGATACCTTCAAACTTTAATTTATAGTCCTGTTAAACTAAATTAAAGCCAAAAGACTTTCACTTTATCTGTGTTGTTATCAAAGCTGCTCTCTGCTCCAAAGGTGTTGCCTCTGCTGTTTTTAATATTTGAATCTAATACTGAGGTGTGTTTGATCAGCTGCGTGATGGGGCTTTGGGGTTGATTTACAGAAAGACAGAAAAATCCAAAATTAGATGATTCTCCTCTGTGAGACAGCAGAAGTCTTGAGTGAGACAGAGCGCATGCATGCAGGGAGGGTAGACGCTGCTTTCTCGCTTTTACGCGCGTCGTGAAGCGTATCGGACTTCACTCCTCCTCTCTCTTTCTCTCCGAACCTCCCCGCACCAGGACGCATCTCCCTCTCTTTTCACTGAGGCTGTTTTAACTTTCAGAAGGCGACTACCTTTCAGTCGACTCTCAAGGTAAAAAAAGCTTTATAGGGGAGGGGGAGACCTTCGTATTTATAGGGGAGAGGGATTACGAGCTGTGACGGCGCTGTGTGTGAGTGTGTGTGTTTGAGTGTGTGTGCGGTTTTCTTTATCCGTCGAGAGGAGACCTGTTCCGTAGAAATGATTGGCTATTTCTTGAAAATGAGAAAGTCGGAGAAATGTCTTTTTCCCTGGGCGACACCTTCAGCAGCTCAGCCATAATGCACAGGAGGAAACAAGTGCATCTTCCAAACAACACCTGGATTGTCAGGAACTCAAAGGTAGGATAGAAATCCATCCATTCACGCTAAAAGAAAAACCAAAACAGCATATTCATGTTTTTTCTTACATGTTTGGTATAAAATATCGCGCGTAAATCTCTGCTTTTACGCTGAAAATGTATCACCAGTAGCGTCTTAATGATGAATCTTCTTCAAACATTGTTTTTTAGCATTACGCACGAAATGATGAGTGGTTTCTGAAAGAGAGAAAAGTGTCGCAATGCAATGTGTGCGCTGTTGTTGATGAATAACTCTGCACACAGTCCCACCTGCGTCCGCCGGAGCATGAATCCATCTCCAGCTCTTTGTGTGTGTGTGTGTGTGTGTGTATCTGTGAGTGTGTGTGTGTTATGACTGGAGATATGCTGCTGGCATGAAGTCATCATGTCACTCTATGTGCTCTGTGCTTTTTATCTGTGTACATGGATGTGTGAACACGCTCCATGTGTGGCCCGAGAGTGCTGTGAGAGACATTTCTCACCCTCAAAATAAAAAAAAATAAAAAAAGCGAAAGAGGAAAAATACTAAGGAGTGGTTCCGAGAGAAGAGAAAGAGAATTTCTTGTCTTTTTAAAAATCTAGGCATCGGAATAAGTGATTATTCTAGTGATCTGGGTTTCGATTGATCCGTTTGGAATATTAGAGGGATAACTCTCAAACACACAGTCACACACAGTCCCCAGCTTCTCCTCCTCATCTACTCCTGTTGCCTGCAACAATTGGATTGGCACAAGTGATATCAGGTCTCATTGCTGCTTGAACTGCAGAAAAACCTCATCCAAAGAGCATCTTCTGTGAATCTCGCAGCTTTAAGAGAGTATCTTGAAAATGAGACCTTTGTTTTATAATTTTTGCGTTTGCAGCAGTAAAATTCCTTCCGAACTTTGAGGGATGAAATCTTGCTTTTCCATAAATAGACAACAAAGACAACTTTCCCTGCTCTCCTCTCTCTAACAACAAACCGCAGTAGTCTACATGGCCGCTCCTGACAGCTACATCCCATTGAATTATTCAAACACATGTGGCGGAGATTTTCAATGGAGGATTTACACATCAATGAACACTTTGAATCATCTGACAGAGGTGTGGAAAACACTAAGCCCGATGATAAGAGCAGGGTGGTGCACGAGCAGAGGCAAGGACACGACGAGGGTCCAAAGAGGAGCGCTGAAGCTTCCTTTGCTCAGGGTTTAATGTTTTTATCAGCTCCACGGATAGATGTGCAGTCAGCGCGGGGACAGACTATCAGTGGCGAGTGCTGACACAGGAGTAGGATTCAGATTAATTTCAAGTGGATTATGACATTTTTACACAGTCCTCTTTGATGATAATAGTTCATAAAAGGATCAGTCAATACGGTTTTAAGCCCATTGCTCACTTCATCCTTTTCTGACTCTTAATCTGTCACTGGACTTTCATGTTCTGGAGCCAGAGGAAAGGTTCACTGACAAATGTGCATTGGGACTTTTTCTGCAGCGCATGCATCATGCACATCCAGGATCATTAATAACCACCTGAGGTTCCCTTATTATGCATAATACATGCCAGCAAGTGCTTCCTGAAATCGAGTTACAGGAAGATGAAGTTGTTGTTCTTGTTGTTGCGAATGTGGTATCCAGGAAAAGCCGTGAGAGGCAGAGAATGAATGGAAAGGGTGGGTAAACATGGGCGGCAGATAAGACACATTGGTATTCAGCTGCTTCCCATCACGCCGGCCTCGAGGCCTGGTTGATAATACCCGTTCCTGACTCCAGGGTCAGAGGTCTGAAGCTGATTGGCAACAGGCTGACACAGGGAAATAAAGTGTGCTGACTGGGGTCTAATAGGGTTGAAGCACAGAGATGTATCAGCATGGCTGGCATGTTAGCGATGTCTCATTCTTATCCCCGCTCACCTGGATGCTTACAGGTTGCTCCCTAATCTATTAGCCCCTTTGTCAGGCGCCTCTGGGCTCTCCTATACTGCGACACAAGCTTGTGCTCGTGCCACCTCTGTCATGCTGAATTGTTTTCCTCACAACAGCGTTTGCTCTGCCTCATTTGCTTTCAGCGGTACCTCCCAGCTCTTCATACCTCCCAGCCGCTGCCACTGCTGTCTACCAGCAAAGCCCGAACTCACTCAACCAGAGAATCGCATATAACTATGATCTCTCTCTTTTCTCCGTCTCCTAACAAACACTCTCTTTCTCTCCCAAACACTTCCAGACACTTATACACATGTATATTTACTGGCAGGATAGACGCCCACCAACGAATGCTTTCATGCATGAACACACACGGTGCTGGTTATTGCTGTGACATTCATCCTCACTGGTTCCACAGTGTCCTACATCACTCAATTTGCACTAAAATAGCTTTTCTTCACACCTAACATTCCCATTTACAAAAAAAGCAGCAAAGCCCTGCACCAATAAGCAGAAGCAATGTATTTTGAAGCATTACAACACCGAAAAGATTTCCCGAGTAATGACACCAGAGGTAATCCACTGTCAGCTTGTAGGGTTTGTGCTGAGGGGGAGTGATACAGAGGCAGAAACAGGGAATAATGCTTATCATTACAGCACTTATTGATCTGTCAGTGGGGGTTTGATATGGTTGCCTACACTATCCTGGCAAAATAATACCGCTTTAATGTTGGAGCAAACTGCATCTTGGTCTCTATTATCTGAAACAAAATGTGTCCACTGTACCTGGTGTCTTAAGGTGTTCCCCAGGGTGCTGTACTAGGACCACTGCTGTTCCTGCAGATAACTTCTGAGCCACATTATCAGGCAATTTCAGACAATGACACAGACAATGCCATCATCTATTGTTCATCCCCTTGGGTTGAACATACTTCCAAATCAAATTGGATCCCTTTAAGCTGTGAATGTACATTTAAAATTCAAAACATTAACCCCTTGATGTCTATGGATGGGAATTGAGAACCGGTTCCTCTTAAGAATTGATAAGAAATGGTTCAATCCATCAACATTTTTAGCATTTTTGCTCAATGATGATGGTTTAATCGATACATGTTGCCAGAGCAGATGGACCTCACATCCACTATTCTGCCCAAACTACCTTAGCTAGCATATCAACAGCAGTTACCCAAGAAATCTTATTCAGGATTTTCTGCTTGAATTTTTACTAAAGAAGCTGTAAAACTGAACAAACTAAGAAATGTACATTACTCTCTCATTAGAGTTTCATATTCAATACATTCAACATGTTATAAATCTCCTAATGCACCACTAGATATATAAAAAACATAGTGCTAGCTTGATGCTAATGTGTATTAGAAATGACATTTATAAGCTAGTAGTTAGCATTTATTGACGTAACTTCAGTTTTAATAGAGAATATCAACTTTCATTGCCAAATCTTATCACAAAAAGTTTTTGTAAATCATACTGAAAACCCAAAACTGTCAAAATACGAACAGGTGAATATTTTCCAAACAGGAGCACAAGTTACGGCAAGCTCAAGGTTCCAAACAACTAAAAGCATTGCTAGGCCTACTTCAGCTAATTACGTACAATAAAACAAGACATCACCATAACCTGATGTGCAGTTTTAACCTCTCATTATTCATTTACATCTAGAGATATCTAAATTCATTGACCAATTTCATATTTATTTGCTTGTAAACTAAATAAAATATGTTGACACAGAAAACCTGTAAAGCTACTTTTTATACACATAACATTCAAAAGAGGAATTGATAAGGGTAAGGTTATAAATTGGATTGATGAGCAGAATAAGGGCATTGGTATCAATAAAATCTTATCAGTCCCCATCCCTAACGGTGTCTGAATCTATTTATATTTATAAGAAGAAAAAGTTATTTGTGTTTTTGCTTTCAAGCTAATGATACATTGAGTAGAAGTTGTTCATCTGTCCATAGCACATAACATATAACGCTGAATAATAATAATAATAATAATAATAATAATAATAATAATAATAATATAACGTATATATCACCTAAAATGTGTAAGACACAACTGTCCCTTTTTTTAACAATTTCTCCAAATTTTCGTTCTGCTATCCACAACATGCGCTTCTGTAAACTGGGTGTAGGTGCCACTCTGACCGGTCCTACGAGAAACCAGTGCTCTCAGAAGGTTCCTCGATACATGTTGAATATGCACAAAGCAGTGTTAGGGGAATACATACACTATCTCTGCCGTAGTCTGGATCAAAGCGGTCTAATGCAAATTAGCGTGAACAGGCATCAAGGGGTTAACAACCAGTGTGCTTTGTAGTTTTTCTGCCTAATTTACAAAATAGCAAGGAAATAAAGGTTAAAGGCACAGGGAGGAATTGAAAAGTGACACTGAAAGCAATACTTTAAGCAATTAGGTGCAATAATTACCTCTGTGTAATGCTCATAATTTGTTAGCATTTGTGAAATAACCCATAAGTTATGTCATTATTTGTAAATTTCTTGGTAGAATTTGCATGTTATATCTTGTGCTTATATTTCAATTTCTATAATACACTTATGTACTAGTCCTACTTCTTTGAATGGTATTTTCCTTAACTAAAAAAAATCCCTTGAGGATCAATAAGGTATTTCTGATTCTGATTCTAAAAGAGTAATAATCTGACACTGATGCCTCTGCACGACCTACATAGGATCAGTCATGATAATAAAAGCAACAGGAGACAGGTTCTGACTTCATATAGAGTTTTTGTATACATTCCGGAATATTTTCTGCAACAATACACAGTAACTGATTGGCACCTTCCTGTTGTGCTTTGTGTTGGACCAATGCACAGTACATCATCCAGAATATTCTAATTTTTCAGTTTTAAGTGTGGCTGTTGAACAGTAGAAATGCCAAGATATACTGTGACACTGCCTCAGTATTAAAATTTACCATGACAAATACTTTCTCATAAACTGCCCAGCACTGTTACGCTGAAGTGTCTATTTTTGTTCCAATAAATGTTTTCCCACTTTCTGAGGAGTAAAGAGGAGTTAAAATATTTGCATACAGTACATGTTGTCACTTTTTGCTAACAGTAGCAGTTTTCATCATAGTGGTGCGACTTCCTTACAATGGGAGGTAGGGCTGAACAATTTATCGTTTTCAGATAAAAAACACAATTTCAGACATCATGATCATGTGATCGCCAAAGCTGCCATTTTTTTGCTCCTGACCGACCCAGGATCTGTTGTCGCTTGTTGTACACACACATCCTTTGAGTGTAAAACTGTTTGGAAGGTTCTTTTTTTTCCTGATGATTTTTCTTTTAACATTGCTTTTTGAACTTAGTCTTTTTTTAAACTGTTTTGTATTTTATCTTTTTTCACTTAACACAATTAGGGTTGTTTTGTGCTACATCATTTTTAAAATTCAAGCGTCAAAGATAGGGCTTTTTGTTTTTCAGTCATTATAACTAAAAAAATACGATTAAAAATGTCTAGTTTAGGAATGGAAAGAATTGTATTTTAAGGTCAGGAATTTGACTATTTATCTCGAAAATTAAAAAAAAAATTTGCCTTTTATTTAATAATTCTGTCTTTATTTCTCAAAATTCTGACTTTTTATATCAAAATTTCTACTTTTTATTTCAAATATTGCCTTTATTTCAAAATGTTGATGTTTTATCTAAAAATTTTGACTTTTTTTTTAATCAGACTTTTGTCTTTCTCTCAAAATTTTGACCTTAAATGTGAAAGTTTAGACTTCTTTTTATATAATGTTAAATTGATTTCTTAAAATTTGGTCTCTTCTCCCAAAATTTTGACTCTTTTCTTAGAATTTTGTCTTTACTTCTCAAATTTTCCACTTTTTATCTTAAAATACTGACCTTTTATCTGAGAGTTAGAAACAATTCTTACCTTTAGTTTTCATCCTTACAGTGAAGTAAAAGCTTTTGATGTAATTTTCTATCAAGTTTGTAAATGTTTCAGTACATTGTGAAAACTTCACTGAAGCTTGATTTGAATGAAATCATGAATTGAATTGAAATCGCAACATCTGCCAGAAAAATCACAATTAGACCTTTTTCTAAAGTCGTTCAGCTTTAATGGGAGGTGATGTTGCAGATGGTAAAGGAGATTTTATTCCTAAAAAATATCACTGATTTAGTACAAAGTGATCACCAGAATGGAAGTTTCTTCCTGTGCCTTTAACTATACTTTCCCCTCATCCTAGAAATACTTGAAACAGTACAATCAAATTGCCATGGGAACATTTTAAATAGGAGATGATGAATAGAGAAATGCTGCTTTTGATGAATGCCACTTCTCTTACTTTTTTAGTAACTGACAGCATTTGAGGAAATTTGTTCCTGGTGTTTTTTTTTTTCTTTCTGGTTCCTGAAATCACATCAGAGAAAAAGAGATCTCAGGAATCAGTGTCTGATTTGTTCAAGGCTTCTCCATCTGCCACCATAATAAAGTGCTTTAATCTCTTTCAAAGGGTGACATACTTTTTTTTTTACCCCCAAACTTTGTAACAGTCTTTCTTTAAGCTGAATTTTCACCATCAAAACTCATCCATCGTGTTCAGGCCTTAAGCTTGTCCTTATGCAAACCTCCTCTCATGATTATGATTGTCGCATTAAGACTCAAGTATTCATGAAACAGTGATTTATTGATGCTGAAATGCTTTTTGTAGCTCTTTTAAGTGAAGTAGAGTTCCTCTGATTTGAAAAATGCTGTCTGACATATCAAAATCTCTGGGACTCTTTGGGGAGTTACGTAACAGTCATCTTTGCTCCCAGTTTGATCCAATAAATAGAAAGCAAATTCATTAACAGAGTTCATGTCCTTCAAAACGGCTTTGATTATTCATCAAACCATTCCAGGAGGTTGCATCTAGTTTTCAGAAACAAATTATCACTTGGTGCAGTGTTTTAAGGACATTTAAAGTACCTGCAAGGCAGATGCCCGCAGCCATCCTTCCTCTAAAAAGCAGCAGAGTTTGCACCATCCTTAGCACACAGCAGCCTCAGCACCTGCTCATGGTTCGGTTTTCATGAGATTTTGTTAGTACCCACACTTTTTTTTTTTTTTTTTTAGGCAAGTAATTCAAGAGCTGTGTGAGTGTGCGATCCCTGGAGCTACATGCGGACCAAAGGGCGCAGTGGTGTGGAACAACAGTGTCAGCATATTCAGATTCACCGGGTCCGATGGGGGAGGAACCATGAAAACTTTGTAGACTGTCCGCTGCCTACTGCGCTTGAGGAAGCCAGGGAGTGTGGGGGTCGTATTTTATTCATGGGGCAGAAAATATGAAAGGTGTAGCAAACATGAACTCTGCGTTCGGGGAAATAAGAGAGAGAGAGAGAGAAGGAAATTTAGGGCGTGAGGATGGAAGAGTTGAATCTCTTATGGTAAAACAATGGACCACTTTTGTGTCTGTTTTTGAACATTTTTTGCTGTTTTGGAGTTTTTATTGACAAAAAAAGATGTTTTCTACTAAGGCTGGACGGTATGAACGGAAATTCATATCATAGTATAAATTGAATCCTTTCACGGTAACAGTATATATCACGGTATTAATGTTGTGGTGCAAAATTTATTATGGAAGTGTTTCTGAATGGGTTTTGCAGTCTCTTATCAAAGTTAAGTTGATTTAAAAAAACAACAAAAAGCATATAATGTAATTTTAATGTAAAAGCATTTATCTTGCAGAAGAACAACAGAAACAAGTATAGTGCCTCAGAAGTACAAAATTCTTCATTAATACAAAAATAAGGTGGATATTGTAAACATTATTTCAAGTTAGAGAGGTTTTCTATGAGGCAAATGGCAAAAACAGTGAAAATGTTCTGTAATCCAAAGTTGTGCAATTTCTGCTCCACATCTGACTTTTTGAATCCGAACTACGTCCAAATCATGGAAGTAGCACCGTTTTTTTTTTTTACCAGTTCTTCCTCCTCCGCTTTCATGACGTCACGGTATGACAGTCGAGCACAAAGCTCTACCGTGGCCAAATTTATACAGTTTCTACCGTCATACTGCGTATACAGCGCAGCCCTATTTTCTACCATTATACTCCTTTCCTTACTTAATTGACTCACAACAAGAGAAAGCGTGCATTGATGAACATTGGCGTGTAAATGTTTTAGTGTGTCGCCACAGGCTAATTTCAATCTATTTTCCCCAGAAGACAAACCGCAGGGTAAATAATGCATTAGTAATCCATGAGAATATAAGACACTAACCTTAAAAAATTATCATTCATATTCTCTCCTTAATTCACAGATGAATCATATATGATCTTGTTTTCTTCAATTAGATAAACCTTCTCTTTGAGCATTTGGCAGCAGTAAACTCCACATGATTGGGGTCAGGACCCTGTGAGATAATCTGCTGTTGGCAATGCTTTTTTGAACACAGATTAATCAGACAAAGGTTGAAAGGTGACTGTTTCAAAGGGAGGAATATGGAGATTTATTTTCAACAGCATGGGAATAGCTCAAGGGTATGGTTGATGATTTCATGTTAAATGTTTCTGACAGTTAAATGCATTGTAGATCAGCTATCTTAAAACCAATATGTGCCCTGTTTTAATGCCCCAAGATCTAACATAAACTTTTACTGCTGAGTTAGTATCATATTAAATAGATAAATTAAAGATTGATTAGTAATGACAGTTTTACAGTATATACAGGTATTTTTGTATACTTATACACTCTCAATCAAAATCTTAAGACCAGTTCAAAAAATGCTCTTATTTGCATTTTTGCAATTGGATCCTAAAATGGTTTTTAAGTTGAGTTTAAAAATGCAAAATGAAGAAATGGAAGTGAGACAAGTGTTTCCATGAGTCTACTAGGTAAATCCAACCTGCAATATTTTGTCTTTTAGCATATGCAGATATTTTGATAGAGACAGTTTCTTCAATAATCCAGTTGAGACATGGCTCAAGATCATCTGTCATGGTCAAACATTTTTGATTTTTATAACAAAATGAACATTTAATCATGAATCACTCCTTTGGGTAATAGATGTTTCAATAGAATTCACTCATTTAAAGCCGTCTAAAAACTATTTCAACAGTCTGTAGCTCATGATCTCAGTGCACGTCTGGAATGCATCAAGAATTTTCCAACCCAGGCTTTGCTGTCCAAATGAAATGAAATGAAATAAAGTACTGTAAAATAACATCAGTAAGTCTTCTGATAGGACAGGGCCACTCATATGTCATGGTTAAGGAGCACAGACTTTGAAATAGACAGAATGGCTCCTCCTTTTACCATTGTATGGCTTTGAAACCAAGACACCTCAATCTGAAGCTCTGCCATCTTGTAAAATACATCATTTATGATTTTGAGTTTTTATTTTCATAATTTTGACTTCTTATTTCATAAAGCCAACTTTCTATCTCATAATTTGGACTCTAGTATCACATAATTCTGACTTTTTTCTCAAACTTAAGACTTAAAATGGGCTGGAAAAAAATCTCAACAAAGCCAAATTTTTATTATTATTTCTTCAACTCATGGGCTTCCTTAGTGTGGAGCAACTTAACAATAATAACAAAAAGTCTCATTTCTTTCTTTCCAAAGTCAAATATTTTCTTGGCTTTCCTCCCTGAAATATCTGACTATTCCTGAAAGAACAGCAGCTGCCCATCATCTTGAAACATGATGTAAAACCCTGTTTTTTAACCTCCAATAACTCATGAAAAAGACAATTTTCTGGAAAGAGGGGACTTGAACACAATGCAACCCAATGCTAACATCAGACCACCACAACATATGTATGTGAGAAACATTTCTTCGAGGTGTTGTTGTTGTTTAAAGTTGACTACAGCCCCATTCAAATGACTGAGTAAGCAAATTTTCAGGGAAAAAGGGATTTGAACGCAATGCAGCCCAATACTAGCATCATACCACCACAACATATGTATGTGAGAAACATATGTTCGGGGTGTATTTGTTTTTCAAAGTTTGACTATAGCCCCATTCAAATGAATGGGGAAGATAGGTTTTGACATTTACTGCAGCCAGTCACCAGATGCTGGTCTCAGATGTTTGAACAATGACCAAAATGACAGTGCTCAGGCATCATATTCATGTAGACGACCATGCTTTGATGTGATCCTGTCACCACTACGGTGGCTGTGTGTGTGTGTGTGTGTGTGTTACCGGAGATATCTAGCGTGAGAATAAAAATTGAACTTAATTGAATCATCTGCAGGGTGTTGCTCCTGACAGGCGAGACACTATAGAAGTTGTAGCTGCCTCAGGAACGTCAGCTAAACTTTGATCTTACGTGAGCATGTGTTGTGTGAAGTGTTACCTGCCGGTGTACGTCAAGTAATATTTTCCTCAAGTTCTCATATTGATTCTGAAAACTCGCTTTCTCTGTTGCTTTCTCTCTCTCTCCAGATCTCACAGCACTGACTGCTGAATGCGATTAACGCTCTCTCTGACAACAACAAACAACTTCGAGAAGCACATCTGGTCTTATTCCATCCCTCACTCTTCCAGCTGACCAGCTAAAATCACTGAGAAACTGCAGCTGCTCAGTATCTGATCCTTGTTGTTATGGAGAATCTCAGTGAGCTCCAAAACCCGTTGTTGGACAAAAACAGTAAACACATGATAAATGGTTACGGGGGCGACTTCCCCAACAATCAGTACCAGGAGAACATCATTAATTACTTTGCTGGTGGTGGAGGAGGAGGGGGAGGTGGAGGAGGAGGTGAGGGAGGAGGAGTAGGGAAAGTGAGCAATGGCAACGTAGTGAGCGGAGGTAGCTGCAACGCCAATGGAAAGATAAAATCCCAGCAGCTTTTGGACGCCACCTCGCTCCATCTGGCGGTGGAGGCGTTCTACAGGCCAAACTTCATCCTGTACAAAGAGGACAGCGGCAGCATCAAGGCGAAGGAATACAAAAGCGAATGCTGCGAGACCACCTTCACGGAGAAGAAGGCGAAGGAGGCGTCCAACACAGCAGGGGCAGACACGCCTGCCACAGAGGACCCCCAGGCAAAGCTGCTGGAAGACGGCGAGCACGTCAAGATCCAGACCGTCTCCTATGAAGTGGAGGAGGAGGAGTACGTGGAGTATGAGGTAAGAGGGTAAACACAGCAGCTGATCAAAGGAAGGAAACAGGAGAGTTGGCGTTTGAGGCCGAGGAGATCAGCTGTGAAAGACAGTTACTCAGTTACTGACTGAGTTATATGCTTGGAACATTTTATGAACCAATGAAAAACCTACTCAGGTTATTTCTTGGTTTAGAAACACGTACATAAGTTGTGTTTCTCTTGGGTCATGAGAATTTTCTATCTGCATAATCTATAGAGCCCTAATTATGGTAAAGCTGTCACTCAGCCCAGTGTAAGAAATGTGTGTTGGCTTCACTTGTTGGGCTTTAACTCATAGTGAAAGAACTGAAAACTGAACCTAGATTTATGTTCTTATCTCATCTCTCACCCAGGGTGAAAACAATTTATTGTTGATAAGGAGACTAAACACGTCTTACTGTACACTGAACAACGATACCTACTGTCATAAAACGGAGTGGATTTTATAATAGGGGGGATTCAACTTAAGGAGCGAGGACAGAAGAAGTTATTGAGCAGCACAGTGCTTTATCTCAGTTCGCACAAAATAAAAATTGAAGAGAGTGAAGTGAAGTGTGGTGTAGGACTGTTTAAGTTTAGAGAATAACCTTGTTTATCACAAACACTATGATACTGCGACACAACTACTGCAATAATATACCACTAGCACAATGTTCACCACACACTCACAACAGTGTTGGCACTTGAAAACTTCGATAGATGAAAGGCGGAGAAAATAACGCAAGGCGTATACAGTTTGATTGAGAAGGATATGCTGACAACATATCATTGAAGGAAAAAGCTTTCGTTATCCATCACAACCCACCGTTGCCTGGTGCAAAGAAACAGTTAACTTGAAGGTGGAGGTGTTAGAGAAGCTTTCGAAGGCTGAAAATGGAAACAATCATTCAGAAACATTCATTTGTCATCTGTTTGGCTGGCCTTGCAAATATAAGTCAGGTATGTTTTGTAAATCAAATAAATAAGGTGCTGTGTTATTTCATTTTTATATGGGTAAAGATTACTAAATTCATACATGAGGAATGTTGATGAGGAATTATCTGCAGTAGCAGTAGAGCGGGGGAGGATGGGGAGGGGCGGAGTAGGCATGAGCAAAGTGAGTGAGAGGAGCACATGTAGAGAAGAGAAACTGAAACTTAACTATAGTTACAGGTATGAGGCGCTGTGATGCAAATTTTACAAATAATGCAAATTCAAATTATTTAAAAATACTCGCTCATCAAAGTTTTATTTGAAGAGTTTTCTCTGGAAATACTGTAAACATACCAAATCATTGTAAATAAATGCAACTTCCAGTCCAGAGTGGGACTTATACTATGGAGCACTGTATACAGTCTGGGAAATACATATTTGAATCTACTCTCAAAACTATTACTCTATTATTTGATTGTTAACTTTGTTGATGCTTGAGTTTGCAGGTTTCTTCCAAATGCCCATCCCTATCTCACACTTTCAGTTCGACTAAATATCAGATGCCATTGACGGATCAGAAACATAAACAGTAATATAAATACCAGCGTTATTATTTTGAATTGTGCCTCGATTTGTGAAGATATAAGTAGATTTTGAATACATATGCTCTCAAAACACCCTGTGGCAGTGAAATAGAAGGTTCAAATATGTTCATGTTCTAGCTGAGTGTGATTTATGAAAGCAACACCGGCTGAATTGATGTGTTCATGACTGTATTAATCCAAATCATTGTTGGTGAACACCGTTTTGAATTTCATGCATATAGACGAGATTCCTGTATTCTATTTGTTTGCACACATGTACGGTCACATGCTTGGGCTCCATGCCTGCATCAGACTGACATTTTACTGACCACAAATCCCATTCAATCCACCGACCTTGGCCTCAATTCCTGACTCTAAAATTCGGCGGTTAGATAATAATAAACCACCCATGCCGGCTTCAGCTGGGGATATTAGGTGCTGCAGCACCGCGGCATTAGCCACAGTATTTTCACTCTCAACTGGCACGACCAATAGCACAAAGCACTCCAGAGGATTTAGGGGGGATTGGGCAGGCGGAATAGGGTGTTGAGTCCGACCGGTGTCCTGCAAGACCTAATGGACTGACAGCCACACACCCAGGAGTCCGCTGGAATTAACCTGGATTTCTGTGATAAACATGTAGCAGCTAAAATGCAACGTGACATGGGTACGTAAAGCTTTGGGTTCAGAGAAGAAGTGCGTCTTCACATAATGAATAAAGAAAGATGAGGGTCTGCATTTGCTACAGTTAAAAAGATCAGACAATGCTTCATTTTCTTTTCAAAAATAACACTGGATGAGCTGGGAGCAATTTAATGCACCAACTGAGAGCTCCAGTTAGCTGTTCAAAGGTTAAGTGTGCAGATTACCATACTGTTTCTTTACTTCCCGCATGCTTCCTGTTCGTAAAAAGCCGTTCATCAGACCTAACGGCCGGTTTTGACATGTAAAGAAGAAAATGCACAGCGGGACTCATTACAGAGCCTCCCAGCAGCAGACCATTGACACCACAAACTGCAACACAGCGCCCAGAGCCTGACACAACACAAGGACCTCAACAAAGAAAGCTCTTCCTCTACAAACTGCACTGCACATAAAAACAGTGAAACACTAGAAAACGTTTTTATCATCCAACACAAGACACATAGAAGTTCATCTTTGAGTGTTGGCTTTTTAAAAATTCTACCTTGAGGGGTTTCACATCAGCAGTTTAGGAAAAATGTATTTTTTTTTAGTTTTCTTGCATTCTAATATAACTGAGCCTAAAGGTAGCCTGGTAGAGTTTTCATGTAAACAAGTAAAAGCTGTTTTATTCTAAATACAATGTGTTCCCCCTATGCTTCTACATACATAGCACACTTCGAATAAAGCACTTTATTTTTGTTGATTTTGCCTCCGTGGTGAAGGATTCATTGATCGTTGAGAATTTGGTGGATCACAGATATTTCGTGGATCTAATGATGAGATTTAACCCCTTAGAGCTCGGTTTGCACATCAAGTGTCAATTAGTGGTAGATTCAAACCCAGAAAAGATAGATCGATTATTATTTTTGAATGTAAAGTCTGGTTTGTTAAACATTCATAGAGTATTTTCAATATTTCCAGAAGAACTTTTTCCTTCAGCAAATATTCCCTTGCAATACTTTTGTGTTACCTCACAATATTGAAATGAGCTGATCCATTCTGCTGCCCTGGGAGTGGAAATAAGGCCAGAAGAGAAAAAAGTATTGGAAAGCAAAAGTATTGCAAGGGAACACAAAACTATTGCATGGGAATGCACAAGTTTTCCTAGAGAATAAGCCTCACCATGAGCCTCGGGTGGCTCATCACATTCTGATACATCACTGGTTGTTAAGGTTTGCTGTGAAAATAATAAAAAAAAAAAGTTATAGCTGTGCAAAAATTGCAAATCTTGATGCCATTTTTTTCTTAATCAGGTCATAAAAAAACATTACAGCTTGTTTCATTCTGTTCTGTAACCAGTTTAAAGAATCCCCCTCAGGTTGTTTAAGATGGCTTTTAAGGCAAAACTCCAAATTTGTGCAATATTTTTTTATCGTTTCTTCCCATACTACTCTACATAACTGATTGATCATTTAAGTCACATAAAACTTGAAGCAAGAAGTTGTGTTTTGTTGTGTTTCCCATGTGCGAAACAAGATCTCACTTGTAAAATTATTACTTGGTAGCGTTTCAGACATTAAAGTTCCTCTGGATACCTTTAAAGGCCCACTCTGGAATTTTAGCCCAATAAAAACTGACTAAAACACTGACATCTCTAAAGTACGGCCACGTTTGTTTGTCTCAGACTGGATTTGATGCTGTAAAACTTCTCTCTTTATAGCCATCTGATGGCAGCTTAAAGTGACATTTATGTTCATTTTGAGATTTTAGTTTTATTGTTTCTCTAAACGCTTCGCTTAAAGCTGTAACTAAGGCTCTGATAGAGCAAAGCTGGGGCTTTTTACATGGCCCTGGCTATAGAAGTTAATGCTGCATGTAAAGCTTTAATATTGCTCTTGATGTAAACCAACAGAACCAGTGTGCTATCGGCTATTGCAGGTTTCTGTGCAACCCAATAAGATGGAATAGCATTTTTAGAAAAAAATTTAAAAAGGACAAATTGTTGATTGAAACGTTCCATGTTGTCTGGAGTGCAACTTTAAACCACATTCAAATTACTGCCTACAAGATATTAATACCGCAACATCACAATATTAATGATTGAGAGTTTTCTCACTCGCCCTGAATGAACAGATTAAGTACAAACAATAAAAGTCATTTAATGATTCTTGAATTTTGATTTCCAAAATAAAACTGATTCTAATTTTTAAAAAATCAGTGTTAAATTTCAGCGCAGTGTTCTCTGCTCAAAATATTAAGTTCTTGAAAGTCAGGCTCTGATAATGTGGAACATTTATTCATAAAATAGTTTCACTGATCCTCATTTCATGTCAATATTGAGATACGTGGCATGAGTTTTGAGATCTGAAATATGGTCCACATCATTCAGCCCTTGTTGAAATGTGTCAGTTCTTTCTAATGTTTTTTTTTTCTGTAATGAATCAAGATTAACCCATTAAAGTCCCAGCACAGTTTCTACAGTTCACAGCTGTTGTTATTCGAGCGCAGCACTAGAATACAACAATCAGTTGTTCTTCAATCCTTTTTCCCTCTGTTATAGAGACACAAAGAGGTTCATGTAGTGGAGGTTTTTCTCATAGGACGACAGGCTTTGGAGTGTGACAAAAGACAGAAACATGACAGGCTATTTTCTGGTTTAATCTAAACTGTTCAGTTCTTTTAGCTGCTACACAACAGTGCCGTGTGTCTGTGTTGTTTGAGAGAGATTTTTTAGGAAACTCTGTCCCAAAAGTGTCTCTCTTTTTCCTAGAACAGAGAAGAGAAACACTCAGTTGCACAGCGTGATGTCTCATGTTTTATTTTGATTGTGGGTACTGTAGGACTAGTAGGTGGCTTGGTGTTACATTATAAAGCTCTGTCAGCTCCGGGGCAGTGAGACATGAGAGAGCAGCATTTTTGAGTATTTTGGGTTTGATGGTTTTGTAACAGCATATGCAGCCTTAAAGCAGTGAAATAAACAGAGTGCATAGCATTGCACATATATCACTTATGTAGTGAAACTGAATAAATGGGCGCACAAGCCTTCATGTGACTGAAACCAGTTATGCAATCACCAACTTTATTAAATCGATTCTGCTGATTTTTTTATGGGAATGAAGAGCTAAAAAGGTCAAATATGGGTAACCTGCTATAGCTGCCTATCTGTTACTCCCCAGATAAAGAATAATATGCTGCACAAAACACATCTGATGCTATGATATAAATATCCACTGCTGCATTATTCACAGCATTTTCCTTATGCCTACGTCATAAAACTTAGATGTATATTCCTTATGTAACCAATGCTCTCAGTTTCACTCTTCATTTTCAAAGTTTTCCAGTTTGGTTTAGTTGTAATTGGATTTATTGATTGAAAAAAATCTCGCTGACAGTAAGCTACATGTTTTGCTCTACCCGGGCCTTTAGGGACAGCGAACAGATTGAGCTGCCACTCCTTTTTCACACTTCACACCTCCATGTTTTTAAATCCCTCTGTGTTTCTCTTTGGGATGCAGCTTCTCCATAATGACTTGAATTGATTTAATAAAGGAATCAGTAAGGTGTAATCTCTTTTTGACTGATTCAGCACAAAACTCTTCTGCAAGAAAACTATCCGTGTCTCTGACTATTTCATTTCTCACTGATCCAGTTGCTTAACTGAATCTTATTTGATGTCTAATCCATAATCATCAAAATCCTACAATGTGGAGTGATACAGCAAATGCAAATGCTAACCAGATGGAGATTTCATCAGCACTTTCTAAGTAGATGGAAAAGAAACTGTGACTGCTTGAAAAAGTTGAAAATAAACGAGGAATAAACTAAGAAGCAAGCTCTGGTGTCAAAACTTCAGAAAAGGTGCTAAAAACTGCAGTTCCATAAGTGTCCACTTGAGGCTGGCTCAGAAAGTCAGTGATTTTACATGGGGTCCCATGTTAAAATGATAAACTGCATTGTATTATTGTCAGCATTTCCAAAATAGTTACCCATCATGTACTGGCCTTCAAACAACTCTCCAGAAATAAATGGATTATGTCACAGACACTACATACCTCATTTTTTAATTCAATTTAATTTATTTATTTTTTTCTCCTTAGTATGCTGGGCCAGGGTTGGCTGGTTTTTGGTTTGCAAAGTCAAAGTGAACAGTTTTGCTGATGGTAAAGCTGCTTATCCACCTTTGATATGAATATCACTCCTGTAACTGTAATTGACAAGATTCACCGTTTTATCTTTTGCATTCCTTTCCTGTAAATGTCTCATACTGCTCCACATTTTAACACAGTATGTGGCAGAGATGCACCAAAAAGTGGTATGACACCTGCCATAGACAGAGAAAAAGGGGAATGTTGGCGCTGTGCACAGTGGGAGACCAACTCAGTCTCATGTCAAAATGTGTAATACCTACATTTGTCCACAGCCCAACATGTAGTGGTTTCACAATAAAGCCTTTAAAAGTGTGACATGCCTACCTTTCAGGTTATTCCCTGGCTGCTCAAGAAACATGGTGGACATTCTGTCATTTTGATTCCCTCTCTGGTGACAAATGTACATTGTATCTTCATAATCTCAGTATCATAATAATAATGGTTGTGTATTTAAGGATTACTTACAAAACTGGGTAATAGTTTGACAACATGCCGTGGTTTTACTATGATCTGAAAAGTTGCTTATAATAATCATAATTTATATGTTCATTCAACTAGCTGAGGGTTACGGGAGAAATACACTGCATCCATCTGCAGTGCATCTCCGCTGCGGTGCGTGTTGACTGCGTGTGTCAACTCACACCGGCTGCGTGTAACGTCGGCCAGCCACAGGGCTGACGGACCGTTGGTGTCGCGAGATGTAGGAGATCCCTCATTTTATAGATAAGCCTCTCTTCATTTATATTGGTCTGTAAAACCATAAATCTGCTGAATCTTGGCGTGTCCGCTCATTCTGTCATTTCATCCTCGAAGTCAAGCGAATTATGATCTAATTTTGGCACAGTTTGTTTTATTTTGAAAGTCACCGGCTCTTTTCGGTGGTTTCCGGGCACTTCTTCCTGTCCCGCTCGATCTTCCCTGCGCCGAATTTATGCGTCACACCTGCATCGTCCGGCAGAAATAGGATTGCTGCGTATCACTTGCGTTTTGCAGGCGTCCGCACGCAGCCGGACCACAAGTGAACGGATGCAGTGTGAGTTTAAACATTGACTTGAATGAAACCTAATTGATTTTTTGTTGTGAGGCAGCGGAGACGGAACGCAGACAGATGCGGTGTATTTTAGCTGTTAGAAGGAAAGACATATGATAACTCAGACGTAGACATTGCTGGTGTTTCAGTGTAAAGTGTGACCCTGTTAACGGGTGACCTTTAGCTGACCAGTTAGCTGAACTTGCAATCTTGCAAGGTCACTTTTAACTCTAAAGCACAAGTAGCTCTGTAACGGTCAGAACTTGATTGAAGTTGACTTCATGGTAATGTATCATTTCTGAAAATTAACCACAGAACAAATGGACATTTTCATGTTGCTTACAGTTTCAAATTAAGATTTTAAAGAACACCAATCTGTCTGAATTAACGGAGCTGAAAGCAGCCTCAGTTGCCAAAATGCTTGTGAGTCTTTATGGTGACATAAGTTGTGAATGGGTCTATTATGTGTAATCAGTGCATAGAATGATACATTTATAATGTTGCTAATATGCATCACATCTTGATCATTTTATTTAATATGGTTGTTACATGAGACATCCATAAAATGTGACATAAATTGTTACTCATTGCATATAAACGTGTTTGACTCAAGAACCAAAAGTCCAATTCTTCCCAGTTAATTGTTGATAGCGTCCATAGCTTTCACTGTAGCCATAGTACAAATGTAACATGACAATGATTTTCTGGTGAGATACTGAAGAATCTTCATAGAAACAAACAGAAAACAAAGATTATAAAGACATAATGTACATTTGTCAGCAGACAGGTTATCAAAACGACACTTAAGCCTCAAACTGTCATGAAATGGTGCATTTTCCACCAAATACAAAAGAGATGCCTACCATGTTTTTCGTTGCTGTCATGTGACTTGAGGTATGTCTGCTCAGAGGTACATACTTTATTTTGGCCAAAAATTTGCAGTCAGCGCTAGAAAAGTGAGCTGTTGTAAATCCAGTCCATGATACAAACAAAGCTCTAATTGAGACTGTCAAAACCAGAACAGCTTTTAAAGGTTTATAGAGCAGAAATACTTGTTATGGAAGAGTAACCCAACTAGTTCAGAATGATTAAAGCCATCAGAGTTATTTTTTCGTTGACACGGCCTCTGTTAGACTTGGCTTTGGAAAGAGACAGAAGGATTTTTAGAGGTACAGCTTGTTATGGACGAACGCCATCACTCACCAGCTGCTCTGAACAACACTGGAATTAAATAATAAGCTTAAAATCCTCACCAATTTATAAAAGGTCATTAATGCCAGTCGGCAACAAGATGTGCTCGTTTTGCTTTTCCTCTGACTAATCTGCGAGCCGAGATTTATGTTACTCATTACACATCGATGTAAAATGTCAAATAATTAAGAACATATTTTGTTTTTGAAAAGATTCGCTCACAAATCATGTACGTGCATGATTTAATTAAGAAAGGAGTCTGGGGAGTAGAGGCACAATGTCACAAAGCAGAGCATAAATTTTCTTTTTCTTTTAAAGTGTCAAAACAGCTCAGGGAGATTTTTTTCAATTTGGTTCAAGCTCCAAAACCTTTTATTGTAAAGCAATGTGAGTAAATGAAAGAGTTTCTGCAAATTAACAAACAGTTTTTGAGAGCCTTTTAGTAAATCTCCCCATAGCCGTGTCCTTTGATGGATCTCTTTAATTCTCTTTTATTATTTGTTTGTTTATCTTTGTAAAAACTGTGCTTTTTAATCTTCCCCAGATTTCCTCATAATCATCTGGCATTGAAGTTTTGGAGCAAAGGATTAGAAACAGTGAATAAACAGTGCAGTGGTATAAACAGATACCTTTAGGGTGGGGCCAAAAGAATAGTGTTTTAGCTCCCAAGAGGGCACTTAAGTACATTTTTTTAGTCCCAGGAGGGCAGTTTGTCATGTTTTTATCAGCCAAAGTGGCACTTAAGTGTGGATCACCAACCAGGAGGACACTTAAGTACATGTTTTGGCTCCCAAGATGGAACTCAAACACAGGTTTGGCACCAAGGAGGGCACTTAGTACATGTTTTGGCTCCCAAGAGTCCTTTTGAAGCATTTGATTTGACTACCATAAGGGTAGTGTGGCACGATGTGGTTCCCAAGAGTGCACTTCAGCATGTTTTGGCTCCCAGAAGGACCCTTTGGCACTTGTTTTGGCTCTTAGGAGGCCACTTTGGGACATATTTTGGCTCCCAAGAGATCACTTTAGTACGTTTTGGCTCCCAGGAGGTCAGTTAATGACGTTTATATCAGCCAAAAGGACAGATAAATGTAAATACCAATCAGGAAGACACATCCACATGTGTTTTGGTGTTCAAGAGGGCACTTTTGCACTTGGTTTTGCTCCCGAGAGGCAACTTAAATACAAATTTAGGTTCCCATGAGGGCACTTTTGCGTAATTTGGTCTCAAATAGTGCACTGTGGAACATTTTTTGGCACCCAGGAGAGCAGGTTTGGCTCCTAAGAGGCCATTTTAGCAAAATCTTTGGCTCTCAAGCTGGCATTTTCTAGTGTGTTTTGGCTCCAGAAAGGGCAGTTCATAATGTTTTGGCTCCCAAGAGGGCACTTTGGCACACATTTTGGTGTTCTTGGTTTCCTATAGGGCACTTTGGAATATGTTTTGGCTCCAGTAATGGCAAAAGGTTTGGCTACTAAACTGGAACTTTAGTGCATGTTTTGGCTCCCAGAAGAGCATTTTATCATGTTTTAATCAGCTAAAGGGGCATATCAGTGTGATTTGCCAACCAGGGGGCACTTCAGCATTTGCTTTTGCTCCCATAAAAGCACTTTCGCCCACGTTTGGTTTCAAGGAAGGCACTTTAGCTTGTGTTTGCCTTCAAAGAGCTCACTATTGTGCACTTTTAGTCTCCAAAGAGGCACCTTAATGTAAATTTTTCAACAATTGGGTGACCACTCCCCCCTTGTATACACAGAAAATGTCATAGAGAAGGTGCACAGTGATATGTGCCATCCCTTCTGAAGTCATCCCTGGGTCATATCAGCACTTTCTGCTTTGATTTGTCAGATTACAACAAACACTATCTACAAGCCCAACACAGATTTCAACACTTCCACTGTTACAGCCCTCTGTACTGGACAACTGAGAAAATCTGGTCTCTTCTTATCAGCTCTGGCTTTAACAAGTGTACAGTGAGCACTGGAGGTCTGCCAAGTGAACCCCCCCCTCTGTCTCTGCCCCCTCCTCTGGGCCTCAGCGCTCAGCAGCAGGTGAGATTACTCCCACACTTACAAAGCTGGATCTGAGGACTGCCTCTCTTTTCTGGGCGTTTCATCCTCACCTCACGCACCCCAGGGTGTGGATGACACACCGCTGCCTGCTGTAATCACTAATTTTGAAAGAGAGGCAGACCTGCTTTTAGATTTATGCTTTCTGAGGATTTCTCAGGCGTGGAAGAGTGAAATCATTGACGCTGTCAGTGCAGGAATGTCAAGATTACAGATGTTAACAGCTTTTGTAAATGACTCCTTCATATCATACTACAACAAATTCAGAGGCGTATCTATAACTTTAACGGGAGTGAGTGTATGTATATGTGAGTGGGAGTAGAAGGTGATAAAGCTGTAGTTTGTTTGTCTCCCAGAGGTGGATAAAGAATAAATGAAGCCATTTTTCTGTTTTGCGCCTCGGCGCTGACAGGGAACTTTTTTGCAAATGACCCGTAGACGTCTGCAGTCTTTTTATAGCTACAGAAACACAACAGGAGGAGAGGAGATACAGCGCTACTGTTGCTACCTGCCTGTCACTGTGCACCTGATGGTTTTTGATTGACAGGCGTTGTGTCAGGTTTCTCTCCATTTGTGGACACGCCTGACAAAGTGAGCGCATCAAACAGCGGAGGAGAGTTCCACGAGGACTAACGTGGTTAAAAATTTTTAAAAAAAAACATTCAAAAAAATGCATTTGTCCTTGCGAAGCCTCAGATTTTTGGCTCATTGAGGATAATAAACCAGCAGGGATCAATCTACTTTGGATTTGTTAAGATGACATCCAGCCTTTTGGTTTGTTTGGGTTTGCAAACAACACTTTTTTTCCCTCTTTGTTTTTTTTTTTACACACTTCAGTTGGTGTCCTTAATGAAGTTGCAACTTTCCTTAAAAAAGCTCTTCTGCCTGATCTGGCAACGAACAATATCCATTCACAACCATGGAAGAGTCCAAAGGTTTACCCATTAGCAGAGACTGCAGGCTGTTTCAGTTTGTACAGTGGCAAATATGGATAATAAGCGCTTTGTCTACCCATGTGATCATTTTAATTCACTTCAATTTAGCACTTTGATTTTAAAAGACCTTGAAAATAGAGTTTTATTTGAAAGGTGTTAAATCGCGTCATCCTTCCAGTGGTGTGCACAGACTTTCCAGGGGCAGGGGCAGAAAGTGAAAAAAAGGACACATAGAGAGCGTTTTTGTCTCTAAAGAGGGAATTATATCAGACTTAAATCATCCAAAAGGCCCGTTAGAGGGCACATGTGCACATGTTTTGGTTCCTAAGAGGACACTTTCGTGCAAAAGAGGGCACCAAACAGCATTTCTGACTAACAAGAGTGCACTTTAGCATAAGTTTGGCTCCCAAGAGTGCACTTTCATGCTACAGTTTTGCCAAGAAGAGGGAACTTAAGTCTGCTTTTTGGCTCCCAAGAGTGCATTATAGTGCGTCTTTGGGCTCTTAAGATGACATTTTCATGTGTATTTTTAAACAGTTGGGCAACATAATATACAGTCATGGACGAAAGTATTGGCACCCCTGGAATTTTTCCAAAAAATACGCCATTTCTCCCAGAAATTGTTTAAATTACAAATGTTTTTGGTATGAATGTGTTGATATCCTTGATGTGCATTGGAAAAACAAATCAAAAAGGAGCAAAAAATAAGAATAAGGATACAAGACCACCTCCAGAGAGATGGTCTTGTATCCTTGAGATTACACATATTTTTCAACAATTTAGTGTTTTTTGATTTCTATATTACCAGCATCTGTTACTTGTCACAGCTGAGTTTAAACAAGCATCACCTGCTTGAAATTAAATTATTCACCCATAATTCTAAAGGTGCCGACAGTTTTGTCCCGCCCATGTTTTGTGTTTTGTGTAAAATTATGTCCATTTTGGCTTTTTTCTTTTCTTTTTCTTTTTTTTTCCCAATGCACATCAAGGAAATAAACACATTCATACCAAAAAGATTAGTAATTTATACAATTTCTGGGAGAAATGGTGTATTTTCTGGAAAAAATTCCAGGGGTACTAATACTTTTGTCCATGACTGTATATCTGACAATACATTACTCAGTTAATAAAGGTTTATCACTGACACATATTGTAATTTCAGGTGCTTGAGTTTCTTCTTAGCCTTAGTATGAAAACCTTTATATTTTCTTCCTTGATTAAACCAGTCAACGTGGCATCACACTGACTGAACCAGAACAGTCGAATGATTTTCAATCATCTTAAAAGTTGTGATGAATTGGTAATAGAAAAGCATTCAAGTGCATCAGCATTCATTAATATTAATATTCATAAAAAGTCCCTCCAAAACCACTAAAGCTCTGATTTTTCATGTTTCAAAAAACACTGTACTGACTGCCAAATCTAAAATCAGTGAGTTGTCCATTTTACTTCCTTTTTCATTCTGAAATATCTCATTTCCAATTCACTCCACTTCACCTTTTTTCAGCACGTTCAATTTTTCTGGAAGTGAAGACGAGTTAGAACAAAAAAGGAATATTACAAGTGGATTTTTTATTTTTTTTTGGCAATCGTAGAATAAATAAAATCTGAAATATTAAAGCAGAAGATGCTCCTCAGTTCATGTAGCCATGGATACCTTCGATCGACCATTCATGCATTTAATCCCTTAAAGTACCTGAATGAAAAAAAGCTCTTGAACTGGGGATACAAACTGTCGTTTCATTTGTCCACCATCTGTTACGCCATCTTTGGATGCATGAAATTTGCATTTATCAGAATATTTCATTTCCAGATAATAACTGAAACATGTGGCACTGCTCCCTGTGCACAAGTCGATAAAAATGGCCTCCCCTCAGCTTTAAGCACATGCATCCAAGTGTTTAGCCAGTGATCGTGGGTGTGAAATCAATAGAGAGCTCAGTTTAAAATAAGTATATTCATAACCGCCCTCTGCTTCACCTCTGCTGCAGCTTGGATCAGACCAGGTTTATAGGGGAGGTTATCTTTCCCCACTAAATCTGAGAGGACGTGAGTGCTCATGTCTTCATTAAATGTAAAATGTAGTCGTGCTGCAGTTCACTGCACACATACCGCTCCTTTCAAACGGGTCCAGTGCCCAATACGAGCCTCTGTCATATATTCCAGTGAAATCTTTCAGGGGTATCCCATTTCTCATTAAACAGTAAATGACAAACGGGTGTCTTGGATCACTTCTATTCAGCATTAAGCGGCTCTGTCCGAAGGATTTAGAGCCTGCTCTCCCTGGCTTGCTGCGGATATTTTTCCAGTGGTTTGGTGCGACTGTGTGAATTATGGAAATCACAAGCTGCACTCACTGGAAATTGTGACGTGTCCATGGATATAACCATAAATTGTCGAATAAATTCTGCAACCCTGTGAAGGTAAAATTACACCAGCCTCCCCATGATCTCATAAAAGAACTCGAGAAATTACTGTCATTTTGATGTAACGGGTACTTTTTTAAATATACTGCTGTAATTAAACCAGCATTTAAAAATCCAAATTGTAGACATGTATCTTTAACCCTCTGATGCATGAATAAAGAAAGTCAGTCTCAGGATTTTTCCCTTAAGAGTTTTTATTTGTCTTTTTTGTAACTGAGCATTCAACATAAAACAGAGTGAACTTAATGTAAATATGACTTTTTTGACTTCTTTTCTTTTCTCTTTATTTGTGTAAATTCATGACTAATATTTTTTTAATGCTTCGCAAAACATTTTAACTCTTTCATCCATTTGAACACTGAATAATTTAGAGCTATTCACTGTTTAACCTCTAATGTTTGTCTTTAACATTTTTAAATATATATTTGTTCGGGGAAAAAATTAAAAACATTTTTTCAGGCCCTAAGAAGAATAAAAACATCCTGACACAGGCTAATATAAATTTCCACCTCATGAACCATAAATAAGTTTCAATAGATGTCCACTGTAGTGACCACTATGCACCACAGAGTTAGGAGACAAATATATATTTTCTTGTTAATCTTGAAGGTTGAATTTAAATGTTAAGGAACAGACCTGAAAGAGCCTTGGCAGCAAATCCAGACAAAACAATGCATCAATGATTCATCAGTTTTGGTGCAGTGTTAGGAACAACAGCACATCTTACCTAGAAATCTTTGAAATTTCTGTTTGCTTGTGACTCTTTTGCCTTGTTTTCTGGGATTTAAGATGCTTTTCATGAAGCTACATGGAACTACCATCTCATTGAGAAGTGAAAGTAGGTTTTTTATTCCTCTGTTTTTTCCTTAAAGTAAGTTTTTATTAAGAACCTGTCAAAACTAGGTTAATCACCTAAAGAAAACTCTGGTCAGCTTGGCTTCTTCGATGAGGAGCCACCTGGAGAACACTCACGTTGATATTAGATTTTCTTTCGTTGAATTATTCACTGGAGTTGACCCTGTCAGCAGAGGTTGATTGCCTAGTTTCTCTGCTGCTTCTCTGGTGGTTTTTCTCCACAAAAGGGGCAAAGCTGACCACAACCCCCTTCAAGTTATACAATTAATATTGACAAGTTCTTCTTTCAACCTAACTTAAAAAAGCTGAACCTTTCCTTTATTAAAAACTTCTGTGAAAGATTCAGTGCCCTAACATGTTAGGGAACAATCTTTGAACACAAGTAACTTTCTTCTGTTCAAGGTGCAAAACTTGTAATCACAGGGTATATTTTTGCGCTGGATTTATGTGAAGGCTCATACTCATTTCACTGTTTTTTTTGCATATCCAGTGACAAAGAACTGGCTACAGGTAGGAAAAACTGGTTCTTAGTGAGGGACGGATTTACCGTGACCAACGATCCGCAATGGAAAACAGTCACCCATTGTTTTGTTGGTAGCATTCAAAACTTGAAAAACAAAGCAGCAGTAAAGCATTGTCTATCTCATAGATCAGGTCTATAGCTTGTTCTTTTATTCAACTGACTAAAGAGCTTTATGTTATTTATCCCATTTACATGACAAGATGCCATTTCTGCCTCATGGTCATGTATTCACAATTCTCCCCTGCTCTCTCTATAGTTCATGGCACACTCCAAATAGCAGATATTTGGGGAAAATAATGTCACATCCACCACAAGAAACACAGAAAAAAAGTCTCTGCCTTTTTTAAGCATACCCAGGGCCATCTATATTTGAAGATAGCAACACTGTAAATGGTGTTGCCCAATCCCCAATGACCGCAGTCACCACTGTCTCTGTCTCTAAGACCGTTAAACTAGGGAACACTGAAATGGCTATGTATGCAGTAACATACTGATGGTTTTTAGTGATGCAGTGACATGGCTCCAACTTGCTGATGGTAAAAACAAACAGGTTTCCAGGAAGACAGGGAATAGAACTAACCAAGCACTGGCACTAACATCGAACACACACCTGGTTCTTTCCATTGTTTTATTATCATGAATCACTCTCTCTCAACCCTTCAATCTACAAACCTTACATGAGATTTTGGAGGCCCACAGACAACAGTGGAGGAGCCCACCAAGTGATAATTGCAATTGATGATCCTGACTTTCCAAGCCTCCATAAAGATCTAGAGCCAAAAAACCCAACTGCTAAAGGCTACCTGTCTTTACCATAGACTGTATATAGAATGGACAGCGTGGCTGCGCCTGTCAACGTTCTACGATTTTGAAGCCAAAAAACCCTGTTTCTCTCGCCGCCATTGTGCAGCCAGAGTCTGCGCAGTAGAGAATTTCCGGTGGAGCGGAGTAAAAAAGAGAAATAAAAATATTTATTTCTTCTTCTTCAGAAGGTTTAGTCTCCTTTTGGCTCTTTCCCGAAGTTTCTTATATCCCCGATAAAAACTACTCACGAACGGCAGCTGTCAACTGTCGTAAAACGAAACTTATATCGCGGTTTTTAACGTCCAATAACTAATGAGAAACTAACTTCTCAGGAAAAAAAACACCTGAACACAATGCAGCCAAATGACATCGTCATACTACCTTAGAGTAAGGATGAGAGAAACGTTTCTACCAGGTATCGTAATGTTTTTAAGTTTTCCAGGCTCATATCTGGAATACATGGGGAGGCGGGGCTTATGACCTATACTGCAGCCAGACACCAGGGGGCGGGGCATCTGCTGGAGGCTTCAGTTTGAGCCGAACGTCTTTACCTCCACTCATTATACAGTCTATGGTCTTTACTGATGGCTGGTTGAGGCTTTTTTTAAATTTCAACACTTTTTTTCCACAACATGCAACTTCAACGATGCTCAGTGCTTGAGTAGAACATCTGGTGGTCAAAAAATTAAGTGCAACTGCTAGGTGTGAGGAATTAATTTGCCTGCACATCCCCGTTTGATAATACCAGACGATTGTTCGATTTCAAGTGGATACACTAATAATCAATTATAATGTAATATATAATGTGTGTACTACTTCATATGTATCCTGCTGAAGCATCTCTTACTGGATCTTGTAATAGATGGGTTTTGTCCAGGAAGCTCCATTCACAGTTTTCCCTGGATTTCTGCAGACAACTACTGCTGCTTTAACTTTGCCTCCAATTCAATTTTTGAAGGAGCAATTCTTTGTCTCCATTGTAAAAGTCCCAAGGAGCTTGAAACAGTTGAAGGTTCATGTCCGATTAATTCCTGATTTACAGTCGTCATATTCAGACAGTTTAGCACACTTTTTTACTGTGAACATGCAGCAGAATGGTTTAGGGTAAAATTATCCGCCCACTTCTGCAGAGATGTTGCTTTAAACACCAGCAGCAGCTCTTTAACTGTGCTCTGCAGTTGGCAAAGTTCCCAGGTAGAGACTGGTGAGGGATTTCTGTCACAATTACAGTGATTGATACAGGGTTGATTGGCTGTCTACCCTCTCCTTCTGTCTACCCCTCCCTCTGCGAGTGGGAGGAAGCACACAGGCATCTGGAGCTGGAGTTTCAGTTCTCAGTGATATGGCGTTTAAGAGGCTGAAGTCTTGGCCTGTACTTCTTCTACAGGAAGTAACTCCTTATTCGAGTGGTAGAAGTGTCAATAATAAATAGAGAGAAAGAGAAAAGGAGCTGTTTAAACTTATACTGCCTCTACACCTCTATACAGCTGGCTGTGAAACAGGCTGTAATGTCACATCCAGAGCTGGTTGAAGAAAAATGCGATCTAGATTCAGCATCTAAAACATGAAGTAAGAGGCGTTTTAAAGTAGGAAGATAATGGGCCTCATTTACAAAACGTTCTTACGCACAAATTCGTGCCTAAATCATGTGCACGAACGTTTGACGCACAAACCTGTGATTCATCAATGTTTTCTTACCTGAATTTCTTCTTACTTTGCGAACAAATTTAGAACCTCCTCAGACCATGCGTACGCACAAGTAATGAATGATCAGACTCCTACAAAACTAAAAACACGGACTCTTTTCATTAAAAACATAACATTTTAAAACTACTTTCAGTAAAATAAAAAAAGCCTTAAATAGAATTCATTAATTAACAATTGCGCGTTGGCTAAATTTATTAAATAACCACATTTTTGTCCTAATCATGCTTTTAATATTGAATCTGGAATAAAATGCTTAGTTTAGATTAAAAATATAATCATGTGCATATCAAAATGTCACATTATTTTGTTGATTAAATCATCGACTGTTCTGACAAACAGTTTCATAAAGGTGTGCAAACTGAATGAAGACGTAAAATAATTGGCATCTTCTTATGATTTCAAACATTTTCTGAGCAAATGACGCACACACAGCTCAGCTGTTCACTTAGATTTATTTACCTGTTTGCAAAAATATCCAGCAGCTGTTTTAATGTGTCATTTATGTTACGGATACACGGTACGATCTCCCTCACAGCACCAGGAGAATCAGCTGATCATTTATCATCTCTCCGGTCGGGACGCGCGTTTGCAGACGAGTCTCTGCTGAGACACCGAGAGAACGAGCTGCGAGGTTGACACTGGCAACACGGACGTAAAGGAAGACTGCTCCTCCTTCTGAACCGCTGAACAGATGTCCTTATATAGATTAATTGAGGCGTGGTTTATGTTAATTTCAGGATGCGGGAACGCGCCTGTGGATTTAGAATGATTCTGATTCACTAATATACGCACGCTGGTGCGAACAAAAATGGCTGGTGCGCATGTGTCATGAATCCGACGGTGATTTTGCATATTTTCTCATTTTGTGCGGGGAGTGCGAACGTTTCTACGCATTTATTCGTGAATGAGGCCCAATGTATGGTTAGCGAGTAGTTAAGTCTCTACCTTCAGGACTCTACTTTGCTTAACCATCCACTTAAAATACCATTATCCAGCTTACTACCTGGTGACGTGCTTAGGATATGGACATGTAGGCACCTGCTTTTCTGGAATAGTTGAAGTAAAGAATGTTATACATGAGCCACATATGTGAATACTTTTGTAAATATATAGATTCTTTTCATTTTTATTCCTAAACAAGGATGCTAAGGGGATATAAAATGAAGTGTCATGCCCTCAGCCAAACTCCAGCAGTTTTCTCAGTGTACAAAAATATTGTCTGCCCTTTGGGGACGATTACATGTTACTAATCTAAGCTGTTTTTGGGTGGACAGACATATAATTGTCCAGCAGTCTTTTGGATTAAGGTGGATTAAGATTTTATATCCCAAAACAAACTGAAAAGAGATACGTTCCTCTGCAGTCTTGGTAACTCAGTCACATACTCATTCCCTATTCGTCCAGAAGGTCAACTTCTTCCACGTTATGATGTAAAGGAGACTCAGAATATATTGGATTTAACTGCCATAGACACAGGACACACAATCTAAGACTCACTGAATAATAGATTCTTACTGCTGCAGTCCAGCAGAGAGGATCTTTTCTCAACACAGAGAAAGTGTTGGTCAAGTTAATACAGTGGATGAAATCATTTGAAGATACAACTACTACACTCCTACCCAAAACCTCTTCTGTCTCACTCACTTGCTCCCGTCACTCCCTCACTGAACACCTGCTCCTCACCTTCATCTGTATGTGACATTTTACACAAGAATAAAATGTGTCACTCAAGGAGAAACTCAACACATCATGTACTTGTCTGCACAGTATGCCATCCATCCATCATTGTAAAGTTTGAAAGTAGCATAAGATGCTAGTTTGGATGTTATCAGCAACAGCAGGGGTGTCCAATATACGGCCCGCGGACCAAAACTGGCCTCTCAGGGGATCCAACCAGGCCCACAAAAAGAATTCAGAGGTGAATAGGAAACCGGTGTGATTGGTGTATATTCAGCAAGTTTTGGTGCCACAATGACACTCAGTGTGGCAAAACTACAACAGCTTACGAGGACAATTGAGCAAAGAGAAGATACATGAATTGCTAGTGCTGGTGAGGAAACGGAAGTTTGTTTTCACCTGAAGCTGAGAGGTTGGTGATGCAGCAGTAGAAGCAAGCCACCTTATTAGAGTTAGCATTAAATCCATACTATGAGGAGAAGTTCATGAAAACGTGCTTAAGGTTGCAGAAGTCAGCTCCACGTGGAATACTGAGGCAGAGATGATTTCAGAACTATTTGTATTATACATTTACAGAGCAGAAGATAATGCAACTTTGTTATGTTTAGAGGAGTTCTCGCTTCAGTTCGAAGGTGTCTGTGCAATCAGAAAGACTACAACTGATTATTTTTCTTGTGAATCTGAAAGGATTCATTGAATGTTTTATAGAAGGATAGTTCATCAAATGTAAAGATTTTTATCATGTATTTATCTCTCTTTAAACAAGTACATGTAATAACTTGGACTTGCTGTTATTTAGAGGTAGATATGGTATGATTTTACTGGTCTGGCCCACTTAAAGGCAAATCAGACTGCATGGCCCATGAACTGAAATGAGTTTGACAACCCTGCAATACACAAAAATGATTCCCTAATTTGTTTAAAAACTGCAGTGTGTCACATTCATCCCACCACATGCTTCAGACTTTTTTGTAAATCTGTGAAAACTAATACAGTCAACACAAAAAGAGACATTTCTTGTTTAAAACTGCATTAAAAGAGGACACCTGAGCAGCCGTGAATGTCATCTCAATCCAACTGAATAAGTAATACTTTGAATTACATCCTTTTTTATTATTGTTTGACCCAAATGACAGCAGCAGATACTTGAGTCTAAAAAACCCTGAAAGCGTTATAATGGAAAAAGGGAATCAAAACATTTCAAATCAGTTTTCTCTTACTGTGATCAGATTGCTTTGGCACATACCAGGCTTGTCTCTGTGTGTTTCCACCTGTTCACACAAAGCTCAGTGTGAATACTAAGCTTGGTGTTTAGTGTTGACATGCTGTAGCCTCATTACATGGTGCTAAATTGCACACCTGTCAACAAGAGGCCACTGGGGCAAGAGAGAATAAAAAACATAACAAATATTTTGTTCATTAATTCCCCTCAGGTACTTCAATCCCTCCCCAGTGTCAGTAATACATGTGTGAGAGGGCTGAATCCTGACAAGGCTCTTATCATTGTGATCACACACGGTGTGTCTGAGGATCCCTCGGAGGTGCCTGAGTGTAAGACCTCTAAGGGCAGCCAACCCCAGGCTTTGTGTACACCACATGGTCTCATTAACAGTATTATTAAAAGCATGTGTTTTTCCTCCTGCCCTCTTTGGTGGTGCTTCATTATGCTGCCTGTTCAATTAAAAAAACTCTTCACACAACAGCACAGCCACATCTGGGTACATGGGCTTCTGTAACCAAACACAACCACCTGGAGCAGGGATACACGCTGAGTGTATGTTTTACTGATGCTGTATTAGGATGCAGAGAGCGCGACTGACTGTTGTCTCTGCTAGAACCGCTTGGCGACAGACAGAAAGGCCAGATGACCCGCAGATGACTCCAATGCAAAACGAACATGCGCTGTCTTTTGTAGAAATCTAATTAAACGATGGGGGCCGTTACGAGGGCACACATCCTAATGACTTCTGCCTGTTCCATTTTCCATTTGCATGTTTTCTCATGGACATGGGTGCAGAAGCAATCATAACATCACATATAGTTTTTGTGGTTTCCCATTCCTCTATTATAGACAGGACCATAAATGTGCTGAAAATGTCCTTTTGTGCTGTATTGCATCTTTTATGGCATTCACTCATTACCTTTGCTTATGCATTCAGCCAAGTAATTGAATTCCCTTTGGTTGTGAAGTAGTTTCTGTCTGCATCCAGACCCCTCAGTGTACTTCACCTTTGTCTCACTGCAATACAAAGCAATTCATTTATGTAATCATGACTGCTGGGTTTGGCTTTATGAAACAGCTGACAAAACAGGCATTTCTATAGTGACTATATTTGATAGAGAGGAGCCATGTGTTCTTATTTGTGGTTTCTTTGCACTTTGATTTTCTTTCTCATTTACATTCATAACCTGAGCATTTTTGGACTAACCCGACTCCATTTTCTCAGTGCGTCCCTTTCATCCATCTGTTTCTCACTCTGTGTGTATTCACAGGATTCCTTAAATGCCTGAGTGAAATTACCATAACAACTACATTTTGGTTTGAAGAGCAACATTTCGGCTTTCAGAAACCATCAAAAAAAATTTGGATTATTCAAACCTTTTAGGAATAACGGTCATTCAAAGGGCATTTATGCAAATGTGTTGGCACAACACATCTGTAGCCAAAGGGTTAAGAAGAGTCCTGTTTTCGTTCTGCCATTCAGGTCCAAGACAAGATAAGAAGTTGAAGCTGATAATCTGCATTCAAAAGGAAATAAAGACACCCAGAAAGAGCAAATGTGGCTGCTTGGTTTTGATTTGTAATCATGGGTTGTTCTGAGACATGTTTTTTCTCTTTGAAATGAGACAAAAACAGTGAATTTCAGAAGCTGCTTGAACATCTTTCACTTGTAAGAAAAAAGCTGTTTGGATACAAGAAAAGAGAAACATCTTGCCCTGGCATTTGTATTGTTCAAGTCAGGCCAACTAGATTTTTCTTTTTCCTTCTACTTTGAGTTTAATGGTTAGTTCTGAACACTTAAGCCCTGATCTACTGAAATCCAAAATAACAAGCATGTGCAAGCTAAAAACCTATCCATGCTATCAGTGGGTGTTTTGCAGGTGATCTACGATGAAGGGGCACGCAGTTGATAACAGGTGCAAAAGTGGTGCAGACCATCCTATTCTATGTAAATTAGGATTTTGAGCAGAGAGGCTTTTAATGAAAAATGAAGTTGGAGTCATAGAGTTGGGGGACTTGATGGAGTATGAAGAAAAAGATGATAATTATCTATGGTTTATTGTTCGCTGGTGGCTATTTAAGTTCAGTTTTGTGTCATCTACTGGGTCCTGAGTGCATGAGAACTGGGTATACTTGCCCATTCTGCATGACTTGCCCATAGAATTCAGCAGTGGGACAACCCACCAGAAAAAGTACTATGGAAAACACCTGCACTAACTGTGCTGGTGTGCTGGAATGATCCAGACACAAGAAAATGCAACATTGTGAGGCTCCTTTTTGTGGCACTAAAACTCCCTCTCTTCCTTGTCTGTCAATGCACTTATGCCTCTGTCTTGCCACAATGACCGCAGCCATGTGTGAGTAACACTGTGCCAGTCTGAACCTGCCTTTCGAACAGGCTACATAAAGAGACAAAATACACCCACCGCATTTAGTTTCAGGTTTGACAAATCACATTGCGGGTGCCAAATTATTACATTTGCATCTCCTCCTTCAAGTATTTTATGTGATCTGAGAATCTGACAATATTCTGCATATTCATAAAGGCAGACAAATGGATAGTGTGTGTTGTTCTACTCATTTCATAGAAGAAATTCTCAGTGCACCCAGTTAGTAAATGGGCTTTGCGCACTGTCAAGTTAGCACCTGTTTTTATACACGCAAACCTTTACTAGATCAGTCCCTTGAACTGGTATTAGAAAACCACCAACATGGTTCTTCTCTGTGCAGTGCTTTGCTCCACCTTTTTAGCATTTTAGTAAACCTCAGATTAAAGAAAATCTAATTAATGTCACAAAATCTGACACTTGTTACTCAGGGTGACATTTCAAATGCATTAATATTCATATTTGTCATGTTGCCACCTTCAAAGAGTCACCTGTCATAGAGAACTTAAAGCGTTTACTTGACACAATCTGCTCAAAATGAAATAAATAAAGGGAACAAAGATGAAGCGCCACAGGGGACGGACAGCAGGGGTTAAAATAAGTGGACAAGGCCACATTTCCTGTGTGTTGCAGAGGCAATTTGGCAACAAATAAATTACAAGAGCCCTCCTCTTGGTTCTGCTGTCATGGCGGAGAGCTGAAACCATCCATTAGCTCTTCATTACCTGTCAGCCTGTTGCCTCATGTTGACAGGATTTACGCCCCACAAGACATATCTGCTCTGCTTGCAGCACTGGCATGCATAGTCATTAGGTGTTTCTAGTAAAGCGCAAAGGGGGGGCAGGCAACAACAACATGCGCACAAGCACACAAACAGACACACACTCATTAGAAGTTGGATAAAAAATTGTATACAAACTTGTGTTTACTTTAAATCAAACAGGGCTCCTTTGCTTTTCAGTGGATTTTGGGCTGCAGTTTGTAGACATTGAAGGTTTTTATATTCTTGAAGACAGAAGTTCAACTGGAGATCACAGTCTAAAAATGTGTCAGCTCATGCGGCTCTTCAGAGGAATTTGTGGCCTGTTTTCTTTTTTTGGATCTCATTGGCTATTTTAAGGGCTTGATTAATCACCCTCTGTGTATCCACTTGCACAAGAAGCTTCAAGCCGCTCTGCTCCAACACCTCCTTTTCTCCTCTTTTCTCCCCTATATCCTCTCTCTCCCTTATTCTTGGGTAACCTAAACCAACCCAACAGAAACCCTGGATGATGATGATGTGTGTTTTCATTCTCCAAACAGCCAGGAGGCTGTGCAGATATTGTCAGTGAGCTGGGAGGCACGAAGCGAAGCATGCCTGGCTCTACAGAGATTGCACCACAGTGCTCGCTTAAGGCCATGAAGACAGAATGACATTATGCAGAATGTAGCATGCATTATGCTCGTGTGTTATGACCCTTTCCCCCCTCTCAGCATCGCATTATGATTAGACCGAGAATATATCGATCATCATGACAGAGCCCGGTGTCCACAGAGCTTAACACATTCATTATAGAGCCTGACAACTCAGAGGTATCAGACATAATTTGGGCAGGTTTTGCTTGCTCCAACACTTTTGGATTTTAATAAGCTTGTTTTGTCATCCAGGGCTCTATTTTAGGATTATATGAATCCAGTGTTGCTCCTATAATTAGTGGGAAGAGCCCCCACACATTTCTACCACCCACCCACTAATCCCCACCATCCATCAGGCAGGATGACTATAAGGCTGCATGTTATTAAAACTAAATGAAAACCGCCTCACCCTTCAAAGCAAATGTATTCCCAACACCCATTTAACTTTTAATAGAAAGAAAACACTGTTGTGCAGACTCACAGGAATAAGACAGCACAAAATGTGAAAAATAAATAACTGTTTCTAGAGAGCAGTCTACTCGGTGCATGTTTATTTAAAAATTATATTCATATACCCTTAGAAATGCTCCAGCTTTGCCTACATTTACAGACTTTTTCTTCATTTGTCAGTATTATAAAGATTTTCAAATGTACACAACTAGATTATGTGCCACCCAAACTTTTCTGCTCATGACTCTTCCTGTGGGAATACAGGAACAGACCAATCCAAAATGTAACTACAACAAAGAAAAACAGCCTCAAATACTTCACTGAGCAGATCAGAGGAAAAACAGACAACTTATGAGCAAACATTACCGTTTTTCCTAAATTAATCCACTGCCACTAATGTCACTATCCTGACTTAGCCATGTGACAGCCCAATATGTAACAATGACCCATAAAGTGGCAATCATCTGAAATGTAATAAAAAGATGCAGTAAAACCCAAATAACTCAGATGTAAAAGGTTGTAACAATTTGGGCTAAAAGTTGTTTCATTTTGGGCGTTATCAACTGTGTATTATTTTTGGGGTTTTACAGTTTTTATTATTATTTTGGTCATAGTTAAAAATCAGGCCCTAACAAGAGACCTTGGGAGTTTCGTGGCAATAAGCTAATGAAGAAAACAGATCAAACATTTTTGTTTTTGAAGGTTTGATATTAAATTAAGCCATGTTTTGGATTATATTTTTTCAGTCATGGATAGAATGTGTAATTGTGAATAGTTTTGAGTTAGGGAGGAATTTTTGATGTCCTTATCTGTGTTCTATGCCTTTAATTAGCCCAATTTCTGCAACCACTAATGAAATGCAAACCATAAAATCAAAAACTAAGAAGAACTTACTTGTTTTATGTCAATTTTATTTAATCTTTTGATAGCCTCTTGTGATGCAGCATCTCATTTTTGAGGGGTGTTATATTGAAAAATCAAAGTCTCATAAGAAGACTAAAGTTGTCAATTGAAAAAACAGGGATAATTTTAGCTTCTGATAGCCTGGATGTTATTTTAAGAGTGCAATTTCCAGAGGAGCCATCCATCTGCAGGAGAACAATCTTAAATAGACTCTGAATATATGGAGATGGAGAATCTGTTCTGTAGGAGAGAAGGCTGATGAGCAGCCTTACACACGTCAGTACCTGCTGTTATTCTCCAGCTGATGAGTGTTGTCACCAGGTGATCCACGTCCTTCAGTTTAGTACAAACAGCTGTATGCTTTTCCCATACCCCTATATATGTAAACAGTCTGGTCAGTAAGGACCTGTGATTATTTCCTTAGTCCTTCTTATTGAATACTAACTTAATTCTCATTAGATGACCTCAAGTCCTCTACTTATCATTGGTAAAACTGGTAAATACCAATTGTTGGAACCAATGTTTCTCACAAAAATCTGATTTTATGGGAAAAACAAGTGACGATTATGATTTTATCAACTCACTTCACTGTGAAAATGAAATTTAGAAATTACGTATTTGAAATTTTTTTTGAAATGATGTTTCACAACAACTTATTTAATCAGTACACTTGTGTAACTTCTAGGAAGGTGAATTATTTAACACTTGTCATGTTTTTTGTGGTTACACCATTTGACAACTTAATGGGACTGACTCTCTAATTGGTTGACAATGGGAGAAATGTCACACAATCTAGCATGTTATTTAATTTGTTTAAAGCATGTTTTTCATGTCAGCCTTTATTTGCCAAGGTCCCATTTATAGCTTTTTTCCTTGTTAATTCAGGGATAGTTTCAAGTCAAATTTCAACTTAATTCCATCAGATTTATGATAAAATTCTCATAAAATGTGACTGATTAGTGAAAAGGATTCACTTAAAGACTCATTTTTTGTCATTGTAAGTGTCCCATGTTTCAACTATTGATCATCAAAAGCATTTCCTTTTGTATTTGTATTTTTATCTCTTTGGGGATGGCGGCTTTTTTAAGGTTTTATGGTGATTTATGTGCACTTTGGTTTTTACAGTGCTTGGGTTAGTTTGGGTGATATTTAAACAGGTTTTAGGGGCAGGAAAGTGTATTTTTTGAAGATAGATTTTTATTTGTAATCAGCAAAAATGCAAACAAAAGGAGCTCCCAGTCTTTAGTTACACGTCTACATTTTGCCTTTGTGAAATGATATCATCAACAGACATGTCACGAAACGATACAGGAGATTACATTTTTTGATTGATAAGAGATTTTAACGGTATCATGAAGCTTCAATCTCTTGTAATCTGTTGTTATTAAAGGATGGAGATAAACCCTAAGATTATGGAAAACAATGAAATGAAGAAGTAAACAAGTTCTCTGACGAAATCAAGATGAAAAAATTAACTCAAACAGTCTTTGCTGCTTTGGTACAGAGCCTCAGATATGGTATGGCCAAAAAAATATTACAGTAATTAAATTGTAGCAACAATATAGCTTTAATATAAGCATGGAATATCAATTTGTGGCCACAAAGTTGGTGTTATGTGACATTAAAACACATTTTGATAATGATGACATCACTCCTGCATAGCTGGGTAAGCAAACAAAGCACACCCTCTCTAGAAACTCCAATAGCCTATGTGACGTCCTTTAGGTAAGCGTTTCTTTTTACTATGTCATGTCTGGGGCGCCATATCTACATTTCTATGACGCAGTGGCCAACCAAGAGGAATCTACATGCTCCAGACTGAACGAAAGTCAGGCTTCAATATTTTGCTTTTAAAAGCAGCAACACCAACCTCAGAAAACCAACAACTCCATCTGACAAAGACGCTGGCGCTCCCACTCGTGGCCCGAGGCCAGTTTTCTGCACATCAGGGCATGCTGCCTTTGAGCTGGAAGACTTTCAGTACTAAAAAGAGAGGCTCTATTTTCCTCTGTAAGACGTCCAACAGTGGTGGAGAGGAAAAGGCTGTAATCCTTGAAATAAAAGTCTAAATTCATTAGGTTCAGCATGACCTCAGAGACAAATGTAGGGATTAGGAGTTATAAATCCTCGAAAAATGCTACAAAAACAGGAAATACTTGAAGGCAAGATGCCAGAACGCTGAATAAAAACACAGTAAAAACATTTCCTTTGTCAGATTACCATCTACAATGTGATTCGACGTCTGAGGACAGCACACTGCGACGTTTTGACTGATTTCTCTTATTTCTGATTGGGATATTCATCCTAATATTGAGCTTTATTTCTTCAATACAACAGTGTATTATGAAGCTTGATTTTTTTTTTCATTTATTTTCATGTTTCTCCCCTACGCAACATCATCCTTCAAACAGGATGATGTGTGAAGGATGCGGCTTAATGGCTCGTATAGGAACCCTGGCCTCAATCTGCAATTTCTTTTCATTACAGGCTCAGACAGAAAATAAATCTCTCTTTGTCTTCCCTTTGTCACGAGGGACAATACAAAGTACAAAAAGTATATGGTGTTTAGCAAAATGTTGTCACAACTAACAAACTATAATTTGATCATTTCTGCCAGTTGTAACAGGCCAAAATATAACCCCCTGTCTAGATTCTGTGGATCTAGGTTGAAAGAAATAGATTTATAGATTAAACACCGGTAACAGCACTGAAACGATCCTGTTCTGTGATGATGTAGAAGATCAAAAACTGGCGATGCAGTTGGTCCTTTATGGTTCAACTTAAAGTGAATATGTTATAAATATTTCATACACCATTTATATTATAATTTCCAACACTTACAGTTATTTTCTTTTCTTGAAAATATA
Organism: Thalassoma bifasciatum; assembly: GCA_008086565.1. Taxonomy (NCBI): domain Eukaryota; kingdom Metazoa; phylum Chordata; class Actinopteri; order Labriformes; family Labridae; genus Thalassoma; species Thalassoma bifasciatum. The sequence goes on from RPOG01000516.1 coordinate 66,669, forward strand.
ATCAACTACTGTGGTGTCAAGCTAGTTCATGTAAAGAGTAATTGCTTAGTTAAGTTATTGCTGTAAGCTTTTCAAAGGAATATCTCGTATTGAAATCACAGCTAATTGCAATCAAAGGCAAACTCAGTTGCATACGAGCCAGTTTTCAATTATAACATCAATTCCTCAAACAAAAAAATGCAACTGCAAGTCAAAATTGCAATTGATTTTCTTCAAATTAAAAAAAATCAAAAGATATTTAAGTATTCACTTTTTGCAACTACTTTGGGCATTTTCAGATTCAAACAAGACAGCTGTCAGATGTGTTAAACTAAGATTCTGGAGAGATTATGCAACTTTATTGTTCTTGTAATTAAATGTTACAATTAAACAGATGTTAAATGTACTGTTTTCACTCACATTGATCATTTTTCCTTGAATCAAACACTCTGTAAACACAAATACCTTTTTCTCAATGAGTATTCTGGTCTGGAGAGGTTTAGTGCGATCTTATCCGTTTTATAACTTCAGGTACATTTTGGATCGGGTCGTTTTTTTCACCCCAGGGTTGATTCTAGCAGTGGCGTGCGCAAAAAGGAGGGCTTTTTAGCAGCATTTTGGCTCCCAAAACAGTATGTGTTGTAACCAGGAGGATACTTTAACAGTAGTTTATCATGTATGATTATATGTGCAGAACTTAAGAGACATTGTTGTTGGATAAATGTGCTGTACGAATGAAGAGGATTGGATTGGATTGGATGTGCTTTCCAACCTAAAGAGAATTCTCCATGTATTTTGGCTCCCAAAGGGCACTTAAGCATGAGCTCTGGCCCCCCAAAAAAACAGTTTATTGTACGTTTTGGCTCCTAAAAGGGCACTGTAGCAATTGTTTATCATGTTTCAATCAGCCAAGGGGACAGTTAAGTGTGCCTTCTCAACTCAAGAGAGCAGTTTAGGGTTATTTCCACGTCCAAGGAAGCCACTTTTGCATGCAACTTGGCTCCAAAAAGGGCTCTGTAATGCGCAATTTGCCACTTATGGAGCAATTTATCATGTCTTAACCAGCCAAGAGTGCTGTTTTTCGTGTGAGGGCACTTAAACATGTGTTTTGGCTCCCAAAGAGGCACATAAGCACATGTTTCTATCTCTTAAGACAATGATTCCCAACCTGTGGTCCGCGCCACCCCGGTGGGCCACAGAGGTCTCCCAAGTGGGCCGCCAAATCACATTCTAAAACTATTCCAAAATAGTATGGTTTTAGTGAAGGGTAATTATATAAAGATACAACTATACAAAGTATTGTTTCAATTGTTAAAACTAAGTTAAGTTTCAAAAGAAATTCAGAATGTTCAAATAGTCATACGTATATATATGATTAAAGCCCTTTAAGAAACCATGTTAGAGCCCTATATGTAATATAGTACTGTCCAAAATGTAACACATTTTGCCCACAATGCAACAACTTGTGACATTGTGGGCAAAAAGCTTCCACATTTTGGGTTCAGCATCTGTTTTGATATTGACCATTTATTACATTTTGGGTTTTATCACATTTTTGTATCACATATTGGGTCATTGTTGCAAATGGGGCTTTTTCAAGGCATTATTTAGCCTCCGTACTTATTGGGTCAGAGGTGGGCCACAGTCATTTCTGCGACTTAAAAGTGGACCCTGAGTTAGAAAAAGTTGGGAACCACTGTCTGAAGAAGACCCCTCAAATTGCATTTCTGCCACCCCAGTGGACACTTTGAATTTTGGTTCCCAACAAGGGCACTTAGGCACACATTTTGCAACACAACAAGGCAGTTAAGTGTATTTTGCCAACCAGGACGGCATGCAAGCATGTGTTTTGGCTCCCAAGAAGGCACTTTCCTCTGTACATACCATCGTTATCAGGCTGAGGTGAACATATACCCAGGTATAGTCTTGATGGGAGGTTAATTTGATCTGTTACACCAGAATGAGGACTGAGAGTCTGTAACCCTCTAAACAGCATGCAGATATATGAGCGTCTCCCCTCTTAGCTGAGAGGCGTTTCAGCTCCATGTGAGGAATGTTGTGCAGAGCGTGAAATAGTTTCATAAAGCTGGAGGGAAGAGGTGTGTTTGATTCATAACGGTTGCATTTCTGAAATGAAGAGCACTCTCAAGCGTAGCTTTTTTTTAATGCCATCTGTTGTTTAGACGCCAAAATGTAGGAATCTGCATATCTCAAAACTAATGAGAAAGTAATGGGCCATCACCAGAAAGTTCATGAATACGAGCTGTGACATTACGAGGGAGCAGTGACGCGTCTGTGTTTTGTTTCCCATTACACAAATGTCTTTTTCCCTCTCACTGACTTCAGATTCTCACTCCTCCCTGTCGACTTAGAAATCACCTGCCACAGACTGTTGCATAGAGCAGACAAAACTTTTTGATCTGTCACAATTCACCTGATCTGCTATTCATCATTAAACTCTTCAAAAAAAGGATGTAATGACCAGCTGAGATGATACTTTTGTTGTTATATTGAAGATGCTCTGCTGGGTGTCACATGCACTGAATATTTTCTATTTCTGACTTTCTGACTTTTAAAACTATAAAAAAGTGTGACCTATAATCCAGAAAATATGGTGATAAGTGTTTATGATTCGTACTGATATCGTAACAGATCGATATTGGTAGTAGCCAATACTCAAGGCTGCGATACTGGCAACGTATATGAAGGAAAAAGATTAATCGGTACATCACCTGACTAAAAAAAATGAATTACCAAAAGTCCAATAAGCCATTATTTTACACATATTTTTCTAAACACAGAAATGTTATGGCTGTCTCCCTCAAAAAAGTGAATTTAAAACATGATGATATGCATTCAACTTGGGAAGCAATGTGGACAAGTGCAGTATGGATGTTTTTGAAAAAGCAAGCCTGTATCATCAAACACTATATGGGTGTGAATGTTTTTACAACCAAAAGTTTTGAAGAGATTAAATTCACAAGTTCTTCTCATATAAGACATAACTGACACGTGGGCACCCAGTAAAGAGACCTCAAGCCTTTCTCAGTCTTTCACTGACTATCAGTGATGTCACAAAAACTGCATCCTTATATCACACAGTCTGGAGTTCTTACCTGAGTTTGTGCTCTCTTTCAGACGGACTGCTCCAGTGACAGTGAGAGTGAGGACAACTTCATCGTTGTCCCTCCTCGAGACCACCTGGGCCTGGCCATCTTCTCCATGCTCTGCTGTTTCTGGCCTCTGGGGATTGCAGCGTTCTACTTCTCACAGGGGGTGAGGATGCGCACACACACACACACTTGCACGTATCTGTATGAAAAAAACAAGAGCATTTTGTTTGTCACAAAGGCTGAGAAATGATCTACTATCTGTCTGACAAAACAAGCGCAACTTTCCTCCCACGCAAACAAACCCATTTCTATGAATTTATTGTCATGCAAACACGCACACATACACCTCGCTCTGTGTGTGAGTCATCACCAAAAGATTAAGGGCTATCATACATAAAGAAGAACTGACAGTTGACTCTCCCACTGCCAACGCAAGGCCACTTTTCACTGAGCTCCCCATCAATAACTCAAGGCTGTTCTGTAATGGCTGCTTGATGCTCTGCAAACAGGCCGAGAGACGCCTTTCCGAAGAGTTTATAAATCACTTCAAGGAAGTCCAGCAAAGGAAGCGTTCACATACTGAGATGAGAGCGAGCCTTTGAACTGGTTTTATTTATTTTCAAGAGGATTTAAGATCAACCCAATTAAAGGTGTGCGCCCATATTAGCGGTGATGAGCCTTTAGACTCCTTAACTTCTTAGGCTCCACCAAGTCATCAGCAATCCTTTTGCCATTCATATGACATCGTCAAGGTATAAACAGAAGTGCTTTTGTGTAACATCAGAATGCTACAAGCTTAGATTCTTCACATTTCAGTCGCTAAGTTTGTTTTACAGTTTTCTTCACCAACAAAATGTAATGTAAGTAAAAGAATCGCAACAACATGGACGTCCTACCTGTTTGGGATCATTACGTCACATCCTGACGTCCGTACCCTGAATATTCACTCTCCTTTCCACCAGAGGAATCCAGAGTTCAAACATATCAAAAGTGTTGTTTCATCAAATTATTCCAAGTGGTGAAATTTCTCCTGTAAAGTCCGTTGTTTGTCTGTCTGTCGTGTCCGTGCTCATCAATAACAGCAGCTTCACAGTCTTAGAGCATTTCCTCCTCGACGTGAATCTGACAAAGCTGAGAGTTTATTTTTTTTCTTAGGGTTCTAGCTGCAAGACAAAAGTGACCACATTGTTTTCTGTTAAGCTTTCATCCCAGGATAGCTTGTGATGGCCAATCAAGCAAGAAGTGCACACATGGTCTTACGTGACAGCTCTATAAGAGGGTTATTTGTTGGCTAATGCCCTGTTAGTCACTCGTACATATAGCCATTTGCCTTAACATTCACACAAAGCAAGCTGTAGCCATTTAGATAATTGACGAGACCTATTTATGTATCTTCATTCACATTCATGTGCACAACAGAGGACTTACAATACATTACTGTGGACTACTATTTCAAGATACTGGGGGAACCTTCGCACAAAGAAAGCAGAATTTGTTAAAAAAAAAAAAAAAAAAAAAAAAAAAAAAAGAAGGATGGGGCGCGGATGGCCTAGTGGATATGGCTGCGCACCATGAGGCTTGCCCTCGAGCGGGCGGCCCGGGTTCGAATCCGACCTGTGGCCCATTTCCCGCGTGTCATTCCCCACACTCTCTCCCCTTTCCGATGCTATCCACTGTCCTCCTCTATCCAATAAAGGCACAAAGGCCAAAAAAAAAAAAAACTTTAAAAAAAAAAAAGGACACTGAGCGCTGACAAAGCTGGTTTTGTTTGCGCTGAGTCTTCGGATGAGGGTGTGGACAGTGAGTACATCTCTGCCTGGTGTTTGGTCACCTGAGACTAAAAACTCTCTAACTCTTACAGGGTTTTACCTCGAAAGCTTCGACTTCAGCCCAAAGTAGATGACAAGGTGTAGAAGTGATGTGGTGAATGTTTTACGTCTGGCTTAGTTATTGATTTGCAAAATTTAGTATGAAAAACAAAGAGAAAAAAGATGTTTAAGCTGCATTTAGCCTGATGTGGACTCTCGACACATTGAAACCACATTTTCTGAAACTAGAGACTTTAATCTTTTGAATTAGGTGTCACTGATGAATTTTAACCTGATTGTTCTTCAGTTATAAGCTTAGAAACATAGTATGGTATATCCAGAATTAGTTGGATGTAAGGGGTTAAACAGCCTCGTTGGGGCTGCAGATAAAATGAGAGGAAATTCTCACAGTTTTCAAAAACAAGCCAGGAAGCAGTTGTGTGGTTTAAGAGTGTAATCTGAAAAACAGGACAAAAGCAACCCTGTTAGTTTGAAGCTTTTCCAATATGTTCTTCGCTTGAGAATTGGCAAAAAAATCACTTATTGGCTGTCTAATTGATTCCAGCCGGACTTCCTGCTTCTTTTCAATAGCACTAAGAAACATCTCCGGTGATGGCGTGTCAGTCAAACAAAGAGCCAAGGGATCACTACGTCTCCTGCTGTTAATCAATTCTGTCTCCTTAAGAGGCCTAGAGTAGAACACACACACACACACACACACGTATGTGCAGGGTATATTTAAAGGCACACACACACACACGTAAGATACACATACGCTTTCAGTAAATTGTCCTGCCTTTGACGATAAATTCTTATCAAAAGCCAGAGCGTTTAGCCGACTTATCTGTGGGCGCAAGCAGTCCGAGGCAGATTAAGGCGGTCAGTGAATTATCTTGTCAGTGGCTAATTTGATTCTTCCTGGGTAATTATGGGGAAGTGATGGTTGTGTTTAGGGATGGATGGCTCTCCTGCCAGTCTCTGTCCTTTAGAAGGTGGCGTCCAGAAAAAAGCTGTCAGGAAAAGATATGGTGGGAGTCTGAGCTCGCTTGGTTTTATGGCTCAATAACCCACTTCACTGGTCCCCATTTCACTGAGTTGTACTGGGAGCTCTCTGACTTAATGAATAAATTATGTAGGAGTTAGCATGACAATATTGTACAATTGGGTTATAACTTCCATCGAGAAGTGGAAATATTATTGTGAAATTCTAATGTCTTGAACTGAGAAGATTTGACTGTTCTTCAAAGCAAGAAAATGAGTAAAAGTCAAAGTTGTCTTCTTGTAAACAGAGATCACATTTGTTTCCATAGGATAAAACAAACTCGTATGTCAAAACAGAAACAACTTATTGATGCTGTGATCATTTGTTGAGCCAGACTGTTTACTTTTTCCATCATCATAGACTTTTTTTTTTGACTGGCTATGTTTGTTGTTTGTGATGCTTCTGCAGCCAGCCACACATGATGAATCTCTGTTTGTAATATTTCTGCACTGGCGCCATAAAGTCCTGAGTTTTGCTGCTTGGTCATCATGTTTATGATGAGCCATTTTCACACAGACGCAGAGAAGCTGCCACCAGAATGTCCTTAAGTTGCTTGTTTACTCGTACATCACTGCACGGTGTCTTCCTCCTCTAATGAGGGTCGGTGGGCGGGGGGAGAGGGGGGAGGGTTGGGGGGGGCATGTCTCAGGAGGCGGGACATTTGATCAAAAGCCACCATGTAATGTTGACAACATGATGGTGTAATTAGAAGCAGAGTCTGACTCTGAGATGACAGTTTTGATATTGAAGAAAACAAAAATCATACAAATGTACAGACATCTTCCCTGTTCTGTTCCTAAAAATGAATTATTTTTAACAACCATGTTTGAGTTTTGTTTATCTCCTATGTCACTCTGCCAGGGTTACATTTTAAGGACATCATCACCCTGACCTATGGGCTGAGATTTGTGACATGAGAGGTTGAATTTGCTTTATTATGTTGCATTTCAACATCCTGCATTTGCTGGAAGGAAATGCACGACCCCCCTCAAGTTATATTGAATCTATAATGCATGATCTGGAATCAAAGTTAGTGTTCTGAAATTGAATGTATTTTTTTTTAAATTATGTTTCACCTACTTGAATATTTAACTCTCCTTTTTCCTTATACTCAAAAACAAGATTTGTTAGCCTTGATGTCCAGCTTAAAATGCTCCCACACTTTCAACATTTTCCACCTTTTCTAAGGGGCTGTCGACACAAGAACAGTTTTAGGCTGAAATACAAAAGTAATGTTGTGTTTCAGTCGACCTAAAATGCAAACTTTTGAAAACACCGGTGTTGAACTAAAATCACTGAAAATGCTGATGTCACGCTCAGCTTTACGGGTGCACATTAAACCTCCACTGTGCCAAGCGCGAGCCGAAAAACAGCAACAATAGCGACCTACTATCTCGTTATTGTGCTGCTAAGTCTACCCTCCGCCTTCTAATAAAATGTGCATTCATCGCACTTTCCCTGCAATTAATGAAAAAGATTTTAGTATAAACTCCAGATGATCAGTTCATCTCTTTTTCAGCCTCTAAACTGTCGTCGTGTATACGGCTCTTACTGTTATATTTCCAACCTCTGGCCTGACATGCGTACTTTAGCATTTTAACCCTGTAAAGCCCGACCTATCGAAAAAAAAGTCTGGAAATTCCATTTTTTTGGAACTGAGATGTTTATTAGCCCCTTTAACAAAATCCACAAAAAATAGTTCTTCATTTCATCCATGGTATATTTCTTATATTACATTTGGTACACTGGACAATTTTGCATTCTATTTTATCTATTTTATTACAGTTTTTTAAGTAAATATGCATTTATTTCATGCAGAAAACACTTATTTTTTTCCTTTCTTAAAAACAGTACTATTTTGATGATGTTCCTGCTGCAGCTTACTGAAAATCAAGCAATGTTTTTCTTAAAAATATGTGAGTGGATGATTTCATGAGAGAGACATTTTGAAAAGGACCAAAATACAACTTCAGCTGAGTGCATTGATATGACAATCCTCAAGGTGGTAGAATATGTTTTTAAGAATATTTTAACAAGTTTTTAAGAAACTATCATTTTGTTGTGATACAGGTTTTTGAACTCGTGTATCAAACATGATACATTTAGCTTTATAGGGTTCGGTCCCTCAGCGTTTCCATGTAAACAGATTTTTTTAGAGCGTTTCTTGCGTTTTAGGGTGAAACGCTGTGAAGCTTTGTGCCTGTTAAAATCAAACATGTCAACCCTTCTCCTTCTTCCTTACCCTAACTAGGATGCCATAAAAATGGTGATACCTGCCTGCCTGACTTCTCCCCAATTTTTAGGCAGTTTAAAGGAATTTTATGGGTGTATACGTTCAGCTAATGAGTGGAGTGTCTTTGTTTTTATGGTCATTATCAAAACAAATTGAGCCTGGTAAAGATCCTACTTTGTGAAAAGACACTTGGCTGTACTGTTACACTCTGCTCTTCCTCTCTGTTTGCTGCCCACCCTGCCTCGTCTAAGCAGACACATAATGAGATTAGAAAAGGGTGACAGAGTGAACAGTGGAAAAATGATTTGAAATGATCGCACATCACCGACTCAGAGGACATTCGCAAACAGGTTAGCGTCTATAATGGAGTCGGCAGACTTCAGATCAATAGTGTTTTTGTTTCTCCCCACTGGAAGGTCAGGCGTAGTCAAAGAGGGAGAGAAAATGAGCGAAGGTCTGAACACACAAAGAGACAAGCAATTATCCACTGCTTTTAATTGCTTATATCCTATTTGGTAAAGACTACATCTTTAATTCTGTGTAACGTCTTTATGGTAAATAGTGCATTACAGTGGTGAGATTCTGCGTTCACCACCCACACAAACACACATACACAGCTGATAATGACTGAAATAGCGTGAGTATCTTGGGGAAATGAGCTTGGAGCATTTGATTGGGAAACAGAACTGAGTTTCAATTATTGCCACTAATAGGGTGAGTGTTTTGTTTTGGAGATGCTGATAAATGTTTCTCTCCTCAGCTCGGAGACATCTGCGCCAGAAAGTGTAGAGTTGAGGAGCTGCAGTGATTCTTTTCACGATTATGCAAATGAGACTTCCCTGAAGTTATCTCACGGCGTACAAGTCATCATAATGGATGGAAATGAATGGGCTGATTATTGTGGAACAGTTTATATAGATTTGCCTTTGCGTCTGTTTGAGGGAGGTTGAGAGGCAGAGTGTTGTTTATTGGGAGGGAAAACCAGTTAAGAGCGTTGAATCGACTTCCTGGAGCGCGTGGCAATAAAAACCCTCCGTGCTGCAAAGCCTGAGATGTTATCTTCTTCTCTATGACACCACATTTCAATCATTTTTTTCAAGGTTGTTGAGATAAAGCCTTAATGCTTCTAAGCATTTCCCTTTGAAGAGGATTCAAGGGATAGATCCTCACTCTGACATGTATTATATATTACACACAGAGCAGCATGAGCACACACAGTCATGTCTTTAGTCTACATTATGGCATTATTTTATTTCAGTTTCGTGTTCCTCTGAGAGAGTCATATCATGCTTTAATTTAATTACTTGTGTGAAAGAAAGAAGAATATGGATAAATCAATTACGCAGGCTTTGGCAGGAGATATAAAATAACAGGCATTTGTCCTTCAACGCTATTCGCTGCAAGTGATGGGGAGAATGAAACTGTCTGCTGCCACATTATGACTCTTTCAGGGTTTCTCCTCACAGAGAGACCACGCTGAGGAGGAGTAATACATCCTCAAAAGGAGAATGTGTTCCCTCTGGTTCGAAAAGCAAACCTGATTTCCCCAAAGGCCTTCATAACAGTGCTTTTGTTTCAGTAATTACTGTATTGACACGGGGGCTGTCTTGATTACATGTTCTTTGTCCAGATTTGCTTCCTGACCTTTTGAGGCATTTGACTAAAAAGTCTCTCTCAGGCTCTCATCTGGCTTCTTTTGTCTCGAGCCATTAGGTATTGTTTTCGAAAAGTGTCTCGCTGCTAATGGAGCTATAAGTGCAGGGATCTGATGAGCATTTTTCCTCTAAAGTATCCCCGATAATTAGGAGTTGAAAGGTTTTTTTTTGTGTGTTTCTTCTTTTGTTTAGAGATGATGGAGACTCTTCCTTTGGCAGATGCTGTGGGATGCAGATATGGTTGTTTTGCAAACCAGGAAGGCATCTTTGCATGTGTTTCAGCTCTAAAGGGGGGATGCAGGAAGAGGAAGACAGGCACTTGAGGGTACATTTTACCTCCTAAGAGGGCAGTTTAGTTTGATTACAGCAGCTAAGGGGGGAGTTGTGCGTGTTTTGCTAATCAGAAGGGCACTTTAAAGTACATTTTGGCTCCCAAGAGGACACACTGGCTCCATTTTGGCTCCAAAGAAGGCAGAAGTTTGTCACACTGTCCAAAGGGGACAGTAAAGTGTTTAACCAACCAGGAAAAGTTTTCAGCCCATTTTTAGCCTTCCAATCAGGTACTTCATGGCTCATTTTGCCTCCCAAGAGAGCAGTTTATAATGTTTGTAACAGCTGAGGGGGAAGTTGAGTGTTTTTTTTCTAACCAGGGGTACACTTTTAGCTTGTGTTTTGTCTCCCGAGGGGACACTGTACCACTTTTAGGCTCACACTTTGGCTCCCAGATTTGTATTGTAGCTCAATTTAGGCTCCCATGAATACAATTAAGTGCACTTTTTAGCTCCCAAGAGGACAGAAGTTTGTCATACTCGCCAAGGGGACAGCTAAGCGTGTTTATCCAACCAGGAAGACCCTTTAGCCCACATTTTGCCTCCCAAGTAGGCACTCCATGGCACATTTTGGCACCAAACAAAGGGAGCAGTTTATCATGTTTATGTTTTTACCAGCTAAGAGGGAAGTTTAGTGGGGGGTTTTCCAACCAGGGGTACACTTTAAGATTATGTTTTGGCTCCCAAGGGGACACTGTAGCACTTTTAGGCTCACACTTTGGCACCCAAATTTGCATTGAAGCTGAATTTTGGCTCCCAATAGGACAATTTAGTGCACGTTTTGGGTCCCAAGGAGATGGAAGTTAATCATACTCGCCAAGAGGACAGTTAAGTGCATCTGTCCAACCAGAAGGAGTCTTAAGCCCATGTTTTGCCTCCCACATCAGGCACTTTAGACCATTTTTTTGCCTCCTAAGAGGGCAGTTTGTCATTTTTATACCAGCTAAGGGGGAAATTTAGGTGTTTTATTTCCAACCAGGGGTACACTTTTAGTTTGTGTTTTAGCTCACAAGAGGACACTTACGCACTTTAGGCTCACACTTTGGCTCCCAAATTCGCATTGAAGCTTAATTTTGGCTCCCAAGAGGACAATTTGGTGCACGTTATGGCTCCCAAGGAGACAGACATTTATCATACATGCCAAGGGGACAGTTGAGTGTGTTTATCCAACCAGGAAAACACTTTGGCCCACATTTTGCCCCCCACAATGGCAGTTTATCATGTTATACCAGCTAAGGCGAAAGTTTCTTGTTTTTTCCAACCAGGGGTACATCTTTAGCTTCTGTATTGGCTCCTAAAATTGCACTTTTGCGCTACTTTGGCTCCAAGAGGACAATTTAGAGCACTTTTTGGCTTCCAAGAGGAAAGTTTATCATACTCGCCAAGGGGGCAGTTTAGTGTTCTCACCAACCAGGAGGGCACTTGAGGGCATGTTGTTTTGGCTTCCAAAAGGACACTGTAGTTTGGTTTTTGCCTCCCAGATGGGCACTTCACTGGTTTTGACTCCCAAGGAAACACTCTTGATATTTGGGCTCCTAAACAAACACTTAAGTGTGTATATTTCAGCAATTGAGCCGCAGGGGGGACAAGTGTACACCGCTGTTGATGGCTGATGTTTGTGACTCTGACAAGCACAACAAAACCCTTGCAGAGTTTATGTGGATCCTTGATAATTTACAAAATCTACAGTCTTAAAAAAATCCTACAAAGGCTTATTTCTAACAGTGACAGGTCATGAATCTAAATAACACTTTGAGGAAGGATTTTGGCACATATCAGTAAATCAGTCTATCGCAACCCACCGTTAATTGGTTTATTCTCTAGACTTACTGCTGCCAGGAGTAACAAACTATTATTGTCTTGTTGTTTCATTTGTACATCAAAAGCAAGGCCAAACACTTCAGTTTCTCTTGAACCTGGCTCACTTTGGGCGCCTGCTGAAAAACCATCAAGCTTTCCAAGCTCGACTCGATTATCTGCCATTTGGCTTTGCATTCTGGGTTTGTTTTTTGTCTGAGGTGGCTGCTTGGGCTCTGTTTGCATGACTGTAGTGCAAATGTGAGGAGTGTATGAATAATGCAGTGTTTATCATAGTGCTAGGTACAGCGTGTGGATGAAAAGTAAAAACTAAATATTCATGAAAAACATCTGTATAGGTTATTAAATACTCTGTGCTTTATGAGAATAACACTAAAATGATGCCTGTGTGAGCTTTTTAGGTTGAGGTGATATACCACCTGTTACACTCCTGTATGATTTTCAAATTTCTGTTCTGCACATGAAAGATTTTTAAGATCATCTATATTTTAGTTTCCTGTCTGCTTCAGCATCACTGTGTCATTTGAGGTAAAATCCCTCAGCTCCTGCAGGGACTGAACATGTGGGAGTTTTAGTTTTCGTCCCCTGTGTGTTTTACATTCACCCCAGGCTTTTACTTCAGTTAGCAACAAACAGCTCACATTAAAAGACAGCAGCCACAGGGTCGGGTACCTGGAGCAGCCGGCGTCTCTCAGAGGAAAAAATAATGGCTTGACTCCAAATTCCACCCAGATTTTTGAGCTTTTTAGTCACTTTAAGATGACTAAGGTTGGGCGTTCTGCAAAGAAACTTAATTTGGGATACTTTCATCCACAGTCTAAGAGCTGGTGAGGGGAGTTAAAGGTTAATACGGGGACTTTTGAAAAGCTTTGGTGTTGCATTTTCTATTCAATGCCACTTCTAGATAAAGGGTGAAAAAAAAAAAATCCACCTCTATGTGCAGATGAGGAAATAAACTTTCAAGCTTGATCTCTCCAAAACAGAAAATGACACAGCGGGTTTTAAAAGGTGACCATGACCTCAGAGTTTTGTCCCTCAGCCTCGTAACAATCACACAGCTCAGACATCAGCTCCATTATCCTTACAATGAATTCCATATGAAAATGAAGGTCAGTCGCTCACTCACTGGCGCATTTTTATAATGGGCAGGAAAGCATTCAGGACATTATGTCAAAGGTATAATAAATTATGTTTGTGAAGCAGCCACATAATTTGTTGACACCGGTGAATCTAATCAGCGAGATGAAAATAACACATTCATTTGCGCTGGCATTTGGACTAAAATGGAAATTAGTTTTGGAAAAGACAATAGGAGGAAGAAAATCAAAGTCAATGTCAGTGCAAAACTTTCCACTGCTGTGTCTGTGGGTCTGTGTGTGTAATTTCTGCTTCAGTAACTACCTCCATTCAGCTATAAACGAATACAAGAAATCCAAGGCGACATCCTTTCCTTCTCTACCGTTTCTGCTTTGGCAGGCGAGTTGATTCGAATAGTACGATAGCTGCAGGATAGACGGCAGAAGTGGGACTGTGGTCACATGAGCAATGGGCACAATGTTCAAGAGGCACCTCAACAAACAACCTCTCAGTGTTAGAGTTATTTCAAATACTTAATGTCATCCTGAATATCTGAGCTATTTGAGTAAGGAGTAAGGAACTTTAGTTATGTTTAATCAAACTTGATCCCTTTTTTTTTTTAATGGTCTACCCTCTAACTTTTTCATTTAAAGCTCCTGTGATGAGTTTTTACTGGTTATAAAAAGACAAAAATTATCAGTCATTAATCTGAAAATGATGACCTAAAAAAAAGAACTGGCTGAGGAACTACAAGTTTCCATCTTAAGTTTTAATGCCTGTTAATACTGTTGGGGTGTTAAGTGTCAGACATGAAGCAAGTTAAAAGCTATGTTTTACTTTTCCATGGTAGATACCTGTAATGCAAATGACAGTTAAATAATTCCGATGTATTCAAAGGGGGTGGAAAATGACCCAAAAATAATCAAAATTGAAAAAAAAAAATCTCTCTTAAGCTTTGTGTTCTTACTGTACGCCTAATATTGCATGATTTAGTTGACGTCGTATTACTTGTGCTTAAACTATTCAAAGCAAGAATTGGAAAAAAAGGCACTTCCTCTGGCATTAGATGGCAGTTCCTACGGCCAATCAAACCTGAAGCACTTTCAATCAATAATAAATAAATAAATAAATTAGCTTTTAAATGCAGTACAAAGTGCTCACAGTGAATGACAAAAACAATCCACGAAATATAAGAAAACTCAAGTAGAATAATGGCAAAAACGTATCTTGAAGAATGATATTACAGACTTGTGTTCAGAGCCCCCTAAGGGTCACAGCAACTGTTTATTTTGGGAAGACTTTTAGGAACTTAGAACTATTACATGCCCTCCCAAATGCTATAACGTAATGGCTCAAAAGGACGGAGTAAAAGGGAGGGAAAAAAAAAAACTATTGTGAGGGAATGCAAAAATCCTACTAAGTATATGTATAAAGGCAGTTGAAAGATTAAAAAAAATAAGATCAAAACTGAATAGATAGTGTAAATAGTTGAAACAAATGAAAAACAGTAAGCTTGAGAGGTGATGATTAATAAAAGCACTAAAACACTGAGTTGCAAAGACAATAAAACAGATAAAAGAAATGAGATGATAAAAAGTTGCATTAAATAAAACCATTAAAGTTATAAAATCCTACTCAAAAGCCAGAGTGAAATGACGGGACTGTAAATCGTCAATGTTTGTCGCTTTTCTAAGATCCTCTGGCAGAATGATTCCGGTTTTTTTTGACTTACTAAAGTTTTCCCCACAGCCTAAATGGGGCCTGTCACTTCAGACAAAGTGTAGTATTGTTGATAAAAAAAAAATTAACTACTTTCAGCTTAGTTTTAAGTTTGCATTTTGTGTTTATGCATTGAAACAGTTCCAAAAATCGGCTTTACATCTTAATAATCTTGCATGAAGACAAAGTTAGCAGCCAGCTGATGGTCACAGCAGAATATTCTGTTCTCAGAGCCAGATATACAACAGGATGTCACAAACGAGTTTTGCTCTAAAAGCCTGAACATTATTTAATTAACATTATTTCATTTGGATCAACTGAATTAGTTTAAAAGTCATTTGAAACTCTTATATGTTTTAGAAAATATCTATATGATTAAATCACTGTTTTGTTGGTTATTTTTTATTTATCAGAAATTTTTTTTTTTTTGATGGCAGCTCTTGTTTCTCTTGTTTTGGCAGCTGGTGCAGCTTTTAAGCTGTGCCTGTTTGCAGCACAGACAATTCTTCGGAGAGCCATCAAAGGAGGGAAACTGCAGGGCAGAGGGCCACTAACTTAAAGAGCAGAGAAGGAAAACATGGTGCCTCTGGTCTTGTTGAAGATTTTAAGGTCTTTTTTTTGATGAGGCTTTGGTTCAGACAGCTCAGGTGATAAAAGGGAACAGAGTCAGTTTTTTTTGTGGGTTTTCAAAGAGCCAAAACATCAGTCTGTGTTCAATGGACAAAGACGTGTCAGAGGGTAAAATTTACACCACAAAACTGTTATGTGATTTAGGAAGACTACAGATGGTGACAAAGGTTAACCAGTCTGCAACAACCTTAACTGTCTGCAATACAAACTCATAACATTTGCAAAAAGTTTTAAGAAGGCAAACGATCCAAACAAACACACAAACACCAAAACATGCAAAAGAAAAACACAGAAAATTAGAGATGTGATGATAGAAGTGTACCAGATCCTCATTGGTACTTGCTTTAACAGTGTATTTAAGACAAAAATTAGGAAGATGAGGTGGTTAACCAACTCCTATTTGTGATATAAAGTTCATTATTTTGCTACACATTTCAGAAAAATGGTTTCTGGTGGACGGCAAACTCTGCTAACGTTAACTTTAAATATATTTTTCTTATGATCCATAACTCTGAGGGTCTGATCAACTAAACAAACCAAACAATGAGCAAATAATTGTGAGTGCAAACTAAAAAATCGCTCATTCTGTTAGTGGGAAAGTTACAAGTGATTTACTATGATCGCATAAGGAATTGATAACAGGTGCAAAAGTGGACCACCTTTTTAAAATGAGGACGTGCTACCATCTGTCTACATGAAGAATTTGGGAGAGCCAAGTGTCTGTAAACTAAAAGTGATGTTTAGCGCCATTGGGTTTGAGGTCTTAGTGGAGGACGCAAAGAAAAAATAGAGACACAGTCAACAGTAGTATTTATCGATGTTTTGTTATCTATGGTTTTCTGTTGTCTGGTGGCTATTAAAGTTCTGTTTTGCGAGTTTCAAACCATGCCACAATATTTAAGTACATTCATGATGTTTTTATTTTTAGAGGGACACCGGCACTAACTGTGCTGGTGTGCTAGAATGATCCAGACAGAAGAAAATGCAGCTTTTCCAAGAGTTTTTCCATAGGAGATATGGCATAGCTTCTTTTTTTGGCTGGCTCCACATCAGCCCTTACCTCAGCCAGCTGCTCAAAAATAGCACAGCTGGACAGAGGATATGTCTCTACCATTTTTATTTCTGATAGTCAAATATGTTGACACATGCACGGAAGATCCTCTCTCTCCCTCATGTCATTGCACATACATCTCTTTCTTGCCACAATGACTGCAGCCATTTGTGTATAACAGTGCTACAATATGCTAGCATATAGAAACAAAAACACTGACTGCGATCAGTTTCAGGTTTGATAAATGTGGGTGCTAAATGATAACAAATGCATCTCCTCCTCCCAGTATTTTACATGTCTTGATAATCCGCATATATTCTGCATATTCATGAAGGCAGACATGCTAAATGGATTGCGTGTGCTATTTTGCTCATTAGCACCCAATTTGTACATCAAGTTTCCACTGTTAGGCTCTTTATACAAGCATGTGCTACAGAATGAATCCTTCTGTCATGTCACTGATTCATCTAGAAAACTTAATGGCCTTGAAAAGAAAATTCAGTTGAAGAAAAAAAATCCAAATAAACTACTCCTGGAGTGATTTCGATGTCATTTCTTGGCTTCGTGCAATACTTTTACTTTCTTTTGCAGCGTGCTTCATCTATTTTTGACCTTTTCAGTCATTCATCAATTTGCATAGATTCTGGGTTTGCAGCATCAATCTCCAAATTCAGATCATTAGCCATGTTTGCCAGAGCTGTAGAAAACAACTCTGCAAAATGTTCCGCCTTTAGTTTCTCGTCGTATAAACAAGAAACACGTCCGCTGTTAGTCGTTTGCAGTACTGCTTCTGTTATTTAAGCAAAAAGGTTAGCACAGCACTACACAAAGGGACTATATGTGCCTATAGAGGGTTGTTAAAATGCACTATAACCTTCAATTTATGGCAACTAGGTCATGCAGGAGTTGTTGTCTGGAGAAACAAGACAAAGTCCCCTCAGTAACAAAGCAATGAAGACACATGAAGAGGCTGCTTTTAATGACCTATATAGACTTTTAAGTGTTTGTCTTGTTACCTTTGAGCACAAACTCTCATGTGAACTCTTGTTGAAATGTTTTTTTATAGACTTAATGTGTGTGATACAGCCTTGATGAGACTAATTTAGGGAGATGATGATGATGAATCTGCTCTCTCATGTGTCATCTATCATTCAATTCTTGCAGACATAATGACCGACACCTTTGCTCCTTGACATTTCGCACTAATTGTCATTTTTTATCCCCGCCATGCATGATGAGATCTCTTGAGCTGCTGCCTGTCCTCAAATCCCATTGCCCCTTATTTCCTCACCGCTGCTGAAAGAACAGACAGCTCGTGTAATTATGATTCTTCTGGAAAGTGGGTCACTTTCCTCTTGAGGTGCCTCTAAACTGACTTTCTTCTTCTTAAACATTTTTTTTTTTCTCTCCTCCTCAGACCACCAAGGCGGTGAACAAAGGTGACTTCCCGCTGGCCAACATCGCCTCTCGACGAGCCCTGTTCCTCGCCGCTCTCTCCATCACCATAGGCACTGGCGTGTACGTGGGGGTGGTGGTAGCTCTCATCGCCTACCTTTCGAAACCAGGACACATATAGCACTTTAACATCTTCCCCCTGAATGCATCTCCAGGGAGCCCAGGAAGGAGAACAACTCCCTCTTGGGAACAACTTTGCTCCTGCTGACTTTACGGAAAGTTTTTTCGGGGGATGTACAGTTTTTGCCTCTACCTTCCTTTCCCTTACAACTTTCTCTCCCTGCAGGCCCTCTGTCAGCCAAGATTAGACACAGTGACTGGAGAGGGGTCAAGCTGGAGGGTGAGAAGACGGGGAATTGGGGATAGGCAAAGGTTTTGTTTTTTGTCGGTACAGAAAGAGAAGAGGATGATTGAGTAATTCCATGTTGGAGTGCAGTTTGGATATGTTACGGATCAGCATCAAGGAGGAAAAAACTCACAGAAAAACTTTCCATCTCAAACTTGTTCAAAAACAAAGGTTGAGAAAGGTTAGAAATCAACACAAACTCACTCTCAAACCAGCTCTATGTTGTTGTTCTTTGCGCTCCAGTTGAAATCGTAGCCTCTCTGTGGAGTCCCATCTCCTCCTGTCACAGTGTGCCACACAGGACCATCTTTAATAGACCGTGAGCTTCTCCCATCAACACAAAACACAAAGACTGAATTTATCCAGGGGCTGACTGCCTCACAGCTTCTTAAATCAACAAAGGACTGCTTTAACTTCCTGAAAAAAAAAATACATGCAGAACTTCTGAAGACAAGAATGAAACTCTGCAGTAAGAGAGAAACCAAAAACAGTCAGATCTTACTTGTTTCTCGTTGAACAATGTGCAGTGGCATGAATTTCCAGAGGCTTCATGGAGACTTGGGCCTGTATTTTCCCTCTGAGGGGGGTGTCCATCCATCAAAGATGTGCCCTTAAATCTTACTAAACCTGCTCATGCTTGATAAGGTTTGTCCACATAAGCCCCGTTTCCACCAAGTGGTTCAGTTCGGTTTGTTTCGGTACAGCACAAATTTTATAGCATCTCCTTTGACTATAATAGACACATGTCTTCAAATTACCGACCCAAGCTATCCCACTTTTTGTTGGGTTGCCAGACATACTGATTCTATCCCAGAAGGTGGATCTAGCAACACAGTAGTCCCTTGATTGGTCAAAGGAATCAACACTTCCCATGCAGTAACAGAACAACACATAACCAATCCATTCTCAACCATTTAGCCGGGTCACCAGTCCAGTGGTCCATGTCTCTAGCCAGTTCCACCAGTTTCTCTGGGGGGATACCAAGGTGTGCCTAGGCCAGTCAAGAGATAAATAGATATAATCCTTCCAACATGTCCTGGGTCTACTCTGGTGTCTCCACCCAGATGGACATGCCCGCAACACCTTATCTGACTCCTCCCAGTGCAAAGAAGCAGTGGCACCATGTGGAGAAAGCTTATTTCAGCCACTTGTGTTGGTTATCTTGTTCTTTCAATTACTACCCACAGTTCGTTATTACAGGTGAGGATTGAAACATAGATTGACCAGTTTGTTAAGAGCCTTTCCTTCTGGCTCAGCTGCCTCTTCACCACATTAGGCAAGTATAGCTTCCGCACAACTGCCGACACCACCTTATTTGGTCTGCCAATCTCACACTCTGTTCTCCCCTCACTTGTGAACATGACCCTAAAATACTTAAACTCCTTGGCTGACGGCAAAGACTCTGCCTCGACCAGAAGAAGGCAGTCCCGGCTTTAGACTTAAGGCTGGATTATGCTTTACGAGCGGAAAAAGAAGCCCGAGATCCGCATGAGAGAACGCGTGAGGCTTTTATGCTTTTTTTTCCCGTCCGCGCGCCGTCTCTTTGCGTCCATTCTCAAACTGCAGGGGGCGGTAGATCGCTAACACACGTCTACCAGAGCGTTTAACTGGCGTAGAAGAAGTCTGCCTTTGTTAACGTGGTTTATAGTCATCACACAGTTATTGGTGTGATCTCTGTGTGATGAACCAAATAAATGCCTGTATTTTCGCACTTTGGACACTCGAAGCTCTGGGTCAGCCGTGCGTCTCTGCATGGCAGTTAGAAGTTTTCAGAGGTGTGCAGAAATGTTCCGGGTTAGGGAGGCAGAGGTGCTAAACATCATTCGTCGGCGTTGGGAAGAGCGAAGCACGTGGACGTGGATAGCATAAACCAGGCGTTTAGAAACACAACCCTGGCAGGTGTGAATCGCCAGTCAACTTTGTGAAGAAAGCTTTCTTTTTGTTTGGAAAAATGCATCACAAATTGACCCTTTACTGCCTTGCGTTTTTCTTCTTCATTGGATTTATTAGAAGGGTACACTCTGTTACACTGCTATGCCACCACGCTGTTACTGCTATTGATATCTGGCCTACACAAAGCGAACCAATAAGGGCACGGTTGGTTGTAGAAACACAAACAGGATCGGGCTTTACCAATACGTCCCATACCAAACAGTATTGATCCATTCTGGACCACTTGGTGGAAACGGGGCTATACGCACATACAGACATATGTTTTGCTTTTCATGTTGATCGTTTTGTGTCCAAAGCTACCTTGTTTCACCTCACATCAAGAAATGTTCATTCAGAGCCTTCAACGCACAGAAGTGAGGTGGACAAATGGGCAGGAATCCAGGGGACAAGGTGTGCAGTCCTGGTAGCACGATGTGAAATGAAACCTCAGCTGTTTGCAAAAGAAGAGGTTATAAATCAGGAAGATTACGTCGTTAGAAAACAGGCCTTATGGGTTCCCCTGAGCTACGTATATAAACAAAGCGTCGTTGTCCAAAAGCCTCAGATCAATTATGCTTTGCATGACTCAAGCTATGCCGGCAGTAAAGTGCCACGCATGATTGATTGGACTCAGAACTTGTTTTTGTCAGATCATAAAAAAGCTTCACTTAAAATTGATCAGGCAGTAAAAGAGCTGTTTTATGCGCAATACTTTATCTTGCATTCTCCAAACAAGCTGCCCAAAAAAAGAGGATACTTTATTGTACTAAAAAACACTGAGTTATACCAGCTTGTTCCCCATATTGTCAACAGTCCCAGCTTCAAAAAAGACAGCAGAGAGATTCACTGACTCTCATGGTCTGAAGGGCTTTTTAAACACAGAGATTTGAAGAGTTTTTAATCATAGATTGTAGTCACATGCTACTTAAAGCAGGGAAGCCTCGTGAGGTGACATTATACACTTAGTTTCTCTGCACAGGTCCCGCATTAGTCATACCTGACATTTATGGTGCACAATTAGCTCAGCGTAATGGCTTTTTTTCAGAAGGAATGTGTTCTCTCTGGAGCATTAGCCCCGAAAATAGCACAACCGCATTCATTTCACTAATAAGCCACTTTTTTTTTTTTTTCTTTTTTTTGGCGTCGCTGGTTCTTGTCACACCCTGCAAATAAACAATCCATTTCCACATCCTCAGCTCTGTGAACATTGCTCATGTTCTCCAAGAGTGTGCACTCCGCTTAAATTAAAAATTGTTTTTGGCTGCCTGAATAAATAAACATTCAGAGGTATTTGGTTAAATGGCAGACAAGTGATGATGAAATGAATGCTGATGGTTTCTACTGATTTGTTTTGGGTCTCAGAGATGTTTTAAGACTTAATGAGATGAAGATATCTAATTTTACCTGCCTACCTCTGACCTGAACATGGATACATGTGTTTAGATCAGAGGTAAATTTCAGATATGACAATGAAAAAGTCAGTTATTTCCTGAATCATTAAAAACAAACTTCTTGCATTCGATCGTCTGTTTCTGTTACGGCTCAAATACACCAGATGAGTCTCTGTCAGGTGTGTTCAAGTCATTCATGTTGGGCTGTAAAACCTCAAACCAGTCCTGCCCTCATTGCTTATTATGTCTATTTGTTGTTGTAGTCAAATTAAGTACAATCTGGTTTGACAAGGTTTGTTTTATTTTGAAAGTCACTTGGTAGTTTTTCGTGCACTACTTCCTGCTCAACCTACCCAATATTTAAGTAATGCATCACAGCTCTGGCATCTGTTGTAATGCAACTAAATGGATCCAGTGTGAGTTGACATACTAGCTGGGTTTACGTGGGACCTGATTTTCTTATTAGAATTGGTTTAGAAGCCCAAACCAATTAAAGATGCTCCATTTAAACAACTCAATCAGAGGAAACAGGCTGAAACCGACAAATCAAAAGTTAAGTTTTATCATGTAAACGGGGAAACAGAAAGTCATAAGGATTCATTCTGTCTGCACGTGCTCTGTCTAGTCATACTTTTTTTTTTTTCTAATACGAACTCTCAAAGAACTATACATAACTGCAGGCTTAGTAGTAGGAAAACAAAAAAATATTAAACTATTAAAAAAATTCCATGAGAAATTTGGTGAAGTCAGGATGGCCGAAAATGTCGGAAAAATAAGGCACTGCCGGAAAACTTTGTCTGAGCGCGTTAGTATAAAGCTGTTGGTTAAATGAAAATGTAAAAAAAAAATCGTACTGAAAAGACGATAGACCTCTTTGATAAGTCACATGATGTTTTCATAGATCTGCAGGTGTCATGTGTCTATGAAACGGCTGTTCTGTTTAAAGATAGTGGCCTGAAATCTTCACTCGTAATGATTTCAATCAGAATGACAAAAAAATCTGTATGTAAACCCAAATTTTGACTTGGATGGAAACCGAACTGATCCAGTGCTGAACGGTGACAAATCTGGTGTATTTCAGCTGTTAGGTTTCATTTAGAAAACGAGAAAGAAAGTAGTCGCCAACTCTGAGGCTGCACTAAAATTTGCCAAAAAACACTATTCTTGGTATAGATTGATAAATGTGAAAGAGCTCTTTTTTTTCGGGGGGGTCTTAGTTTCGCTGTAAATAGTAAGCCAGAAGCTGCACTTTGACATCCCTAGAAGAGTATGAACTTCATTTGTCGGACTTTCCTTTGAGTTTATTGTTGCTAAAAAATCAAACATTGCCAAAAGAACATCATGGTGATACAGTTTATCTGTTTTTTTTTTTGTTTTCTGTCTCAGATTCACTGTAAATAGTGAGCAACGTAGAGGCAGCAATCTGGTTTACTACAGCAGTGCAAACATCACATTTCAAAATAACATTGTTAAAGTTAAGGGAACAACTTTTGAAACAGTCAAAATGCTGATGGATTTTGTGAAACTGCATCAAATTGACCAAACTTTAATACACACCAAGAGAAATTCTGGCGTTTTCTTTGCAACAGGAAGGTCTCAGACTTGTGTCCCTGTCGACCAGTATGCATTATCTGACTGATTGAGTTTGGTTGAACACTTGCATTCAGTTCTCTGAGTTTCTAATCATCTGTTCGTACATGCTCTGTTTGGCCTTATGACCTCTGTCCTCTCTACCCCCTATGTTTCTACACTAACTCATAAGCTACTACACTCACATCATGACCATCACTGTAACTATATCGAAAGACTCTGTACGTCTGCTCTCATCACTGAAAGAGAGTTTTATTGCTGATAATGATGAACATGCTTTGTGTTATGTAGCCTGTCAATCAAACAGTGTGTTTTTATTCAGCTTCTTTGGAACCTGGCAACTGTGCAATGTGTAACAACAGTATGTGGGTGTCAATGCTGTTGTTATTTTCTTCTCATTGTGATGAGCTGATGTACCCGACAAACACATCAACCCAACAAAGACGTTTGCTGGAAGCATTCCTCAATGCCTGGGTGATAGTGCTCTGTGTGTGTCGTGCTCTTAAGCAGAATTAAAGAAGATTACATTTTTTTATATTTATGTTTTGGGATTTTTTTTTCCCTATCTTGTGTGAAGGCAACATGTACATAGTGCAAATAAAGACATGTTCAAACGTAATGACAAATAAATCAGAAAGGAAGCACTGCCTTTCTTCAAAACAAGGGTTGTTTTTCCTCTGTGGTTTATATAATGTGGAGCTTTACAGTCAGATTCAAAGCCCTCCACATCCTAAGAGAACTGGCTGAGTAATTGAGATGCTTCAGTTGTCCTTAAAGCGCCGGCAAACACACACTGAGTCATGGAGTGTAGGTGGTTATGCCAGAAAGAGATGGAGGAGCTGCTCTAAAATTTGTAGCCGCAGTATTCTCATAGCAGAGTGCTGGAAAGTACAGCTTTCTTTGTGCTGTCACTATCACAGTTATCGAGCGTAAATGTAGAGCCACACTCCACTCACCATTTCGCACAGTGAACAATACAAGCGCAGGACAAACTGACATTTCACACTGTGCATTTATACCATTCTGAGGGTTAGAGTGATACAGTCTGACAGAGCAAGGATTGTGTTTTGTGGATGGGGGTTGTATGGGTCATGTTGTGGGATTTTTCGCATACATTTTTCTCAGTTATGTATCATAAACTCAAGTGGTCTATTTTTGAAAACAACAGAACATCCTCCAACAAGTAGATCTTCACCTTATTAACATAATATTTAATATTTCAACATCAAATTTCTAGAAGACCATATTCACATGGTCAGTGGGTCCAATTGTTTAGGTCTGCAGTGTTCTTGGATGCTAAATGTGTTTATAGATCCAGCCATTATGCCACATACTCACAAAACCTGCAAACTTTTCTTCTATATTTGGTTCTTACAGGGTCAATGGATATTTAAGGTTGTTTGATTACCTTTAGCTGGACTGTTAAATCACCTTTACTGTTCTCTGCCATTCACTTTTTTTAATGTGAAGTATTCCTTTCAATTTATTTAACAGTTAAAATCAATTAAAATGCCATTTACTGTACTTGTATTTTTAGACACAAAAAAATCTGTAACCACTCAAGAGATAAAACTATATCAGTGAATTCAAGGTTTCAACTCTCCAGTTTTTCTTTTTTTTCGCTTTGTATATTTATTTATTTATTTATTTATTTATTTATTCCTTTGGTGGTTACACCTTTTAGGGGAAATTCCACAAAACACAAAAGAACAGTGTCCAGGATAAGCAGCATCTCATACCTGGAAATTGCATTTATGGAAATGTGATCGTCATTGGTTCATGGTGGAGAGGAGATACTGACCACAGACTGTAAAAAAATAAATGAATAAATAAAAATATACGTCAATTTGTTCCAAATGAGATCGGCGCAAAATCTGCCCCCCTGGTGACTGGCAGCAATACAGTTTAAAACAAAAAACAGTCTTCTCCATTCATTTGAATGGGGCTAAGTTCAAATTTTACAAACTTGATACACCTCATGGAAATGCTTCTCACATTCGTATGCTTTGATAATATGAAGATATTATTGTGCTGTATTGTGTTCAAGTCTTCTTTTGTATTAAAGTTTCTTTTTCATTTCAAGCGAATAGGTAAAATCAGGGTTTTATGTCACGTTTTGCGATGATTGACAGCTGCCATTCTTTCAGAAATTCGAAGATAGGTCAGAAAAGGGAACCAAGAAGAAATTAGACTTTCAAAAAAAAAAAAAAAAATTGACTTTTTTTTTTTGTTACTGCTGCTCCACACAGATTCTCAACTGCACAGACTGGCTACAAATCATACATTCAGACGATAGTAATTTTGCTCAAAAACTGTACGATGATAAAAGGCAGAGCCACACTGCCGATTCCATCTATAGTCTATGATGCTAACAACCATGGCAATGTTTTAAAAGTTGAATTATTCTCACTGACTGATGAACACTGACTGCAGGGGTAAAAGCATAGGACACCAAGAGTGTTGTTGCACCTTAGATGCTAAAAAGCAGAAAATGCAGAACTATATTGTTTTGTAAAGATAAGAAATATGGCACTGCAATACAAGATAAATGATTAAAATTGTAATAACTAGTGAGTGTACACAGGACTTGAATAAATGCACATTTTATTTTGTTTTCTTTTCAAAACTTAAGCTATATTTTGTTAATTTTATTTTCCGTCTGTTTATGTAAGCTAATTTTACAGCTTTACTGGTTGATTTTTATTCTGTATTCTTCCTTTTTTGTGTTCATTTTGTATTTTTACCATGTTTCTAGAGCATTTCTAGCCATATTGGAGCATGTCTTATGTTTAGATTGAGGCATGAAACCAAGAATATCACTTTTAGTTCCATAATGTTCCAGCAGAGATCGATACACAACCTCTTTGTTGTCTGTAATTTACTAAATATCAAATGTATTGGTGATTCCACTGTACTGGTATCTTTTTAAGACAATAATAAGGGGGAAAAATACATGTTCTCATCAAATATTTCTTTTTGCTGAGTTGGTTTCACTTAAGCTCGCTCACTGGGGGAAAACAAACAATTGTTCCCACTTGTCAGGGAGTCAGTGATCTATAGCAGCTAACAACTCTTTAAAAAACCACCTTATGTAGGCTGGAACTAAAGCCCTCCATGAATCCTCCTGTGCCAAAGCTGATTCTGAGGTTTTGGAGCTTTAAAATAGCTCGGTTTTAGCCGTGTACATGCAACACCAGTGGGTGTGACTGCAGCACCAGCTGGAGAAAAGCTCTTGTTACAGGACTGAGTAAGAAGTGAGTCACAGGCTCATGTCTCTGTTGGTGAACACGCAGCAGCAAAACAGACAGTGTTGAGATGCTTTCCTAGTCATCTGTGGGAAAAAAAAATAGCTCATATAAAACAAAACAAAACAAAGAGCATGCTCCTTTTTTCCCACCACAGTATGCTAAACAGACCATGCACGACGCCAGACACATAGGCAGATAGAATTAATAAGCTCTATAGATCAAAAACAGACCGTTCCACAACGTTCAGTGAGACAACTGAGCAAACAAGACAGAGAGCAGAGAGATATTTTCGCTCTACCTCTGCTGTTCTTTTTGATTCATGCATGAGGGATTTCACATTCTCTCTTTCAAAATAATTTGTGAAGTTTTTTCAACAAATCCTTTTATGATATGGTTCCAAATATAACCATCACACATTTTGGATCATTACAGAAAAGAGCATTTTTTTTTCCCCTTTCTTTTTTAGATTCGACTATAATGCTGAAAGTCTGACTCCCCCAGCTCCTCTCATCTGTGGATGAGTCAGATTTCATCATTTCAACAACTACTCCTCGCCTGCATTAGAGGATCATGCCAGAGATTATCTTGGGAGAGAGAGAGAGAGGGAAAGACATGTTTTATTTGCGCAACTCGTGTTTCTATCTCGAAGCCACGACTCCTGAACTGAAATCTTTTCCTGCAAGTGCAGTTTTTAAAGATTGGTTATTGTATTTCACTCAAGGATGTTGCAATGCCCTGGAAACCTCCTTTTCAAAAATTCTCACTTGCCTTCACATGAAGAAAAACGTACAAGTAAGTGGAGTCTCCAGGGTCTGATTTGACCATCCGCCAGTGGATTAAGAAAAAAAAAAATGTTGTTGGCCAGCCAAATCCCTTGTTTTTGTTTATTACAGTATGGTACCTTTTCTTCCTCAAGCATTCAGTACCATATGATTTACCCATGCATAACTGGATGTGACACCATGCAATATTTTGCTATCGGCTACAATGGAATAGGATGCATGTGGCGTCTTAAGCAGATTTATTGCTGTCACATTCATGGGTGGCAGGAAGCACATAGCTCTCAGCACTGAAACCACTGGGATCCAACAGCATGAGATATGACACATGACCCCATACACTTAAAGAGGGGTACTGCGCCATTTTTAAGGCTTCGAACTGCCCCTTCTCTCTCCATAGAAGCTTTAAATTGTTGACAGCTTTAGAAAAAAAACCTTCTCTCAAACTTGTGTTTTGGTAATCCCTTGTTTCAGCCTGTGTCTGAAACAATCTTAGCTCCTGTCTCTTTATGACTTCCCTCTCCACAAACCCCCTTCTCTGATTGGACAGCCCATTGGATGTCTCTTAGGGGCAGAGCTATGGACAGATCTTGATGTTTGAGGTCCACATCTCCAATACATAGGCTGCATATAGAATGGACTTTTACCATCGCACCAATGTTCAAGCCATTGTAGCCAAAAAAGGCATCAGGCAGTGCAGCCATAGTCGCATGAGGTCAGCTGACTACCTGAATATCTGAATGACCAGGTTATTCCATCAATGGATTTTTTTTCTTCATATTCCAAGATGACAATGTCAGAATTCATGGGGTTCAATATTGAAAGAGTGGTACAGGGAGCATGAGACATCATTTTCACACATGGATTGGCTACCACAGAGTTCAGACCTTAATGAAAATAATCATTTTAGAGTTCCAATGCTTTCAATGCAGTAAATCGTCTCTTGCTTCTCAAAGTGGAAATGACAGTTTTTTTAAAACAGAGAGTAAACACAGAAATAGAAAGAAACCGACCTTTGTTGTGAATGTATAGAACTTTTCTCTCGCTATCACTTTGGTTTCCCTTTCCTGCAGAAGATAAGAGGAGCAATACATTGTAATAGAAAAGTTTCAAACTACTCTGAAATCTTTTTCGGCGTTTGTTTGGGGAAGATAAACTGCCTTCAAGGTAACCTGAAAGGGATTTCATAGCAGTGAGGAGAATGAGGGAAAAGGAGAGTGAAAAGCAAGCAAACAGCTTCCCCCCGAGGCTGAGGGTCACTGCCTGCTGCTACAAAAGAAAGAAATAATCCACATCGTTTTTCAAACACCCGCAACTTGTTGACCTGTTTGATTTAAGATTTTAATGAAATTGCTTTGGGAAACAAAACATTCTTTGGACAGATTAAGAGGCTCGTTTAGTTTATGTCACTGAGGCACTTAGAAAAATCTGCGAGTCGGGACTTCACCTCGTGAATTTGGGCGTAGAAAATAAGAGCTGAGAAAAAGCTTGATGGCTGTAAAGCGTCAAAAAAATGAAACAAAAGAAGGACACATATGTTGCCTCTGCTAAATGTTCCTTTCTTGTATGACAGGACTAAGCACGCCTCAGGCTGTTTAGGCTCCATTTCCATATTGGTCCCCAAGGCTCCAGCAGTATAATAGAAAAAAAGCAATCTGGTGGTGAAAAAAAAAAGGCCCCTCTGGTACAAACATTTTTCCATCTCCAAACTAAGCACGTACCTTGCCTATCCTTCCATAACCAGCCTCTGAACTTAGACTGGGTATTCTCTTTGTGTGTGTGAGTGTGTGTGTTTGCTCTGACTTATCTCTTTCCATGAGAAACCTCAGTAGAGAAGAAAAGTGTGTCCCTGCTGAATAACACTGATTAGAAGGCTGTGCGACATTTGTCAGATTTTCATGAAAAACCGAAACTCTTCATTCCAATACGAGCTGTGCTAAATACTTCAGATTTAATTTCCTTATCATTAAGGAAACGATAGTCCTTGTACTGCTCTTTTTGCTCGTAACACTCATAATGTTTGATGTCGGATATTTATCAAAACCACAGCTGTAATCCCTGCAATTTTCAGGATTTCTCAGGATTTGAAGCCCAGGACTAATTCTTCTTATCCAACAAAAGCATCAAGCCAAACAACAAGCTTCTTCAAAGCGAGGTGCCAGAGAAAAAGAAAGCAGCTCAACAAAGCTCAGTGACCCAGGTGCAGCTCACACCGGCTCCGCAGATAAAGTAGGAGCCGTTCGGTCCAAAGAGCCGAGGCTTGGTTTTAAATCCCTCTAGCTTCACAATCTGAAAACCTGGAAGGACTAAAGGGATGGACAAAAGTCTGTGACACTCTGAGGTAAAAACACTAATGGAACCAGAGGTACATTTATGAGAGTATTGAAGCTAGGAGAAGTAACACTGAAGATGTCTGAAGATGAAGGGTGTAAACTTTTAGGAACAACTGTACATGTTCCCTACAAGCATAGCACCATTTCAGAGGCAAATGAATTGCCGAGATGCATGTTACAACTAAGAAACAATATACCTTGGTAATATACTTTGCTCTGCAGGGGTTGATGCATTTCTGTTGTGCACTTAGGGAAAAAAAATCTACTTCCCATGTGGCAGCCATGAGCAGCTGTTGGAACACACCAGAAAAAAAACACAGTATGTTCTGTGATTGCAGCAATTGTCAATAGTGGCAACTTAAGTACGGTATAGTGCATAAATTATGCATGAACTGGAGGGTAACCCTTCTGACTTGATCTCTGCTGCCTCAAAGAAAGAGATGTTTTCTAAGTCATAACTCATTAAAGTAACCTCCACAGCACAATGTGACAACAGAGACTTAATAAACTGGGAAGAATCCTCATTCAACACAAAGTGTAAAGGTAGGGTCTGCAGGATTTTCCTTTAAAAACAAAATGTCAACATATGGGAATAATCCTGCTCAGTTGTCATCTTTGGGCCTCTACACGTGTGTAAGTGTTAGTGTCTGCCTCAACTCCCTCCTCTGCCTATATGTTGATGTTTTGTTTGTCTACCACAAAGAAAGAATGATACAAGATTTGCAGGATATCTCATTCACCTAACCAAACCCTGAGAAAATGCCACAGACTGTGTTCAAACTGCACGTAATGCAGCACTCTTTACATACAAATTTTGTCCGTCGCCTGCAGAATCCGTAGTCATATGCAGAGTTTGTTTTTAGAGCTTACGTAATGAATAATGTGGGAAGCTTTAGTGAAACTGGACTTTTCTATTACATGCATGAAGGAGCTCTGGAATAAATCGAGCAACAATTTGCCCGTTTACTGTCTGTTTCTCAGTACAGCACCAGGATCACTGTTTACCCTGCAGAAGCAGTTTTCTTTTCCCCGGCTGTTAAAGCCGGTGAATAACGCAGTCTGACTGAGAAACTCTCACACAGAGAGAAACCTCTCACTTCCACGACTCTGCACACCTCTCACAGAGCATATACATAGGCTGTGCTTTTCCAGGAAAGCCCTTTCAAATGCAATGAAAGTATGCTGGCATAATAATATTTTCACACAACTCTGGCTTTTATCTTGCCTCTGCACTCGTTGGTTTGTCTGTAAGCAAAGGGGAAAGAGGGGGCGAGATGGAACTAATTTTATGGATTTTGAAGCCCTCAGGAGAGAGCCAGATCCCTCTGTAAAGATCTATTTATCAACTCAAAAGCAAGCAAGGGAAAGCAAAGTCAGAGGTGGGAAAACAGGAGATAGTACAGAGAAATCTATGTATGTACAGCTATTCAAAGTTGGTCAAAGGCAGCAGCCGAGCGTCTGAGGCGTCTATTTGGGGAGATAAGATAAAGTAGAAAACCAACATAGCAGTTATCACACTGAATAACAAACTCATACCAGTTTTACTATTATTCAGCCTGCTGGCCTTCAAGCTGTTCAAAATGAACAAATGTGAAGCTTTTGCTCCAAACCGCATGTTAACACTTTCACCTTTTTACGAAAGCAGGAAGAGCAGTTTTTGATGTTCTTTTTATTACATGGGTTTGAAATTATTTTGATGTTTTAATAGCAGGTTAAAATTCAAAGACTTAATAAAGAATGCTTATATTTAGGCTTAAATTTGTACTTTCTTATACTCTAACGCTTTCTGAATGTTAGTCACTGTACACAAAACAAGCAATTTTCCCCTGGGGCAGTGATTCCCAACCTGTGGTCCGCCCCCACATCGTCATACCACCTTAGCGTAAGCATGAGAGAAACATTTCTACCAGGTATCGTACTTTTTTAAAGTTTTCCCGGCATATATCTGGAATGCATGGGGAGGCGGGGCTTATGACCTATACTGCAGCCAGACAACAGGGGGCGGGGCATCTGCTGGAGGCTTCAGTTAGAGCCGAACATCGTTACGTCCACTGATTATACAGTCTATAGTTTAAACCAAGATTTGATCAGTTAAAGATAGAGAAGTTGATATACAAAAAGTTGGTAATCAAAATGTTTTAACTAAGTGGATTATACTGTTGCTTCATGAGAGTGAGACATCTTGCATCCTCTATCTCTGCTGAGTGAACCATAAACTTCTAAAGGAGGCATTTCATCCTCGATGCATCTGAAAAAAGGATGAAAAATGGCTGCAAAATTTGTGAAGTGAACCTTTCATTTCCTTGGAGCAGCTCTCTGTGATGTGCGTGAAGACACTTTGTTCATTTCTCCGTTAAGCATCAACTATGACATTCAACTGAACAGACCAAAGTTGGAGCCATGCTGTGAGATTTTTTTCTGTCTTACAGAAACCTTTCCCTTGGAACATTTCATCTTTTTTCTTTCCTCTCCTCCTCTCCTATAACCAGCAATCAGTGTAGCAGCATCCCACACATAAAAACAAACAAAATCACCCCTCTTACACCCCAGACATATGGCCTGAATTAACATTAAGTTGTCACGTCCTAGGTTCAAAACAATAATGTGATGATGGCAAGTAGCGAAACATATCCAGTAAATAGTTTTCATATCCATTCTATGATTAGTAGAAAGTGATCCGTAAAGCAAGATAATTTAAGTTAGCAAAAGCTAAAGGTGAAGAAAAATTTTTCACAACTGAAATGGAAATAAATACGAGACTAAATATGACAATTTTCTTTTTGAAAGGTAGCTGACTTTAAGGTACTGAGTATAGAAGTTTTCCTCAAACTGAGAGGGTGGAAATGGGTTATTATGTTTATCCTGTATATGTATGTAAAGTATGTCAGAATAAGTGTACAATAATCCTCATAACACTTGGATTTTCTTTTTATTAAGTTAGAAAAAGCTTCTTCTTACATTTACATTACTGGGAGTCCTGTTCATGGGGGCAGACGTAACAAAACACTGTTTCTCTATGGCAGATCTGAAAAAGTACACTGCAAAAACTGAAATCTAAGCAAGTCATTAAGTCTTATTTTTAGTAAAAATTTGTCTTACAATTCTTGATTGAGCCACATTTACTAGACCAGTTCATAAAAATGTCTCATTTCAAGTTTTTTAAAGACAAAAATGAGGCATCAATTGCTTGAAACAAGTAAAAAAAAAATCTGCCAATGGGATAAGATGAAAGATTCTTGTTTTAAGACATCTTTCTAATTTCAAGAAACTTCCCGGGCGAATTCGTCTTATCCCATTGGCAGATTTTTTTTTACTTGTCACAAGCAATTTACACCTGATTTTTGTCTTAAAAAAACTTGAAATAAGACATTTTTATGACCTGGTCTAGTGAATAATAAGACAATTTTACTACAAATAAGACATAATGACTCGCTTAGATTTCCGTTTTTGCAGTGCAAAACGCAGTTTTCTGCAATTCTTTTGCAATATGATCCTGGCTGAAATATACCAAGAAGGCAGGCAGAGAAGAGGAGAGGGAGTGGTTGTTGTTTTAAAAGAAGAAAACTATTGTTGGAGAGAGAGTGTTTCTTGTTGTTTTGCACAAAAGAGTTTGTAGTGATAGTATTTTACGATAAAGAATCACAAATGCGCCACATGAGCGTGAATCCATCGCATTTTCATCACAAAAGATAAAGAAATGAAGTGAAATCCGGACAGACAAAAACTAAACAGACAGTAAACATGGGTGTAGAGTTTCCAAGCTCGGTGTCAACAATGAAACACAGACAGAGAGAAATAAAATTAAAGGGGAAAAAAAGCAATAAAATTAACAATTAAACAAAAGCCCTCACACAAACCCATGAAATCAAAATGGATATTTATCTGTATGCTTGGGCAAAGAAAAAAACATCCACACTTTTCATTAATGATGAATCTATAAATTAAGCATTTGGTTGGGTTATCTAAGATTATTAAATGTAGAGCCTTAAAACGAGAAGGAATCTTATTTGATGAAGCCTTTTATCTTGTTTTTCTTTTTTAAGGTGCAGCTGCTTTTGTATTATGTAAATAAAGACATACTGCTAGCTTGTGCTAATTTGTCAGGATATTTATTTTTTGATATTATGGCTTCACACGAGTCCGACTGGCCCCTGTAGCTTTTTATTTCAAGCACAAGAACAGAGCATTATGTGTCGTTCCTCTGACAAAGGACAGAATGATTTTTTCTTTTCCTGTAAAAAAGATCCCACACTACAAAACATTTAGTAAATTTGTGTCTCAAACACAGCTGATCAGCATTCTGTGTCACTGCCGCTGTGAACACAAGCAGGAAACACACACACACACAGTCATTTAAACTCAGCGCCTTTGGCAAGAGCAGATCAGCTCATGTTTTAGAAAGAGAGAAATCTTCTGTTTCCCTCAATATTGACTTTCATGTGTGGGCTCAGGGTTTTGTGCTTGAAACACATTTCTGAGAAGTCAGGACTATGTATTGAATTCAAAAAGCTTTGCCGAGGACAAAGAAGGGGCAGGGTGCAGATGAAACGTAATAAAATTAACAACTCAAAGCGACCTGCTCAGAGGGGCGTTGCAGGTGTTTGGTGACAGATGCACGTCCAGAGGATCCGTCTTCAAAAGCACTTTTTCTTCCTCCCACACGGCTTCAACAAACACAGGATTTAGACTTATCCCTCTGTCCACAGAACGAAAGCGTCTTATGCGACAGGCGCAGCAGCCTCACCGTGTCACAGGTG
Source organism: Thalassoma bifasciatum (assembly GCA_008086565.1). Lineage (NCBI taxonomy): Eukaryota > Metazoa > Chordata > Actinopteri > Labriformes > Labridae > Thalassoma > Thalassoma bifasciatum. The sequence goes on from RPOG01000516.1 coordinate 100,954, forward strand.
GAATTAAAATGCAGCTTCATTAAGAGAAACATTAAAAAGAAATCAGCACAGCAGTTAAAAGAGGGCCCAGACCTTTCACACCGGCAGAGGTAAAGCAGAGCTGATGCAAATCAAAGGCAGCAGTTAGCCTCAAGCAGTGAAACACTGCAGGGGAAAAATATGAGCATCCATTGCTTTTTACGACTGTATAATGCCTATTTGCACGTGTTTAATCGAGAGCAATCAAATGTCTACAAGGTAAAAATGACTTTCGAATGTCAAGGTTGAAGGAAACAGACTCCCAGCTGAGCAAAGTCGATTACTACGCTCGTTTTCCTTTTCCTTGTACCATTTTTTGCAGATCTTTGCAGTCATTAAATGCCATGTAGCGTGTGACCAAATTAGAGCTGCAATCATGTGAGAGAGTCAACATGAAATAATTATACAATGTCATCGAACCAAACAACAGTCGCATACCAAGCTCTCAGTATATATATTTATATATATGTGTATGTGTGTGTAAGTGTGTGTGTAACCCACCCTTCAAGAGGAGCATGTTTGTTACATACAAAAAGTAAAATATCCCAACAGTCTACTCCTTTGGTCCCAAAACCAACTAATCTTGTGATTTTATACAACTTGTTTATTTAATCAAACAAATTCAAACACCCATCAAACAAAAGACAGCTCTAAACTTGACTTAACACACACACAAAAAACGACAGATGAAAGAAAATGGCAGTAACCTGCTTCTCAAACGAGACTTTTTCAACAAAAACGAACAAAAAAACCCTGATAATTTTCAAATCTATTGACCTGAATAGAGGACAACCCTGATCAAAGAAAACCCTCCTCTTTTCAAAGCCAAGCAGAATCTCTCAGAATGACTGACAAAATCCAATCAGCTGATGTATAGAAGCAAACAATAGAATAACTAATCTAGTTTTCATAGTCTAATTGGTCTTCATAGTTCTAATTATACAGAATCAACCAATCTTCCTTCTGATCGCTTGATTGAGGCCCAGTTTGCACCACAACGTTTCAAAGCGTTTCACCCGAAACACATGAAAATGCAATGAAAAAAAGTCTGCGACTACAAGGAAACGCAGATGGACTGAAAACGGTGTAGTACGCATGTAAGGCCTGTAGGTGGCGATATAACTGTAGAAGCCGTATACACGACAACAGTATAGAGGCTGAAGAAGAAGTGAGCAGCTCATTTGGAGTTTATAATAAAAAAAGTCTTCTCTAATTGCAGAAATAATGCAATAAAGTCAGGTTTTGGTAAAAGTCAGTTTGTAGAATCAGCAGCAGAAGAACAAAACTGTAGGTCGTTGTTGTTTTTGTTGTTTTTTTGGTTCATGCCTGGCACAGAGGAGGTTTGTAGCGCATGCGCAGAGCTGAACGTGACGTCAGCGTTTCCGGGTTTTCCCTGGCTTAGTGAAAACGGCGTTTTCCAATATATCCAATCTGGATTGCGTTTTCAAAAGTTTGCGTTTTTGATCTGCGAAAACCATAGACTGTATAAAACATGGACGTAGTCTCCGTGACGTCACCCGTCTGTTGCTGCAGCTCTGTTTTGAAGCTAAATGGCGGGCGCAGCCATATTGGAATTTGGGCGAGTGACGAGTGCCCAAACTCACAGCTATTGGGCGCCCATCAGTCACGTGATCTCAGCTGTGGCTCTGATTGGGTAAGCTCTTGATCTTAATATCTTCCAAACGAGCGAGTTAGAAATAAATTCACCCCCCTCACAGTGTGTGCCGTTAGCGAAATTAGCAATCCAGACGGGAGACAGAGTTTGTACCAGGCTTTAAATACGCTAATTTCAGCTCTGAAAACAGCTTTTCTTTTTGTGTGTACGTGACATCTGGTTCTTCTGGAGCAAGCCTCAAGCGGTCACTGGAGGAACAGCAGCTTTTTAGTACTTCCATGTTGTCTCATTTTTTCAGACTGGAGGTTGCCACTTGGTGAAAACGCAGTCTGCGTGTAAACAGGAGGCTGAAACACAACAATAATTTTGCATTTCACCTGAAAACTATCGTCGCGTTGGGGTGCGGATGGCCTCGTGGATATAGCTGCGCACCATGAGGTTTGTCCTCAAGCGGGCGGCCCGGGTTTGAGTCCGACCTGTGGCCCATTTCCCGCATGTCATTCCCCACTCTCTCTCTCCCCTTTCCGACACTATCCACTGTCCTCCTCTATCCAATAAAGGCACAAAGGCCAAAAAAATAACTTAAAAAAAAAAAAAAAAAAAAAAAAAGGAAAATGTCGTTGTGTGAACAGGGTCTGAGTCTGTTGGAGTTTCTCCCTGCTGACTGGATGAGGCCTATAGTCGCATGCAGCTCCACTGGATGTTTGCAACATGAAACAAAGACAGTAACACTGAGTGAAGCACCAGTCGCCCACACACACAGACACACTCATTACCGTCATTACCTTCGACAACAAACCCTGCCCTGCTGGAACATTCCCTGCAGCTGCAACTCGACTACTTCTGTTCTCAACGTCTAGTTCCTCCTTTTAAGCACAAGTCCCCCCCTGTTGTGTCTGCAAGTTTCATATGGCCACATCCATTATCGCGGCTCAGCTGGTGAACCGCTGCAGAGTTCTTTATCCAGCTCCAGGTGAGATTCCTCTCTTTTTATACACTTGTTGTTCTCTCTGCAAAAAGAGAACCAAGATATTCTTCTTTGCCTGCAGTTGGAACTTGATTTGATTTCGAGCATGGCATATTAATATTAATATTAATATTGTTAGCGCAAGTACCTCAATGATCAGCAACAGTGCTTCATTCTTATCAAGTGGTTGCTCAAACAGTGCAGAAAATTGAGAAACATGTTGCCTTTTGTGCCACAGCAAACCTAATTTCTGGCCAAATCTTATTTCTCAAAGCCATGTGTTATTGTAAGTTTGTTAAGCCAGTCCATTTGGATGGCTTTTAAACTTATTGACTGCTTCCTTGCACTGTTGTTGTGCTTGTAAGCGCAGACAAAAGCCACCAACTCAATAACGCTTACAGAGATAAATGCTGCTCCAGTGTAAGAAATGCACCCAGATCTCACATTAAGGAGATCAAGGGGGGCTTAGCTACCAAACGCAGTGTGTCTTTCCCTGGATAACGTTAACCAGACGGTTTGGCCTTTGAGGAAAAGAAGAAAGTGTGAGCGGCAGCAATCAGCTGTTGTCGTGGTGGAGACCTTTAAAAACAGGGACCACTCACTCAGCTGGCCTGACACGGCGATTGGAGCGATCACTCCCAGAAAGGTCGGGAGAAGAAACGAATCGGTGCTGTACGTTTTGTGAACACCGCCGAGAAAAAGAAAAGGAGTGCAGAGGATGTTTCGGAGTAAACCATGTGTGAGAGAGACAGAGTGAAAAGAATGGAGACAAGCGCGGGGCAGCCAAGGCCGCCTGACAGACAGGTAGTGATTTACTACCTTCCTACTGACTCCCACGTTGTTGTCTGTGTCCCTAATTGACAGTCAATTATCTGCCGATGACAGCCCCATCCAATGGCTGGCCGCTCTGCGTGAAGGCTTTGTTGACATCCCCAGGGTAGGGCAAAGTTTAGGAGGCTCGGCTCCGGGTGACAAATTAATCCTCCTTGTTGTTGACATACTTCCCTTACCCTCAGGAATGAAGAAAAAAAAAAAAAAAGAAGCCGGCTGTAGACACGCGAGCGATGTTCAGGGAGCATAAACACCTACACGACAGAATGGAAAGCTTTCAAATAAGCAGGTTGATTGCAGGGTGCGTGATTGCACTTTAAGCAATGATGTTTCACGAGAATGCAAATGATGATGATGACAAGGACGAGGAAAGATGTGCTCTTAAAGAATGTCAGGTGTGTGAAGGGAGACCATCTCGCTGCATCGCGGCTTTTACCTTTGCCTGTGTTTAAAAATAGGGAGAAAACTTACAAATGAGAGTTGTTTTGAAGAGTTTTCAGTGAAAATTCAAAAGTAAACTAACATCAGACAGTGCACAGGAGCTTGCAGGGCAAAAAGAACTAAATAAATCAAAGGAATGAATTGAGCATTTTGGAGCTGCAGCACAAGTTTATTAATCGACCTCTAAAGACCTGTGATATTTATGATAAGTTCCTGCACAAGGCCACTGGCATAATTCTGATGACCTCCGCTAAAAGTCAAAATTATGAGATAAAAAGTCACAATTTTGAGATTACAAGCCAAAGTCTCAAGAAAGTAATATCAGAAATTTTAAGATAAAAAATGAAAACTTTGAGAGAAAACAAAATTATGAGATAAGTCAAAAACCGGAGGCAAAAATATCAAAATTTTGTGATAAAAGTCAAAATTATGAGATAATATTGCAAAATTTATGAGAAAAAAGGTTGAAATCATGTTATTAAAAAGTCAAATGATGAGATAAGTCAAAGTCTTGAGACTATAATATCACAATTTCAAGATAAAAAGTCCAAATTTTGAGATGATTTCAAAATTATGAGATAAAAATTGAGAAAATGTCAAAATTTTGAGATTACAAAATCAGAATTTTGAGATCATAGGTCAAAGTCTTGAGACAATACCATCAAAATTTTAAGAAAAAAAGTCAAAATTTGAGATTGAAAGTCACAATTTTGAGATAGCAAGTCAAAATCTTAAGACCTAAAAGTCAAAACTTTGAGATAAAAAAAAAAAAAAATTTTGAGATAACAAATCAAAAACTTGAGACAATATCAAAATTTTATGATAAAAGTCCAAATCTTTAGATAATATGGCAAAACTTATTAGGAAAAAAGGTCAATATCGTGACAATAAAAAGTCAAAAACCTCAGACAATGATATCAAAATTTTAAAATAAGTCAAAATTTGGGATGATTTCAAAATTGTAAGACTAAAAGTCAAAATCTTGAAAAATAATGCCAAAGTTATGAGAAAAAAGGTCATTTTTATATGAAGTCGAAATCATGATAATTAAAAGTCCAAAATTGTAGTTGAAAAGTCAAAACTTTGAGATAAAATGTACAACTGATATTTATGATAAGTGGCTGCACTGGGCCACGAGCATTATTAAACCACCTGAACTAAAAGTCAAAATTATGAAATAAAAAGTCAGAATTTTAGGATTATAGTCAAAGTTATGAGGGAAAAAAGGTCAAAATTGTAATGATAAAAAGTCAAATTTTTGAGTTGATATTGTCAAAGTTATATGATAAAATGTCTAAACTTGAGATAACGTGTCTAAGCCTTGAGACAATAATATCAAAATGTTGTGATAAAAGTCAAACTTTTGAGATAGGTCAAAGTCCTGAGACCTAAAACTCAAAATTATGGGATGAAAAGTCAATTTTTCGAGAAAACCAGTCAGAGTCTTGAGACCTAATAGTCAAAATTATGAGATAAAGTCAAAATTTTGAAAAACGTCAAAGTCTTTAGACCTAAAAGTCAAAATTTTGAGATAACAGTCAAAGTTATGAGGAAAAAATGCCACAATTTTTAGATTAAGTCAAAATCATAATAATGAAAGTCAAAACTCTGAGTTAAGAAGTCAGATTGATGAGGTAAAATGTACAATTGATATTTATGATAAGTTGCTGCACTGGGCCACTAGCATTATTAAGATGACCTGACCTAAAAGTCAAAACTATGGGATAAAAAGTCAAAGCTTTGAGTTAATAGTTAAAGTTATGAGGAAAAAAAGGTCAAAATTTTCAGATTAAGTCAAAATCATAATGATAAAAAGTCAAACTTTTGAGATAATATTGTGACATTGATGTGATAAAATGTCAATTTTTCAGATACAAATAAATAAATGTTCTGTACTTGGAGCAAAGTTCCTGTGTGCCTCTTGGAAATACTTGCAACAAGCAAGAATTTTTGAGCTCCTCATTCCTGAGTCATTTTTTTTAATTTTTTTTTTTTTTGCCATTTCAGGGGGTTTTCAGTCTTTTGCAGCTGTGGTCTCTAACGTTTGATCAGCTGATGAACAGATTGGTTCATCTTCTTAATTGTTGTTTTCAATAAATTGCTTACTCAATTCATTTCTCTTGTTTTGCAGATGAAACTCTACTTAAAAACTTTTTAAGATCCAACAGTACAAAATGTGAATTTGTGTAATTTCTCATCTGCTCTTTAAATGTTGATCAGGAGTGTGTCTGCCCATTGTGACTGTCTGCTGCAGCACGATCACAGCCTCAGCCGTGTGGCTCAGTGAGGTCAGCAGTGCAGGAAAAAAAAAACACAGGCCGGTCTGATTGGCTCTGCAAACGGAAATTTCCACTGCGACTATGAGCGTGTGGCGCCTGTGATCAAAGGAGAGTTTGTTGTTGTTGTTTTTGTTCATAGAGAGCATGGCTTGAGAGAGGAGAGCGAGGGGGAAAAAAATGTTTAATCTACATTTCCAGAGTCTAGTTGACTGAAAAATACAAGCGTCAAATTTATAACTCAATGCCAGGAAGAAAAAAAAAAGAAAACTGCACGCCCTTGATTTAATAATTCATCACCTGAGAAAAAGTGCGGAGAATTGATAGACATGTCTGCTTGTTGATTCTTGCAGAATAATAAAGCAGCACTGAGGCAGTTCATATCGCCTGTTTAAAAAATGTGTTTTGTCTATTTTTCATGTTCTAATGTTTCTCTTTATTAGATATGTAACAATACGGCTCCGTCAGTTCCCAAGTAAAGAACATCCCGAGGCATTAATAGATGAAATTCATAGATTGTATCGAAGCAATTATTTGAGCACAGTGTGATGTTTTTAAAAGTGAAATCGAGTTATTTTGCATTTGAATGAGAGCGAGATGCTGCGGGGCAGCCGGCAGACGCACATTGTAAACATTAAAACAAAACAGCAGAGACAAAAACAGAAGATTAGGATGAGGAAACAAAGCTTCTTAAGTTGAGAAATACTCGAAGCGTTTATCTCTGACTTCTTAGAGTTCACGCCTGCGTTCCAGCTGTTCCAAAAAGGGTTTCGCAGAGCAGTGAGGAAGTATTGGCTTTTGAAGGGAAATGAAAGGAAAATAAGAGAGCAGGAAGAGGAAAAGGCAAATCCCTTCCCTCTTTCCATACCCTGATTAATTAGTTCCAAGTTATCCATGAAAGTAATATGCTGATAAGGCCAGAAACAAACAGAAGCCAATTACTAGCGTTTCCCTGCGAGCTCCTGAACACCAGCAGCACTGATGGAAAACATTTAAGGCCTGTGGGCTGATTGGGCAGGTGTTGTGGGGTTGTTTGCGAGGGCTCTTTAGCTCAGGGCACATCTTTTCATTACCCAACCAGGAGCACACTCTTATCAAGCTGTTCTCATCAGTGATGGGAGATGAGACCTTGTATTAAAAAAAAAAAAAAAAAAAGTCATCTTGTGATTGAAGGAAACCTCAGAACCTGAGCTGCATCCAAAAAACTCTCAAAACAAATTCTTGTAGTCAGTGGTGGAAAGAGTACTGAAACTCTGTACTCAAGTACTGTTACATTGCTAAAATATTACTCAATCACAAGTAAAAGTACAGAGTATTCGTCAAAAAAAACTACTCAGATTATTAGTGACTTTTAACTGGTGATGTCACTGTCACTTCTCCAGATAGGGCTCTAAATTTTGTGTTTTGCTTTACTAATAGTTAAAATGCTAACAATCAATAATCGTTACTAACTGATAAGATAGAAAACAAGTACTTTTCTTATTTTAAGTTTCCTGATCCAGCAAAGGTCTCAGGCAGACACAAAACAAAATTAGATGAGTTGCAGTTGCTGCCACGACTATTGACAGAATATTCATGAATACATTTTTAACTGGTTAAATTCTTAACACGAAACCAATTAGTGATCAATCATGAATATCCATTAACATTTGTTTGTTTTGTTTTTCATCCATATGTCCTAGTTTTCATTGGCTTGTTTCCTATCAAATCACCTTACTGGCTACAAAAATGAAACTGTACTCAACTATGATTTTAAAAGTAACTAAGTAGATTACATGGCATAATGATTACTTAAGTACAGACTTGAAAATCTACTCATTAAAAGTACAAGTACCCCAAAATACTACTTAATTACATTAATCTGAGTATTTGTAATTAATTACTTCCATCCCTACTTGTAGTAGAGCTAAAAACATTTCCCACCATTCTCTTCAGTATCAGGTTGGATAAATGTGCTTTTTCATGCTTCCTACTGTTGTTTCTCCTGCTGCAACATCATCAATACATTGATCCTGCAGCCACCATGCTTCTCCGGCACCCTTTGACCCAAGGTGAGAGTTTTTCTCTAATAACCCAAACAGCTGTCTCTGCCCGCAGCATAATTAAGAATTGATTAGCAGCTGACTGGTCTCTTAGTGCTCTCTCTGCTTGAAACCACAGGGTTCGACCTTTTTACTCATTTCCTTTTCAGACCCGTCAGAGTTGAAGACATCATGCATTTTTAAAAACAGAAACAGTCACAGATGCGATAAACTATTGACTACGTTCAAATTGCTCATATTTTCCTGTGTAAAACTTAGATCAGGAAGTTCAAATGCTGTTTTTAACCATCTAAATCTAACTAGTTAAGCTTACTAACTTATTTACTGTACTCAGACCACTTCCAGCTTGAATAGTTTTTGTAAAAATAATGCATATGTTAAGTCTCAGGGAAGGAGCATTAAGCCATACAGAGATCAACAAATTGATTAGACAACATGTCAGCTGTAAGAGTTTTTGAGTTTTTGCAGATTGCATCAAACTTTAGCTTTATAAAGTTGTCTATGCACAGTCCAAATCTTTGTGAAATGTTACCAGCACTAGACAGAAACTGTAAATGTACAGAATTAAAGCTTGATTAATTCAAGTGACAAAATTAATACATTGTAAGATGAAAGCTGGAGGCCGCAAGAAAATAGACGATGGGCCGCAATTGGCCCCCGGGCCTTAGTTTGGACATCCCTGCTCTATGTGTTAATTGAGTTTTTCTTCAGAGAATAAAACTTTCTTCCACATTGAAGAGACTTTGTATTCTTAAAGTCCTTCTCTCTCAGACGCCATCTGATAGCTCTTGGCTGCAGTTTGCCCCAGTAAAGCTGCTGTTTATGCTTTAAAATGTACATTCAGGGTTATCGTGAACCCTCAGTAAAGGAGAGTTTCATTACTCAGAAGCTGAGTGAACAATTCTGGCACAATTTCATCTTCTTCCAAGGTGCATGGAGGGGAATAAGACATCTAAAAGGGTCAAGCTCCAGCAACGTTTAATTTTCACACCATATGTTTTAGCTTGTAGCCTCCATTAGGTTCATAGTCAAACATAAAACATTTAAATGGGATGAGATTGAGGTAGAAAATAGTCAGAGACATCCAATCAAACGCATCTACATACACGTCAGCCAAGAGGGACGGCTTGGACATATGGGCATGTGATGCAGGTGGCGACATGTACGGGGTCATTTAGAGCTTTGACGCACCATCTGCTGAGATAAGGAGGAAGCTGATTTTGTTCTTTTGCCAGATTCACTGGCAGGAAATCTCGATACAAACTCATGAGGTCATCGCAGGGAACCAACAGATGTACAACAACTCTCTGATTAGTTTATTCCAGTGCACCTTTCATGAGACAAACTTTACAATAAGGAACAATAAGTTGTTCATCCAGATTTTAAAATAACAATTAGGGGAAGAAAGTAGGGCTGGACAATCAATTATAAATTACATTTAATCACAATATGTCCTGTTGCAATATTTCTTTAACCTGGAATGTGTCAAAATATCAGCTACATCTTTTCCAGTAGATGTTTTCTGCAACTAAAAAGACAAACTGTTGAACACACATCTTTGAAAGGGAAATTACACAGGTGCAGAAAAGAGGCAAAACAGCACAGGGAAACAATGAGGGAAAAACATAGTTTCAGGTGGCAAAAAATGCCATTAGGAGCAACAAAATTGGTAAGACATTTGGGAGAAAACCTAGAAAATACTCAGTTGTAAAAAATGGACCAAAAGTGGCAAAAAGAGTGAAAAGTTACAAAAATGGCCAAAAAAAGCAATAAAAATGGCAAAAAATTTGAAGAAAACTCAGAAAAAGTCAGAAAGTAGCAAAAATGGTGAAGAAAAGAACAGAAAAAAGAAGCTAAAAAAAATGACCAAAGTCAACAATAAATGACAAAGGTTGGATTAAATTTGAAAAATAGTTTGTTGCATAAATGGTCCGAAAGTGTCAAAAATGGACAAAAGCAACAAGAATTGGAAAGAAAATTGGGAAATATTCAGGAAGTTGTATAAAATGGACCAAAAGTGGCAAAAGAAAGAGTGAAAAGTTACAAAAATGGCCAAAAAAGCAATAAAAATGGCGACACAATTTAAAGAAAACTTGGGGGAGAAGTCAGAAAGTTGCCAAATTGGTGAAAAAAGTATCAAAAAAGGGGGGAAAAACAGTTAAAAGAGGTTGAAGTGACAAAAGTTGGCAATAACTGACAAGAAAGTTGGGATAATACCTGGTTTATAGTCAGTTTGTAACAAAAATGGTCAAAAAGTTTTAAAAAATGGGGGAAAACAACAACTAGCAAGAAAAAAAATGGGATTTAACCTGGAAATAGTCAGAATGGAGCAAAAATAAAATGGTCCAAAAGTTGCAAAAAAAGAAGTGAAAAGTGACTAAATTGGGCTGAAAGCAGTCGCATGTAGTAGTAGTGGGTTGTTGTTTTGCTGTAATTTATGTCACAGTTTATTTCCTACAGTGTGTTTGTTGAAAAACATGCGATGGGGAGCCAAGAAATAATAGCACAAAGAAATGCAAGTGCAATGTGGGAAGTAATGATTCCAATCAGATTTATTTAGAATGTTTGTTCATTTGAGTGCATTAACTAAAGAAAAGGCCTTGTTGATCTTTTCTTACTCTCCAGCTCCACATAGTTCCTCACCCTCTCCTCTTGTTTACGTCCTCACAGCTCCTGTCGTTGTGCATTTTCTCTCCTGTCTTCATCTGAGTCTTTCTGTAACAGTTCTCTCCTGTGCCTGACCTTCCTGGTGCGTTTAGTCCTTGTCTTGTCTCCCTCTGTCAGTCCCGGTTTATTCGTAGACTGCGTGCCAACTCTTCTAACCTTTCCGTTACATCCACGCTTACAACATAACTGCGAGACTTTCCTGTAACCTTTGTGTTATACTAAAGTAGATAGTGCTAATTCTCTTGCTGTGGTATAATGTAGACTATGAAAAAATGTGGTCAAGGATGGGAAAAACCTTGGAATTAAACACTAAGAAGGTTTGTGTAGACTTGTCAAAGCCTTTTCTTTGCAAAAGCACTCCGCAGGAAATGGATCCCCTCAGTCTTGTGTGTACCTTGGTATAAAACATACAGCATCTCTAAGACGCTCCCAGCAGCTGTTCATCTTTGCAAACAACAGCTCATATGCTGGTTATGAGCAGGCTTTACATTGCCAGGAGGGAGGGCCACCTGCCAAATGCTCAGATACTATAGGCGCTCGGTTCACCACAGCAACGTGTGTGTATATATGTGTGTGTATGTGTGTGTCAGTGTCTGGGGCTTTGTCTTTCTCCATAATCTCCTTATCCGTTTGAATTCAGGTGATCTTCTGGGGGTCTGAGATAAGTTACAGTGCATTGCCCCTGAAAAAGAAGCCAGACATAATCACAGGAATGTTCAGCAGATGTTTCCTCAGTGATGACTTTGGTATAATGAGAGAAAACACAGTAATTTGCTCATGGATACGTCAAAACTGTGGAAGAGTTTCACTCACTCAGAGTGGGTAGAAACAGTGGGTGTAAAAAGTCTATCACTGTGCAGAACTTTTTCTACCTTTCCCTCAATTAGAGTGAAATAGTCTGTTCATCAGCTTATCGAAGGTTTAAGACCTTTAAAAGCCAAAATCGGTACAAAAATGAGGATTCAATGTCACTTTCTGTCAGGTATTCACTCCGTCATGACCTCCTGATGGCAAAGGCTAAAAAGCTTTCTCTCTTTAAACGTGGTCAGATTTTTGAGCTGTGTAAAGCAAGGACTCTCACGACGTAAAGCCATCACTGCTGAGGTTGGACAGAAATTTTGCTTTTCAAAGATCTTGAGAGTTATCGAACAGAAAAGTCAAGTGGTAGACCCCAAAATGTTAATCGACGCTGAGCCTGAGGATCTGATTGGCCGTCCATCAAGACACGGGGAATTAAGGCCATAGCTGGCGCCGACTGCAGCTCAATAACAATCAGACGGCATCTGAGAGAGACGAGCTTTAAGAACAAAAAACCTCTTCAAAGGCCTCGTCTCCTTCCACTAAATTGCCCGTTTGGACTTTGACAGAGAGCATCATGGGACATTGAAAGGTGGAAGAAAGTTTGACTCTCTAAGGAGCAAAAATTGAACCTTGATGGTCCTGATGGCGTCCAACGTTACTGTCATGACAAGGAGATCCCACTGAGATGTTTTCTTGGCGGCACAGTGGAGGGGGGGGGGGGGGCATCATGATCTGCTTTTTCCTTCAGTGGAACAATGGAGCTGATGGTTGTGCTGGGGCGTCCTTCATGACTGAGGACCCTGGCCTTTACTACATCCAGAGGAATAATCTCTCTCTTTTGGATCATCCTGCGTGTTCCCCTGATCTAAATTGAGAATATTATGGGATGGATGGAGAGGGAAGTTTACAAAAATGGAAGTCAGTTCCAGACAGTGGAGGCCAAACATGAAGCATCTTCACCACTTGGAGCAACGTTCACACAAAGGCCCAATTCCAATTCCTTTCTTAACCCTCAATCTTAACCCTCAAGCTCAACCCTCAATCTTAGTCGCCCTCAAAACCAAGTGTTAAGGGCTATCTTGTGACTTAGAAATGGGACACCCCTTAAATGCAAATGAAATCGTTGTGGACTGTCTGTCAGTTATTCCTTCGGTTAGCGTTATCAAAAAAATATCTGTATGAATAACACAACCACGGACATATTCAGCTGTCACAGCAAACCATAGTTTATTGTAAGGTAAACACCAGCTATAACTATCGTTACATAACTCTGCAGCTACAGGAGATGACATTAGCCCGGTCATCTTATACCATTATCGGCACAAGCATGTTATATAGGCTGTTATCTTGATAAAACAATTACATTACCACGGAGAAAAATGACTATTTCGTAACGTTAACTAACTTAAACGAAAGCAACATGGCTTGTCCGCACCGGACGCTATTGACAAAAGATCGTAAAATAAAAATAAATGTTATGCAACAACGAGGTAAATAATCCATAAAATGGGTCTAAACTAAGATAATACAATGGTTTTCGTAATATTTATATCTCCATTAACAAAGAAAATACTATATTTGTAGCTCGCCTTCTCTGCCGCTTTGGACGCCATGTTTATTTACTGAAAATAAGCAATGCATTCTGGATGTCCCTTAATCCCAAAATCTCAGTATTGAGGGAGATACAGCCTCAGTCTTACCCCTCAACCTTAACATTCTGAGAATCGGGACAGCACTTACACTTCGCGGGAGTGCGCATTTTGAGATTGAGGGTTAAGACAGGAATTGGAATTCACCCTAAACCTCCTGGAAACACTCACCTTTATCAATTTTTCATTTCTAGCCTGCCTGTTTTTACTCAGGTTATGACTGGCATTAGGAAATCAAACCAGTGTTCAAAAAGACGTAGAGTCAGTGGCTGGTTTCCCATTTGTCACTATGCTCCCTTCACTTTGTACATCAGTCCAGTGATCCATTGTTATTAAAAGAAAATTGATCTGCGCAGCTTTAAATGTCACAGTAAATGTGTTACATGAGTGAGTGAGTCAAGTAATGCTTCTTACATCAATTAGTCTTTTGTGCACTGATTCACTTTATGATTTAAAGGTCAGAAAACACAAAAGATCCTGCACAAACACATTCTCGTCAACAACTTTGAGTCAATAGATCTTTCTCGTAACAGTCAAAACTCCTGGAATAATAAAAAGAATAACCGCACAATGGAGTTGTACGGCAGCTTTTTTACAGTCGTTTGCAAGAAAAATTACCAAACAGTTACAGAAGAAATTCTCAGATTGATTGATGAAAGAAAGTTAAAGCTTCATTTGCGAACGCTCAAAATCAGGAGGTTGAACACTGACATATTCAGACTTCTTCATGAACACATGCTCTGATAACGACTTTAATTCTTGTGCTCAAAGTTCTTTTTTTGAACTGCACGTGGGTGGGAGTCAGTCTGCTCACTGAAGCTTTGGTTTCAATCCATTTAGTATGAGTGAGGGCATGAAAGCTGACATTGTGCTACTTCTAAAATTGAAAGAACCCATTAAAACAGCAGTATATCCTCCTCGTGAAATGCAATGTGTGCTGGTGTTGATATTTCTGTGTGTGTGTGTGTGTGTGTACTGAGGCCCATCTACATATCGACACGAGTGCTTTTAAACACCAGCAGCCACCTCGTCGCCCGCCCTGTGTGCTCGGAGTCTATTGGGATCCCACAGAGTCAACAGCAGCAGACAGATCTCCTCGCTGTGTGTCTGTCTGCCGGCTAATCCTTACACTTCCCAAACCTCCCTCTTAGTTTGATACCGAGCCAATGAAATGAACACATGCATCCCCAGTCGATGATTTTTTCCCTTTTTTGTACATTCAAAAGCACGAGGCATTAAAGCGAGGCCCTTCTATGCTCCTGTCGAACGCAGAGGCTGAGAGGAGAGAAAGAAAAAAAATGACGAGGAGGGGCTCCCATGGGCTACCGCTCAGATGATAGATTTGTAGAGAAGATGCTTCGTGCGAGGCAGAAGCAGAAGGATACATCTCATCAGCAAAGAAATGTGTCAAAGAGCTTTACACCCTGAATATGGTTCCTGCTGTTTCTTACATGATGGGGGATTTCTGTACGGCTAAAGTAACCTGATAATGAAGCATGAAGAAATACACCAACACGATTATTATTCCACCTACCTTCAGTCTTCCTCTCAAGTGTCACAATGTCTGATTCACATATGCACTTATATACATCACTTACACTGGTCTCAATCTTAAAACCAGTTGAAAAATTTGCCAAGTCACATTTTGCGCTGTCAGATCTTAAAGATTTTTTATGCAGAGTTGAAAAAGAAAAAAAAAAAAAAATTGGAGTGAGAGAAAATGACCTGCGCTACACTGCAAAAACTGAAATCTAAGCAAGTCATTATGTCTTATTTGTTGTAAAATGTGTCTTATTTTTCTTGAATTGAGTCACATTCACCAGACCAGGTCATAAAAATGTCCTATTTCAGTTTTTTTATAATTCAGAATAAGGTCTGAAATGCTTGTAAGAAGTTAAAAAAATCTGCCAATGGGATAAGAAAAAAGTTTCTTGCATCAAGACATCTTTCTAATTTCAAGAAACTTCACGAGCAAATTTGTCTTATTCCATTGGCAGATTTTTTTGACTTGTTTCAAGCAATTCAGACCTCATTTTTGTCTTAAAAGAACGTATGAGACATTTTTATGACCTGGTCTGGTGAATGTGGCTCAAATCGAAGAAAATAAGACAATTTTTACTACAAATAAGACATAATGACTTGCTTAGATTTCAGTTTTTGCAGTGTATGTCCATTAGCTGTACTTCAAGAATGACTGGTGATCCTCAACCCAAATAAAGGACATTACTGGTGCTTTAAGAACAAAAAGCCTCTTTAAAGGCCTCTTTCCCTTCCACTAAATATCCCGCTTGGACTTTGGCAAAGAGCAGCAAACATGGGACATTGAAAGGTGGAAGAAAGTTTGATTGTTTAAGGAGAAAAATTTGAACCTTGATGGTCCTTATCGTGTCCAGCGTTACTGTCATGACGAGGAGATCCCACTGAGATGTTTTCTAGGCGGCACAGTGGAGGGGGGGGCATCATGGAGATGTTACATGGGGCGTCCTTCATGACTGAGGGCCCTGGCCTGTGTGAAAATGACTGGGTTTTTCAACAGGACAATGCTGCAGTTCACTATGGCCACCTGACAAAGGACTTCTTCCCGAGGAATAATCTCACTCTTTTGGAGCATCCTGCATTTTCCCCTGATCTAAATCATATTATATAAAGAGCATTATGGGATGGATGGAGAGGGAAGTTTACAGCAATGGGCATTTTTCAACTGGTCTTGTTATTCTAATCAAAAGTGTATTTAATGAAAAGTAGCAGAAAATGGAAAAGCAACAGATCAAGTGTTGCAACTTATACTGCAAAGCATCTTTATATTTGATGCCAGCAACAGGTTGAAGCCAGGACATGTTTGTTATTGTGCTGTTCTACCTTTTGTTTAACCAATATCCTTTTGGTGTTTGGGAACATACAAGACCATTTCTGGAGTTTTGAATTGATTTTAATGTTGTCCAACCTAATGTCAGATTTAAGCTTCCTTTTAATTTTTAAGTTCTCGAAAAAATTGGTGAAACAATTGTTCATGCCGTCTCTTACAGAGTTGTGAAAATCTACCATAATTTATTTCTGAGAGACATTTAGCATTAACATTTTTAAAAAAATCTTTTCACTAGTTCAATAACAATCTTTTTTTAGCATAGTACTTATGTAAACAATGCCAGGGATTACAGTAAAATCATGTTTTAGTTGGATAAGTATAGTTTTGCTATTGCAAAGTTTGCCTTTTAAACATTTAATTGGTAAAATCTGGCATTCGAATCAGTTTTTCCACTAATGTTTACATCGTTACCCCTGTGAGGACAATTAGAAACGCATGATTGTTTCGGTCAGTTGTAAATGTCAGTTAATGTCAGAGCAGATGCTGACGTGTTCTGTGAAATGTTACGGTCGTACATTTCAGTGATCAGAACAATCCTCAGACTATTATTCTCGCTGTATGTTTTGTTCAGAAAAGAGGAAAATGTATTTTCTTCACCTCCTGCCCTTCCACAGCTTTCCTCAGCTAAATTTAAAGTGTGTGTTTGTATAAGTGCAGCCATGTGGTACTTCTGCACAAGTGGGCTTTTTGCATGTGAAGAGTGCAGCTGTGAGGTTATGTGGTGATGCAAACGCAGGTGGCATACATTGGCCGGTCGTGCGTTTGTGTGTGTGCGTGCGTGTGAGAGAGAGAGAGAGAGAGAGCTAGAACGAGAGTGAGGCTGTGATCCTGATCACAGCTGTGGTGCTGCATTACACTCAGCATCAAGTTCAGCTCAGGCTTTTCATTCATCATCCCCGCAGTTCAGAGATCCTGCAGTCATTTGGGAGGATGTGCTTCAGTAACCAGCTCATCCTCAGAGTCACTTCTCATCTGTGCAGAGCTCCACTGCACTCCAGCATTAAAGGTAAAACAACCTCACAGAAATGTACAGACTTCAAATGCCTGGAAACTTTTCCAACGACAATCATTTCTGCAGTCTAATCCTCTTGTTAAAATTCTGAGCTTTACAATAAGTTTTGTGGATGTGCATGCTTGGACTGGAATAACAAAATTCCAACCAAAACCAAAAGTTTGAGCTGAGGATTAAACATTGCAGAAAATTACTGGATAGATCAGCATCAAAACAACTAACACTGCTGCTTTCTGAATATTCAAACAATATTACTTTAGCCTCATTGTTTTCAAAGGGAGCTGCAACTATTCTTAAGAAACAACAGTGATTCTCTTTGCAACGCCAAACTTCATAAGCTGGCGTGTTGATGTCATATACAATGTTGGTGCCGTAAGTCAATCCTGTAAGGTCCAAACTAGATTGGGAAGCAATTATGAAAAAAACACATTTTCGTGCTGATAATTCATTCAAATTTTGGGATTATGATCAAGCATGAGACTTTTCAAAACCAACTAGAAAGTCTCCACAGCCCCCTTGACATCATTTTCTCAGTCAGTTGAAATACTGAAGTTTGTCCCCTTCTCTACCCAACTTTGGTCCCACTCGTCCATTTCCTGTTGGCTTGGTGTGACCAGTTTAACACGCAAAATTATAAGTTATGGTTCTTAATCTTTGAGTTAGCTTCTTAAAGGCAGGGAATGCAGAAATTTTTGATAGGTTTTGCTTCTCTGTTTACAAACACCATTCAAACTCATCTCCTCCTCCTCCGTGGTTCAGTGTCAGAGCCTGCGCATGCTCACTGCCCCCAACTGTAGCTAATGGCATGACTACACTGCAAAAACTGAAATCTAAGCAAGTCATTATGTCTTATTTTTAGTTAAATTTGTCTTACTATTCTTGATTTGAGCCACATTTACTAGACAAGGTCAAAAAAGTCTCATTTCAAGTTTTTTAAAGACAAAAATGAGGTGTAAATTGCTTGCAACAAGTCAAAAAAAAAAAATCTGCCAATGGGATAAGATAAAAGATTCTTGTTTTCAGACCTCTTTCTAATTTCAAGAAACCTCCCAGGCGAATTTGTCTTATCCCATTGGCAGATTTTTTTGACTTGTTACAAGCAATTTACACCTCATTTTGGTCTTAAAAGAACTTGAAATGAGATATTTTTATGACTTTGTCCAGTAAATGTGTCTCAAATCAAGAATAGTAAGACAAATTTTACTACAAATAAGACATAATGACTTGCTTAGATTTCCATTTTTGCAATGTAACAGTCGCAGCTTCGTAAACACACCATAAACAGCCCTGCTAGCACCTGCAGCATAGCATTACAGAAACTCAAGAGCCGTTCACCTGACTTCCTGCAGGTAAATGAGACACACTGTGGATACAGAATCATTCCTCTGGGCGCGCCTTGATTGGCTGATCATCGTCCATAAAAACTCCATTATTCCTGTAAAAACTACATTTTTAATTTTTATGAAAATCCTGCACCTTTAAAGAATAATGTTGAACAAGTAAGTAACGTTGAAGGTGTTTCCAAACCAGTGAGCTGCCTCAAAAGTGGCTTTTTGAGTCATAACTATTAGATATGATTTACATTTCTATCAATATGTTCACATTACTATTATTAACAGATCAATGTAAAGATATAGTGTGAGCTCAAGCATGAGTTTGCATGACTGATCCTTGTGTGCATGCGTCCGTGTCAGTAGTTGTGTGACTGTGTGGGTGTTTTTCAGAGCCTTAGATAAAAAGCTTTAGGATGAGAAGAACAAGCCCTTAATTTTTTTTTTTTCCCCCTCACAAAGATTTATGTGCAATCTTCCACCGCGGCTCAGTGGGGCCTGATGTCTGAGGCCAGTAATCTCAGCTGTGGATTTAGTGCTACAGTCAGAAGGTCAACAACCCCTCCATCCACACAGAACTCTTACGTGATAGATAACGAGACCAAAGCAGCGCACCACAAATCTCGGCCGTATTGTGTCTGCTGGTCAGAATCAACAGCTGCCGTGTGAGAACCTTAAATGTTCACCAGTCGCTTTTTAAGAGATGTTGACAAACTGCTGAGTCACAGCTGCTGGTTAGTTCAAGCTTTCTCTGAGCTGTTTGCTTAATGCCTCCTTTAACTCCTGACACCACTGATGCTGTTACCAAGTCCCACTTGTTACAGTTGGTTTATAGGCATTGGCTCATAGATTTCACACTAGCACTCCCCTCTTTTCTACAGCATGTTGAGTCCAGATCTTTCTCTGTTGACTCTTCCACACAAAGGAGTCTTTATTAAATAGTAAGCAGCATGTCATCGCCTTTAATCCCAAATTGCATTCATCAATTTGAGTTATACATGAACACATTAGCCATGAAATTAACACTCGTGTGAGATTTTACAACTGCAGAGTTTTCTTGCTGATATGCGCTCCACAGCGCCCCCTAGCCACTGGAAAATCAGCACCACAAGCCTGAAATTTCTTGTGCATAACTAAGCCAAAAACCGAAAGTGAATACCAGCTAGGAATTTTAGGACTTTGAGTTCAGTGTCAGATTTTGACGATTTAAAGGGTACATATGTCAACGAACTAATCCCATATATTTTTCCAAATCATGCTCAGAATCATGTTGTGCATACAAGATGCATTGAAGAGGAAATGCCATGAAAGGATTTTTTGTAACTCAATGGGCATGGTCTGAAAAATTGGTCCGTGTTTTAGCCCTCAGCTCGTGTTTTAGCATTTAGCTCATGCTCTATCACTCTCCTGTTTAGCTTTCTCCTGCTTTTCTCGACCTTTCTGTCAGACAATTAAGCTTCTGCATCCACTTCTGCTTGCACTACACAATCTTTTTGTGCGGACAAGACACAATTTGGAGGAAATGTCATTCAAGGATTTTTCTTAACTCAATGTGCGCAGTCAGGACAAATGGCCAATGTTGACGTTGACAAGACCAGGATAGCTTATATGTACAATGTTGGATCAGGACCAAGTACAGTACAGTACTCCCTACTGTCAACAGGAAGTCAGATGTTTTACTTTATTAGAAACTCCTCTAACATCACATTTTCAACTCAGCAACAAAACTTTTTTCACACTTTCAGAAAGCATCATCGATGAGGTTATGTCCTTGTGGTGAAAAGCAGTACTGCAACCTACTCTATGTAGAGACATACCAATGCATGCTTGCAGTAAGGGCCAGACCTTGTCTACATACATATTTGCATCTGTAAATCGTGTTTTTTACTGAGGTAGCTCTTGCTGCACATGCAGTGGCCACGACATTCCCTAATCTGCGGGGTGAGGGCCCACTTAACCCCACTTGTGCCTTTCATTTTTCTGAGTATTATATCTGTAAATAGTGCAAAAATAGAAGATTTTTAAATGTTTTCTGAATGCGCTGTTCACATACACCAACAATATGTACAGGCCCAATTTGTAGCAATGGCCCAAAATGTAACAATGACCCAAAATGACCATAACTGGTCGATTATGTAACTGTATGTATGTGCTGAGCCTAAAATGCAACAACTTGTTAAGTTTTGAATCAATTATAAAATCATGGGGTAACTACATTATTTTTCCTAACATTTCAGGCTCAGCAATTTTGTCAAAGCTCAATTTTGTTATCACATTTCAGAACATTGTTCCACTTCAGGTCATTTTTACAAATTGGGTTTTAACAATGCCTAAATGGGGGGGTTGTGGATTGCTTTGATGCATCTGTTTTAATACTTTCTGCTCTCTCTATGAACACATTTGTTTTTGCCCTTTACAAACCCTTCCTATTATTGCAATTGATTTGGATTTGGGGGAGTTTTGTCCTAATTTGTGGTAAATTTCTTCAAAAGCAAACACATTGTCAGCTTTTGTGAAACTATTGTTAGAGTTTGTCCGTATGTGTAACCTCAGTGTTATTGCCTCAGTTAGAGGAACCCATCACTAACATCTATCTATTTCTAATCTGCTAACTTTCAAAGGCTGCTTAATATTTTTCCATTCCACCAGTTCAATTAATGGCCTGATTCCTGCGTTTTGAGTTAATGATTAAAATTTCAAATACCCACGCTAACAAAGCCAAGACTCAGATTTCCTCTGGTAATACTCATGCACAGAGAACAGATGGTTCACAGGAAAAAAAAAAAAAGGGCATCACATGAGAAAAGCTGCACAAAATGAGCTCAAGACAATAAGGTCCAATGAAAGTAAAAAAGTAGACTTTCCTTCGACAACTTTCTGTGTTTGATTTCTCTGCTCATACATGCTAATCCTGATTATTCACCGCAGCTCTCCCATCTCTCTGAGCAGTCGTATACTTTGAAAGCCGCTGGGACAATTACTGAGACACATTGACACGAATATTTAATTATAATCTCATTAAATGATAATCAAAAACGCAGCCGTTATAATCCCAGCAGGGCCGCTACCTCCACATTTGCCATCAGCTTAGCCAGCTCAGTGGCCTATTGGGCCTTCAGGGCTCATGTAGACATTGAGAACTGTTGGCAGCGCTGGCATCGTTTAAACTCTTCCACAGGTATGTGAAATGTGCAGTAGCTCATTCTCCCTCACATAGTCAATTATTCCTCTGGCATTTCATTTATACTCAGCCACCATGTGTGCAGAACTATGCACATTTTCTGATGTCATTACAGAGTATTTGCATGCATGTGTTACATCAAGTCAGTAGTTTCAGCAAATGAATCCACGTTTTGGTATTTGTTTTGCATCCAAGTCACTGATCAGGTAAATGTTTCAGTATAACAGTTAAATACGTGGGTTTTTTAAAAAAAATTATAATGTGCTTTTCTACGATATATTGCTCATGGTTGATTTTTTCTTTTTTTAATGCAACAAACAGTTGTTTTTAATCCTGCAAAGCACTTTGTGAGCTTTCTCTGCGAAAAGGTGCTATACAAATTGCATTATTATTATTTATTGTCAAGTAAAGAAAGCACAACAAATAAGGCAATTTCTGTTTGGTAGATGTTTTGATCTTCCTCTGCAATAGATATTTATCCTCTGATGCATGAATTATTTAAGTCAATATTTCTCCCTTGAGTGTTTTTATTTGTCTTAAGGTGTGAAAAAAAGTTTTACCTTTTTTCCCCAAATATTTGTAACTGAGCATTCAACATAAAACTGTGTGAACTTAATGTAAATATGACTTACTTTTTTGTTTGACTTCTTTTCTTAATAATCTTTTTTTAATGCTTTGCAAGACATTTTAACTCTCTTTCATCCATTTTAACACTTAATAACCGTTTATAAGCTTTTTCACCCTCAAATGTTTGTATATAACATTTTTTAAAATGTATTTATGTTTGGAAAAATAATTTTTTAAAAATTCAGGCCCTAAGAAGAATAAAAATATCCTGACACGGGTTAATATGAATTTCCACCACATGAACCATTGAATTTAGGAGTAAGTAACTTCTAAAAAGGTGTCCACTGTAGTGACCACAATGCACCACAGGGTTAAACAATTAAAAAATCAGTTAATTTGTCTTTTACATGGTGATACACAATTTCAAAAAGTCAGTGTCGTAAGCTGTTTGGCATTGGCAGAGAAGATTTGGCAAATCTTTCATGAGTGCAACCCACACTCTCAGTTCTGCTACTTATCTCAGAAATGCATGTATCTTACAAATGTGGCACCTTTCATTCAAGGTCATGATACATTTTTGTGAATTTATAATTCTGGTTCATGTGCATTTACTTTTGCAAACCAAATTGCCCTTAGGAGACATTAAAGATTTCTGTACAAAACTATTCTACATAAACTGCCCTCCTATTTATGATCTTTACTGACTCCTGGAACAGTTAGTGGCTGTAATCTGAGGTCTCATGGGCTCATCACGTTTGTTGTTCCCCGACCTCGAACAGTATTTGGTAAAAATGCTTTTAATGTTTTTGTTCTGGCATCTTGGCTGAACCTGCAGGATCACTTAAAGTTGCAGAAACGTTTAACTTAAACTGATTTTAAAACTAGGATCAAGGCACATTTAACTGCTGTTTGTATATGTTTTAATGATTAAATGGTGGATAAAGGAAGCAATTGTTTTATTATCATTCCATATGGCTGACTATGAAACATCATGTGCTGCTGTCTCTGCCAAGACTTCCTTATATAAGAGATTTTTTTTTTTATCTCAATGGGAAAACTCTTGGTAAAATAAAGGTTAAATAAATAAAAATAAAGTAAATTCTTAAAGTTGATTCAATGCATTGAGCAGGAACAGCATGACCAAGCTTGTTTGCATGGAGGAAGTTAAGAAACTGGAACTATAGAAGAATTTGAGAAACTGCGATTGCAGAACGACCAACTACTAGAAAATACGACAATTTGTGGTATACTAAATGAATCCTGAATAGCTACTATTTACTGTCTTAATTCCTTGTCCTGGTTTTGTGCAAGACCCTCCTTGTTAATCTACCTCTGTGTCACATGGCTCAACTTTATCGTTAAATGACATTACCCTGGATATTCAGCTCCAGGGTTATGTCAGATAAGACGTTATCAATATATTTCCACAGCCGACCCCAGATTCTGGTCATTTTCTGCTTTGAACCTGAAGCCATCCACCACAAACTGAAGCTAACTGCCATAATTCGCTAACCCGAGCAGAATACAGATGAGGCTTAAAGTGCAAGAAGATTAGGAAACGTTTTGATCCAGAAAGTTGGGTACCCAAATTGACATACGTCCACTTAATCAGAGCAGTGAGTCACCTGCACAGAGGAGCGAATACTGGCGATGCAAGCACTGCTTAGTCCCTCCCTGCAAAAATTGAAATCATCTACCTGGCCTCAGTCTAAACTGTTCAACTCGTGACCTCTGAACCTCCAACCTACCAGCAGACACAAGTCTATCAAACCACTCCTGCTCCTGTAGAGTGCCGGTTGTGATTGCAGGCTCTCTCCTCCTTTTTCTGTACAAATCAAAGCTCAGATGTGTTATTTCTTTGATGAAGATGAGAGAAAAGCATTTCAACCAGGGGAGGGAGCAATTCTCTCTGACAGTGACTCACTCTGGAGCAGCAGCTCTGAAGTCTGTCTGAGGAAAGAGTTGACAGAGGTGTGGAAGTGAAGAGCAGGGGAGAGTTTTTGTGTAAAAGTATATTAAACACCAAGTAACCTCATGCATCAAGTTGTTGGTTTGCATGAGTCAGCTCAGACTGATACAGAATATAAACAAGTTTTTTTTCCATTTTCAGCCACAGAAGCTCACAGTTTTAAAATCATTCCTCTTTTCTTGCTTCCTGAGCTCACACTCCACAAGTTCCCAGAGAAGTCTCACATTTCCTACACATCTCATTAAGTTTTTCAGATGTGAGACCGACCTTTTGTCTCCTCGGTTCAATTACAACCTTTTCTTGGACTCTGCAAAAAGATATGTCGACAGCCAGTGCTCTGGGTTAAATTGGGAAGTAATCCTTTCCACTGAGATGTTAACGCTTCTCTTTGTCGGGGTAATTGCAATAAAAGGGTGTCACACATATGGAAGGAAGGTGTGTTGAAGATATGGAGCAGCTCAGCAGAGACAGTGAATATTGTGACACAACATCCAGTCATTGCCACTTACCTGCTCTATTGACTGTTAAACAACAGAGCCCAATAACAGAGGACCTTGGAGGGGGAAACAGCTCCTGGCCTGCCCATTTGGTAATAAACAATATGTGGCTCATTTCACACTCTTCATATCCTCCTCAATCTGGCTCCCAAAGCTGAAACAGAAAGTAACTGTTAAACACAAAAACTACACACATGTATATTATTTTAGGTCTTATAGTAAGTAAGTAAGTAAATTTTGTTTAATATAGCACTTTTCACAGAACAAAGTCACAAAGTGCTTCACAGTAAAGATAAGAACAAGACGAGACAAAACACAGCAAAATCACATTAAAAAAAAAGCAAAAGAGATGCACTGTGACATAATTCAAACATCAGTCCAAGCAAGAGGAGCCGAAAGCTATCTCAAATAAATGTGTCTTTCGAAGCTTTAGAAGCTTATGACTTTAAAACAAGGCCTGGTTTTAAAATTTATGTTCAAATGAACAAAAATGCTCATTGTGACTTGTAAAAGCCTATAATGACGTAAGTAAATTGATTGTGGTGTAACCAATATTCAAATAAAATGGTTCATTTATCAAAAAAAAAAAAAAAAAAAAAAAAAAGTCATCAAGAGGAGAAAAAATTATTAACCCTCTGATGCATGAATTATGAAAGCCAGTGTCAGGATTTTTCCCTTGAGTGTTTTTATTAGTCTTAAAGCATGAAAAAAAGTTTTCCTTTTTTTTTTTTCTTCAAATATTTGTAACCGAGCATTCAACTTAAAACAGCGCGAACTTAATGCAAATATGACTTATTTATTTGTTTGACTTCTCTTTTTTTTTTTTTTGGTAATTTCATGAATCTTTTTTTTTAATGCTTTACGAAACATTTTAACTCTTTCATCCATTTTAGCACTAAATAATTTATAGTTATTAAACTGTTTTACCCCCAAATGTCTGTCTATAACTTTTTTTAAATAAATATATATTTGGAAGAAGAATTGAAAACATTTTTTTTTCAGGCCCTAAGAAGAATAAAAATATCCTGACACAGGCTAATATGAATTTCCACCACATGAACCATTGAATTTAGTAGGAAATAACTTTTTAAAAGGTTTCCACTGCAGTGACCACTATGCACCACAGGGTTAAGTAAATTTTGTGCAAAGAGAGGAACAAGCTGTGAGATGCTGGATAATCTGGTTATGCTGTCAAGAACTTCTTTTTGTACCAAATAAGGGGGAAAAAAAATCAGAAATGCTGTTGCACGTTTGTTAATTTTTAAATTTTCAACATCTCCTCTTAAATTTTATTCAATCTGTTTGTCTGAAGTGTTTTTTTTTCTTCACTAAACCTCTAACATCCTACTCTCTGTTTGGGTTTTTCTTCATTTTAAAGTGTTTTTCTCGCACCCAACATGCAGTAAATTGGAAATAACACCAGTTATACTCAATTCTCAATAAAAATTTAGAGGACTTCATTGTTGGAATAAATTACCAATTCACATCAGGACCAGCACCAATTTAAAGTCTTTCAAAAAACTGACCATACAGTTCTTATTGGACCAAGTAAACAGCGCAACATCCTAATCCTTCTCTTATTTCATTCGTTTTTTCCCCACATCTTTCCTTCATTAACACTGTAATTATTTTTTCCCCCTTTCTTTAACTGTAATGTATCTGTCTGAACAGCATATACTGAATGTATATGTGTTTATATAGATACGTTTGTGTATATATGTTTTTGAATGAATGTATGTGTGTGTAAATATATTGTATTTTTTGCTCTGGACTTGAGGGCCACTTGACAAGCCCTGAAGGGTTTCTTTGGCCCCTCGTGCACATCTTTGTGGCAACTCTTTGTTGCTTTGCTCTGTTTTTCTTTTGTGTTGCTTTTATATGTGCAAGAAATAAAATAAATGTAAAAAAAAAATACAGAAAATTCAAAGTATTCCAGAAAAAAATGGGCTTAAGCACTTACTCACAGGGTGTTTTTTGACCGTTTTATGGTCAACATAAGCAAAATAGTCCAGGCAGGCGTCTTAGAGCTCAGGCCCTAAAGGGTTAAAAAGACTTTTTGGTTCTAGAAGCACAAATTACGTCACATACTGCTAAAAATTAGAGACAGAGGACCTAAGATGCACTGACAGATTGATTACACAAAACAAAAACAAAGCTATAAGGAAAAACAAAAAGGCTTACTTGAGATGTTCATGGTATAAATTGATGGAAAAATCCAAATTGAAGCCGAAAGCACAAAAAAAACCACCAGGAATGAACTGAGTGAAGAAAAAAAGGGGAAACAAAGACACAAATACACACAGGGTAATCAACACAGGTGTGACACAAGCAGCAGGTGGAACCGATTAGAGTCATTAAACAGGAGGAAGGAACATAAAGACAGGAAGTAAAGCTCAGGTAGACACTCAGTGAACAGGTAAACCAAAATAAGATGGTAAAAAAAAAACCACAACAACACTAAACATGATCTACAAAATATAACAGGAGCAATGACTGAGAAACAGGAGGTGAATACAAACTTAAACGTTAACAGACATCTGTCCAGGCTGCACTTAAAAAAACTGAGATGATGAAGTTACTTGAACCGTTGATAACAAAACTGACAGTAAGCCAGCTGTGAAATGTTGAACTCTAATGTGATTAAGTCTCCAGCTTCAAGATGTTAAAATGAGTTAATACTCCGATGCGTGTCTGATAGATTGCAGGTATATTTGAGTTTATTAGACACCTGTAGTGATCCCACCACAGCAGAAATAATAACTGTCTCCCCATCAGAGAGCTGCTGTGCTCTCTACACACTTCACTGATAAATGAAATCTCCAAACACACAAGAAAGATCAGGCAGAATGAAACACTTAGGTTAATGAAATAAAGTTGTTCTCTATATCTCCAAAAGGTCTCAACAGTCTGTTAACAATCTTAGAGTATAAATCAAACAGCTCACATCCTCAACTTGTGGCTGCACTTGAAATCGTCTTTGGTGACTCAAAACTATGGACTTGAGACTCGACTTAACTGATGGTGATCCAAAAGAGTGAGATTATTCCTCTGGATGAAGAATTCCTTTATGTGAACTTCAGCTTTGTCCTGTTGAAAAACCCAGGGCCCTCAGTCATGTACAACATAGGACCCTGCAACGACTCTGCATAGCCAGCTGCTGTTTGACAAAGAGACAAAAAAAAAACACTTTTTCAATTTTTTCTCCTCAGGAAATCAAACTTTCTTCCTCTTTTCAACATCTCAAGTTTGCTGCTCTCTGTCACAATCCAAACAGGCAGTTCAGTGAAAGGAGACAAGGCTTTTGAAGAGGTTTTTTGTTCTTAAAGCTCTTCTCTCTCAGACGCCGTCTAATGGTTATTGGGCTGCAGTCAACTCCAGTAACGACCTTAATTTGGGTCCAGGATCGTCCTGTGCGTTGATAAACGACCAATCAGATCCTCCGTCTCAGAAATGGGACTTTTTTGGGGTCTGGATCTTTGAAGAAATTCAAAATGTCTGTCTTACTGCGTCCAAAAAAACGTTCTTATGCAACGTAAACTCAAGACATATCTGTTCCATCTGGCTTTTATGTAGGGTTTTTAAAATGGTATGATTTTGATGGTATTTACTTTCTTAAATCTTTTACTGTCACTTTCCTTTTATTGCTTTTATGCATTGTACTATCTTATCAACTGAGTATGTTAGGTGCTTTGATTTATATCCAACTAGAATTCTTACCCTTTTTATTTATTGATTTAATATTTGATTAATATTTGATTAATATTGTATTATAATATTAATATAAATATAGTATAATATAATAAATTAATAAATACATTAATAATATTAATATTTTAATAATAAATAAACATTAAATTTTATTAATTAAATAATTAATTAATATTAAATGAATAAATATATAAATAATAAATTAATAACATATAATATTAATATCAATATTATAATATTAATATAGATTAATATTGATTCAATATTTATTTATTTAATTTCATCTTATTTATTGTATTTGCTTATTTCAACTTTTCACAATCTTATTTTCAGTTGTTTCCATTTAGTATCTTGGCTTTCTATTGTTTTAAACTTTCAAATTCTCAGTCATAGACATATTTTAGTGGTGTGCATTAGTGCCTTGTATGAAATCATTCCTTCAAACATGTTTTTGCCCTAATTGTGTTTTTTTCCCCCCTCTGTTTCATGTTTTGTTTTTTATGAGTTTCTGTTCAATCACTGTAAAGCACTTTGAACTGCATTTTATTTGTATGAAAGGAGCTATATAAATAGGAGTTGATTGATTGAGTTGATATATAGTTTGACAATCTGACCACGTACAAAGAGAGAAAGCTTTTTAGCCCGACAGTGTAAAAACCTGACAGAAAGTGAGGTTTAATCCAGATTTTTGTGCAGATTTTATCATTCAAAGGCTGTGGTTTTAAACTAGTTTTCACTCTACAAGGGAACTTATTAAGATACAACAGTGCAAAATGTAAATTCATGCAGTTTTTAAATCTGATCTTGAAATTTGGATCAGGTTTGCATTCTGTGTGAAAAGAGGGGACACAAAAGCTGACTTAAAGTATATTTAGCACAAACAAAAACAGCAAAAGAATGGCTCCCTGTGGATGAGCCCCCACAGAGAGTTGGTGAAAAAATGGATAAATATAATAAATAAACAAGGCCCAGAAAAACAATATGAAAACACTTGAGTACCACAAAAGAAACATCCACAAGGGGAACCAGGTTTGAAGATATACTGGAGAGATTCAGACTAACAACCAGGACAGAGCAAACAGTGAAGGTGATGTTAAAAAAAAAAAAAAAAGCGAAATACAATAGACGTATTTGTATGATTATATTACACATACTTATTCTAAAGCACAGTTGTGGATAAATTGCAGTACCGTGTCTTTCAGCAGCAGTGGTTTGGATTTCCAGGCTCCACAAGTGGCTGCAGAGAGCATCACCCACAAACGCTCCATGGATATGTGGCGGAATAACTCAAGCAAATAGGAAAGTAAACAGCCGTGGGTGGTGAGAGTATTAGAGAAGATTATACAGGTGGCGGGCTGCGGGGCTGCCCTGGCCCCATTAGCATCAATAGCGTCCTGGCTTTAGAGCAGAGGCGGCGTGCTGCTCCTGTAAGCCCCGCTGCCGGGCCCCCTCACTCTACTCCAGGTGTTTGGATCCGCTAAGCTCTCTTACATCCACTAAGGGGTGATACGGGCTTAGCCTCCCACTTTAATGATGGATACGGGGGGGGGTTGCATGTGTGGAAGCGAGATCAGAACATAAAACGTGAAGCGTGTTTATCGAACATAGAAATACGTCAGCTATTGAAGTCATTAAAGCCTTTTCTCTTTGTTTGATTTTGTGAAACAATGCAGCAAAGTGTAATTGGAAGCTCAGAAGTGGATACAGATCAATGTTTTCTTCTAAATACTACGATATTTACCATGTCATTCAGAATAAGTCTGTTGAAGTGAAGACTCTATTGCTTGTGCGGTGGCTTTATGACCACTTCTGTTTAATCAACTTACACGGAGGAGGAAGGAGAGAAGGAGAGGGAGGTTTTGATTTTAAATTTGTGTGTGAGTGTGTGTGTGTGTGTGTGTGTGTGTGTGAAGATTGATTGCCAATTAGACAGACAGACAGCCCTCTCTTGGTCCAGGTTTTGGGACGGGTATTGACGCCCCAGGCCCTCTTGCTGTGCCTTTGTCTGGGATTTTTTGATAGCGGGCACTTGTGCTACCATGGGGGCATAGAAATGAACCGTTCTCCTATTTGCACTCCTCTGTTCTCTCAGAGGGAGTTGCTTTTTGAATGCTAAACAGTGTTGCTATATCTTCAAAAGGCGACATTGGATTGATCCCCTTGAGCAACAGAGGACTTTTCCATCACATCTGGGATCAATTTGCCCTCGTGCCCCACCCAGGTTCCCACTTCTGAGAGTGAAAACATTGAGCTAATTTACAATCAGGAGTCAGGGTGTTTTTTTTTTTACTTGTCCAGGTTTCTGTCCAGAGCAGTGGCGTGCACACGCTTTTGAAGGGCAGGGGCGAATAGAAAAAAATAAAGTACATACATCACACAATTTTGCCCCCAAAGAGGAAACTAAATTTGTTTTGTGAACCAGAAAAGAGTTACAGCATGCACTTTGGCTCCAAAGGTACTTCAGCACAAGTTTTAGGGAGTTAAGCACATTCTCGGTCTCAAAAGGGGAATAACGTATGCTCTTTGGCTCCTAAGAGGAAATCTATCATGTTGTACTGGCAATTGAGTTTTTCCACCCGACAGGGCAAAACTTCTCACAATTAGGCTCCTATGAGAAAAACTCAAGTGTGCTTTCTGAGTTTTAGCCCTCAAAGGGGCTGATAACCAATCAATTTGGCTCCCAAGCACTTGTTCCAAACATTTGCTTTTGCTCCTAAGGGAGAAATTTTGAGTGTGTTTTGGCTCGCAGAATGGCAATTAATCATGCTTAGCCCTGCCATTAGGGCAGTTAATTATGTGTTTTCCACCCAAAAGGGCCTTTTTGTGCACAATTTGGTTTTCAATAAGGCTCCCAAGAATATGTTTTGGCTCCAAAAAGGACACTTAAATGTGTGTTTTGGCTCCCAAGAGGACACTTAAACATGTGTGTTGGTTCCCAAGAGGACACTTACATGTAATTTGGCTCCCAATAGGACACTTTAATGTGTGTTTTGGCTCCCAAGAGGACACTTAATGTGTGTTTTTGTTCCCAAGAGGACACTTTAATGTGTTTTTGCTCCCAGGAGGACACTTAAACATGTGTTTATGCTCCAGGAGGACATCTTTACACATGCTTTGGCTCCCAAGAGGACACTTAAACATGTGTTTTGGCTCTCAAGAGGACATCTTTACACATGCTTTGCCTCCCAAGAGGACACTTTAACATGTGTTTTGGCTCTCAAGAGGACATCTTTACACATGCTTTGGCTCCATGACACTTTAACACATGCTTTGGCTCCATCAGGACACTCTAATGTGTGTTTTGTTTTCCAAGAGGAAACTTTTACATGTGTTTTGGCTCCCAAGAGGACACTGCCACATTTGTTTTGGCACCAAGAGGACACTCTAAGGTGTGTTTTAGCTCTCAAGACGATAGTCTATCTTGTGTTTTGCCTACTAAGCGCACACTTTAGCTTGTTTTTTTGAAAACAATGTGCACACCACAGTTTCAGAGACTGTTTAGTTTAGCCTTAAATCAGTCACTGAGGCACATTCAACACCCAGTGTGACAAACCACTGAAAACTAACATGGACTTTAAGGCATAATGAAGAACAACCATTATTGAAGAACTGACTTTTCTTCCCTGATGTTATGAGAAGTTAATTACTGACTTGCATTATTCACATTCCCTCAGCGTGTTTGTATTTAGATGCAAATCCTTTCACCTGCTCTTGGCACTGCAGTAAAAGGCTGGACATATTTTATTGCTCCACTAAAAGGGCCCCCAACTGTTGGCAATCTGCATTAAAAATGTGTTTAATCATGCCACACAGCTGGAGTTCAAACAGTTTTGGGAAAAGGTACTGATGCTGACTGAAAGTCTTTGGATTTTCACCAGCTACACATTTTATTTAGGATATTCGAGTGTCTCTTGAATTCTGCTCCTACCTCTCCTGAAGAGAATGATAAATGGTTTTCCAAATTTCTGGATGATTGGGCTCAAGTGGGTCTTTCGAGGTCGATGTGAAAAAGTTTTTATTTAGCACGCCAAACTTCAGAGGAGGGCTTTAGAGCAGCGTTTTTCCTGTTGCACTTTCCAACTTTGGGATTTAATTGTGCACTTAATATGCAAAATTTCATCCCATGTTTACCAATGGGATATTACACCACTGAGTACAAGCCAATGAATCAACTAAAGCCTATTTAGAAGAAATAATCCATATATAAGCTCACTAAATGCTCAAGGACATTACAAGGTTGTTGCAGTCATTTTGAATTGTATAACCTCTATTACTTTCCCAATGCACACAACGTACTTTATGCTCTATGTTAGTTACAGTTGGCTGCACGTCCTAAACATCCAGAGAGAATGATTCAAGGATGATTAGCATACATATGTGGCAATTCTTGAATAGAAACCTTCACTTCGGATGTGTTCAGGGTTGAATTAAGGGCAGCAATTACAGCAACATCAACATTAATGTGTCTCCTTGAACAGGAACAGTTAAAGATGCTTGGATGGCCTTCTACTTTCTTTAATGGGTTTTCTTTTGACTCCTGCACGTCAAAACACCCGATACTATGATTCATCTTGTCAACAGTGAAAGCAGATAATGTTGTATAGAGACATGTCACATATCTTGGTGTAAATTAACATAATAAATCTGTCATTTCTGTACATTACTTTGTCATTTTCTACATTTTGTGATATTTCAAAAGGAAACATGATGCAGTATTTTATGATTTTGCAGTTTATTTAACCTTAAATCTTATAATATCTGATCATAGTGTGATATTGTGAAGCTTCATATGGTTTCTGGTACTATCTACAATTTCTTATACTGTACTTTGTTGATTGTACCCATCAACAGTATATTGAATGGGCAGCATGGCTCCCCCTTTTACCGTCGTCCACAAGTGAAGCCAAAACACTCCTCCGTCTTGTAAAATTTGCAACTAGAGTCTGCACAGTTCATAATCTGTGCAAAGCCATGGAAACAAAAGAAGGTCTAATTCATTTCTTCTGAAAGTTTAATCCCTCAGGGCTCTCCTTTCTGACGACTCTTACTATTCCCAAAAGAAATACACAAGAAGCATGTCATAAAACCCCATTTTAGGGTGTAATAGCTAATGGACAAGAAGCTTTCCAGAAAAAAAAGAAGACTTGAACATAATGGAGTCCAGTAATAACTTCATGTCACCACAGCATATGAATGGGAGAGACATTTCTGCGAGGTATATTTATGTTTTAATGTCTGACTACAGGCCCATTGAAATGAATGGAGGAAACAGAGTTTTGAACAGAGGGGGACCTCACCATGAGTCAAATGAAATGATGTCCCTTTCTTTTACAGCCTATGATTGTACCACACATATTGTCGGTTATGGAATGATTTATGGTATGATATCGAAATGTACCATCATTGTATCATTGTAAGAAATCCAGCTGCATCCATCTCGACCATCATTGTTTGAATGTTGTTTCTTCCTCGGCTGTACTGAAAATGCAGAACAGACTAGATTTTGTTGTCACTTTAAAATCATGCTATGACCTTAGTCAGACAGTTGCTTGAATGTGCATGTAGGTTCATTTTTGTTATATTTAACCTTTGTTTAACCAGGTAAAAGCTTACTGAGATTTATAATCTCTTTTGCAAAAGCAACCTGGCCAAGAGGCAGCAGAATTTTACAGCAGACAAAACACTCAAACTTTCATACAATAAACAGAGTCAAAGCAAGGACAATCAGCAAGATTAAAAAGTGCATCATCTGATTTAAAACAGTGACAAAGGCCAATGCTTTACAGGTCCTTGGCTCTAAGAATTTTTTTTAAAAATCGATTAAACGGGATCAGGTATGACAATTTCAATGGAGCTTGCAGGGAATTCCATGCAGAGGGAGCAGCAAATCGAAATGCCTTTGTCAAATAATAAAAAGAAATGCTCTGCCTGTCCCCTTGGGTGGCAAAAACACCCAAGGGGACAGGCAGAGCATTTTTTCCCTTTTCACCCCCTGCTCTTCAAAAAGTCTGAGCACGCCACTGGGGAAGGGAGGTTGTGTGTTTTTTAAAAAAAAACTCAGTAGTTTAGAAGGTGAGATGATCAACAACTGGCAACAAGAGCCTTAAAAACTCTGTTACAGAAACCAATGAGTGACACAATGAAGACTTGATCTTTGTATCATACAGTCTGTGATTGTATTTGCATCTAATTTCTATTTTAAATACATATTTTAACAGTTTTATTGAAAGAATTTTACAAGAAAAGTTCACTAAAAACCAATTCAATGTATTAT
This sequence comes from Thalassoma bifasciatum, assembly GCA_008086565.1. Lineage (NCBI taxonomy): Eukaryota > Metazoa > Chordata > Actinopteri > Labriformes > Labridae > Thalassoma > Thalassoma bifasciatum. The sequence goes on from RPOG01000516.1 coordinate 135,666, forward strand.
TTTATTTTAACATGTTTTTTCTTATGTCATGTTACATTGAAATGTAAAATTGTGTTTTATGTTTGTTATCATATTGTGTTGTATTATCCATCTTTTCCTATTCTATCCTGTCTTTGCTGCCTGCTGTTTTCTCAAAGGGGCATTGTGACTGCATATGATGTTGTGTATATAGTAACAATCTTGTTTTTACTTTTGATACATATTGCAGCTTTGTATGTCTCTGCTGACCCCCCTCAGTGGATACTTTTCACAGATACACAGTACAGAGACACTCAATGTTGTACACATTTGAGTCTCAGACCTCAAAAAGGAAAAAAAAAAACATTTTACGGCGAGTGTGACAACCAGTGTAATTGCCGGTTTCCTCTTTTTATTTGTATGTATCTCCAGCCGTTCCTTTGTTCTCCCTCAGTTGTTTGGAAAGAGATGATGCCTCGGTGTATATGCGGCACAAATAAATCATACTTTCCTGGCGTAAACAACGGCACAAGATAGGCAGAAACCTGAGACAGAAAAACAAACGGGATCAAAGCAAAACTTTACCCTGTTATTATGTTTGAAAATCCAGAGAGCACAGCATGGCACACTTCCCAGATTTTGACTGTTAATTTAGTTCAGCAGGTAGAAGATGAGACAAGACAAGATAAATATTTCATGATTTCAGTGGGGAAATCAGGTTATGAATACAGGCAACGGATGTATTACATCCCATTAAGGAGAGTCTAAATTTGTCACATCTTTATTAAAAGCTGAACAAAAGGGAAAGACTTTTGAAAGGCGAAGAGAGAGAAAAGTTTACAATGCAGCACTGATTCTGAAAAGTGTTCTTAATTAGATCCCATGGAGACTGGAAGGAAAGTGTTTGCTAACTAATAACACTAACACATCAATAAAAGAGAGAAATAGCAATTGCTTAAAGCAGCTGTTGGACCTTTCAGACCACATACTCAAAAACTTTCATAATTGAAGTTAAACCACTTAAACTTCTTTGTAAGTTGATATTTTTAGAAAGAAAGTGAGTGTAGCATAGCTCAGGGGCTTGAGTTAGGGAGGAAAAAACTTTTGACCATCCATTAAATGCTAACTAGAAATAAAATGAAGGCATGCTTAATGATCTTAAAGGTACTGGTAACACCAATTTGGCAGCTTGGAGATCACCATCCTAACTATTCACTTTATCCCAGTGTTTATGGGAAGATATGTTTCAAGAGAGCATAATATGTGTGTTTAGGGTGTTAAAGAACAAAAAAAACTCTATTTTAAACACTTTGTCAAAGCTCCTTTGTCTTTGAGAAACAAAATCCTTCCCTCTGATTGGCGAGTCCTCTGGAGACCTAGAAAAACTACAGACAGACCTTGGTGTTTGAGGCCCGGCCCTCAAACTTGTCATGTACCAGTTAGGACTAGAAGGCCCCTCGGTTTCAGCAAATCTTGTTAAGATCTTATGTTATTATTATTAATTAGTATACTACAGAGCCCCCTAAGGGACACAGCAAAAAAAAAATTGAGAAAAAATTTGATTCCCTCACAAAAGTTTTGCGTTTTCTTGCAGTACTTTTGTGTTACCTTTACAATACTTTAGCAATCCCTTGGAAAACTTTTGTGTTCGCTTGCAGTACTTTTGCATTATCTTGCAATACGTTTGCCTTCCATTCAAATAGTGCTGCACTCCTTTGCAACAGTTTTGTGTTCCCTTTCAGTATTTTGTGCCTTTTATTTTGCACTTTGACCTTCCCTCTTAGTTTCTTGCAATAGTTTTTAATTCCTTTGCAATAGTTTTGTGTTCCCTTGCAAAAATGTTATGTCCACTTTCATAAGTTTTGGCTTATCCTGCAATAGATTGTTTTACCTGAGCCATTTGGGAGGTTTTAATGAGGAGATGCAAAACTTTTGCAAGGGAACGCAATAGTTGCTTCCTAGAAGTCTTCCTTGAAAAAGACTCTCAACATGACCCTTATGAGGCTCTGTAGTTTACCGACAGATTCACGGAATTCTACAACATATGAAAATGTCATGGTTTGGAAATCTGCATGCTACACATGGACATCCAGCGTTATCATTTTTATCTATGTTGAACGGCTTAATTGGTCCCCTTCAAGCACCGCAAGACTGCTAATGTGCTAATGTACAAGTCTTTATTTTGTCTACTGAAATGTTTTTGGTTTGATTTTGTTTTATTAGAGTGTTGAGTCCTACATTGCCTTTTACCTCCTGACCTGTCAATGCTGCCCTACATGATTTCTTGTTGTAAAGAAAAGTAAATTACAAGCACAAACTGCCTTTGAGTGGTTATTATTTTTCTTCCTTGGGGTCATCTTTATCGGAACAGGGTGATAAGCAGTTTTCTGAAGGCTGAAGTTGATGTCCTCATCTCGTTTCCCTCCACCGTCTGACTCTGGAAGAGCAGCGATCTGCTGAGGGAAGAGTTGATTAAAAAGCTATAAAGCTACAGAGGGAGAGACAGACAGAGACAGATTATTTAAGACACAGGAAGAGAGACAGAGAGAGATGTATGATTGCACAGGGATCATCTCCTTGTGGCCAGACTTCCTCCGGAGTATTGCTTTTGATAGCTGGCTTCATTGAGTGTGAGTTTCCTAGCAGAGGCACTCTGGCCTGATAATGAGTAATGCAGTCAATATTCTTCTGACAGATAAGACCCCTTTGGATTGGACACATGGTCGCGCAGCACAGCTACAGCAGCTGGCTTCAAATGAAGAACCCGGCCCAGGGGATCAGTTGGTCATCTGTTGCGTGGCGCCCAGAGTTTGTTTCCAAAGTTAATAAATCAGGATAGATTGAAGATTCAGCCTGGAGGGAAAATGCCATTTAATTTACACTTAATGAAAACAAAGCTTCACTTTCCTCTTCAAAGTTCACCTGGACTGTGACGGTAACACTGTTATATACAGAAAATGTATTTTTAGCATCACCACAGAAAAAGACAAGATATTTTCTTAGATCAGCTTTATATAAGAAATGGTGAACGTTACTGGGAGACAGATTCAAAACGTGAAATATTACTTTTGTTGTTATTTTGTGTCTTCCTGCAGGTCTCAGATGATTGAAAGCTTTATATATCTATGTGGCTGTGTTTAATATTCCTTTTGTTTACTTTCAGATGCAAACACCAAGCAGTAATTTTAGTGTCTGAAAGATGAAGTTCCTGCATTTTGTGTTGACTTTGGCGCCCCCTGTGGATAAAGTTGTAAGTCTGGTTTACTGCTTGTGTCAAAATGAGCATTTTCAACAGAAAAAAAACAATAAAGATTTCTTGCAGGGCCTCCATCAAGCTGTAGATAGTGGTGGTGAAGTTGACCTGATAGTATCCCTGATCAGGACCTAGTTGATAATAAGTAAATTAACCCAGCGTTTTGGTAAATCTGATTAAATTAGATCATTTTGGCTGACATTCTATGGCCAAGTTTGTTTTGTAAATGCAGGTGAAATTAACCAATAACATCACTTACCAGAGTTCGTATCTGATCCATCATTTCTCATCTCTATTCTTTTTATTTCTCTTTCTCTTTTCTTCCTCCCTGAAACACAAAGGTACGCTCGATGGGATGAATGCTACTTTAAGATTCATTACTATGACAGACTGGTACAATAGTGTTAATAAATGAAACTTTTTGGGAATATGTATTGTGTCCACTGTCACTGATTCCTCTTAACTTGTTGTATGGTGTAAGGTATGTTGATTTGGAGAGTTGCAAAGTTGGTATACACATTAAACATTACACATTACATTCTTCCTGTCTCACTAGTTGGTCTCAGGGTGGAGCGACCACTCTGAAACCAGTATCAGAATCAGAGTCAGAAATACTTTATTTATCCTGTTGGGGAAAGTCAGTGTTGCCAGATGCTCATCACAGTACAAGAGTAGAAAGGAATAATCAGGGACAATAAGGAATCCAATAAAAAATTAGATATCAAATAAAATAGAATGAGCAATAAGATAAGATATAATAAAAATGGAATAGCAAAATAGAATAAAATACTGAATAACTGTGCAAATAGAACAAGTACTAAAAAGTGTGCAATTGTTTCAATAAGAAAGAAATAAGCAATAAAATTACAGTAGTACACACTTGCTACAAAACAATCACTGAAAACTCAAGATAAAAAAAAACAAGGAACTACCACCACTATAACATCATTAAGAAACATAACTTAATGACATTTGACAGTTTTTTTTGTTATGCAGGTAAGTATTTGATGTATAAAATAATTTAAGGTCAGGCCCTACCACCACTTAAACAACGTGTGTTACTTTGCAGGAACAATCTTAGAGACACCAGGGCATCAGCACGAAAAAACTGCATTTGGACAGTCAGCATTTTCAGTCAGAGCAGCAGAAAAATGGAACTCAATCCCTCCCAACATTAGAGACAGCATAAGCCTCTGTGTTAATAAAAGTAAACTGAAATTATTGCTCAAGGATCACCAATCATGTGATCACTGATTTCATCCTCTGATTTAATCAGATTTGAGACAACGAAATGTATTTTAAATGTAATGTTGTTGGTGATGGACTGCTATTCAGTACGTATTGTTTTTAATGTTAATTTGTCTTTTTTATTTTGTATTGTTTATTCTTGTGCTTCTTCCACAGGGCCACAGACGAAAATTAGCTTTATAGCTAACTCTGGTCGATAGTTTTTGTCTTGCATGGTGCCTGTCAAATAAATAAAATAAAGTTAAAGAGACTGAAACGACCCAAAAGGTGAGTTTTGTCCCTGTCCCTGTAACTCCTCTTCTCTCTTTTTCTACATATTTAACACCATTGCACTGCTCTTGTTTGCAAGTCAAGTAAAATAATTGTAGTATGATTCATTATTTGTTGCATCTGTGCGAAGTGGTGCATAAATACATGAAATAATGTCAGCCCGTTCTGCCTTCTGCGAAAAAAAATAAAGGAACAAGTCCAAGGACCCGTCTTCATTCTGCTGCATTCCCTGGCATCCGTATGGAATTAGAGCTGGTTTGATGGATCCAACATCTGCGGGAAAGAGAACGACAATTATAAGTCAAGCTAGCATGAGTTTTGCTCCATTTTACTCCAATAAATGATGTGTAGCACAAGAGGTTAATGGACCTCTGCTCTAATGCTGATGCAGCAAACCTAGGACACTTCTTTTATCTTTATTACCTACATCAACCCTTTTCCCTCATCTCCCACTTTGAACCCATTAAAGTAACATGACGGATTCATCTTACCTTGATCTCTATATGGTCGGTACCGCTCTGTGCTTTCTATGAATCCTTACCAATAGGAATCATCGCTTTTATCATTTAATACTCGCGGTTGTCAGCCCATAAACACCTCCAGGCTCCTACATCTCTTACCTTGAATCTGTTTGGAGAGACTCCCGCGCCCCCGAGCACATTTTTAATACATCAGACACCCTCCTAGGGGTAAATTTAAACATGCACTACACAAAAAAGTTGAAGTCTTTTTCTTCTTCCTTGGTGTTTTAAGAAACAATATGGCCCAATTCTCCAGATACAATCAAAGAGTTGTGCTTTGGAGCCGGCAGATGAACAAATGCACTCAGACGCAAGGATTTGGGGCTCCTCTGCATTCCTGTGAAATATTATACAGCTGATTGGAAGTGACACAGCTATAATTCAGCTGTGTGAGAGGGACCAGGCTCAGCCCCAGCTCTCACAAACTCACACACACATATACACACACTCATACACACACAGGCCTTATGGATTCTTGTAAGGGTAAAACTAATCTCCTCACCTTTTCATCAGTATATCTTTGCATCTATTAGAGGGGCAGTCAGTTTATGTGCAGTTTTACAGCATGATGGCATAGTGACAGAGAAAAACTACAGGGACTGATGTGTTCCTTGAGTTTTAATTTAGGAGGTCCATAAAGAAAATATTCAATCATTGTACCAAGACATCAAATGCATTTGTATTTCATGTGATCAAAATGCATAAGATACTTAAATTTACCACACACACACACACACAAAAAGAAAATATTTGACACGTTCTGACATATAAGTAAGCAGTATGTGATTTCATGCAGCAAATATCAAATGTTAGAGGAAGAAAAACAAAACCTTAAATGTCACCTGAAAAGTGGCTGGATGAAGAAAGAACAACAAAAGCAGTTAAAAACAGAAACTATTACAAAACTGAAGAAAATTCATATAACCGATGAATAACAGATTAAAAGGGTTTGTTGTATGGAAAAAGTAATGAATGGAACAATGTATAGGATGCAGAATGTATGGTTAGATGGTGGGAAGGATTTCTGATGGATGGATGGATGGATGGATGGATTACCCATTGGATGGTTGGTTGAAGGAATGGACTAATGGAAGGATAGCTAGATGGGATGAATAAAATATGGATGGATGTTATAAGTAATGAATGGATGGATGAATTAAAGGATGGACAGATGGACTGATGAATAAATGGAAGGATGGATAGACTAAAGAAAGATTGTTAGATTAAATGAGTGATGGATGGATGGATGGATAGATAGATAGATGGATAAATGGATGGATAAATGGATGGGTGGCTGGATAAATGGACGGATGGATAAATGGATGGGTGGCTGATAGATGGATAGACTGAAGGAAAGATTGCTGAATTGTTTGGATGGATGGATGGATGGATAGATAGATGGATAAATGGATGGATGGATAGATAGATGGATAAATGGATGGATGGATAGATAGATGGATAAATGGATGGATAAATGGATGGGTAGATACATGGAAGGATGTGATGAGTAATGCATGGATGGATGGATGGATGGATGGATGGATAAATGGGCAGATGGACAGATGGATAAATGGATGGGTGGATGGATAGATGGATAGACTGAAGGAAAGATTGTTGAATTGTTTGGATGGATGGATGGATGGATGGATGGATGGATGCATGGATAGATAGATAGATAGATAGATAGATAGATAGATAGATAGATAGATAGATAGATAGATAGATAGATAGATAGATAGATAGATGGATATATAGATGGATAAATGGATGGATGGATGGATGGATAGATGGAAAGATGTGATGAGTACATAGATGGATGGATGGATGGATGGATGGATGGATGGATGGAAGAATTGAAGAATGGATAAATGGAAGGATGTGATGAGTAATGAATGGATGGGCGGATGGATTGATTAATGGATGGATATGATAAGTAATGGGTGGATGAATGGAAGGATGGATCGACTGATAAATGGATGAGATGAGTAATACATGGATGGATTGTGGATTGTTGAATGGATAGATGGATGGATAGATGAGTGAAAGGACGGATAGACTGAAGGGAGGATGGATGGTTTGTATGAGTAATAAATGGATGGACAGATTGCGGGATGGGTGGATCGACTGATAAATGGATGGGATGAGTAATACATGGATGGATTGTGGATAGTTGAAAGGAAGGATGGATGGATGAGTGAAAGGATAGATAAAGTGCAGGAAGAATTGTTGGATTGTATGAGTAATGGATGGATGTGCATTCCTGTTCAGTCAGAATTTGGCTTTTTCACCTTGTAGTGTGCAAAAACTACACTTTTAAAAACATTAAAAAAATATTTTAAAAAGAAAAATCAACTGTTTTCCCAGTGTTGACCATCAGGCGGGGGTTATTTTTGGGACTGTGTGATCATAAAATCCAGATTGTGCATCTTTAGATGTCCACATATGCAAAGGATAATACTTCAATTGAAGCTTGATGCAGGTTTTTGGATGAAAATCATCTCGATTTCTGACAGTTTCACTTTTTTTTTTTTAGCTCCAATTAGTGTACTAGACCCTGTTTTTGTTGTTCAAAACACAATCTGGTGAAGAAATCTTCCATCTGTGTTTCGGAACAAAATGCAAATTCCTTTAAAGTTATTTCAAAGAAAATGCCTTTAATGGAAATATCAAGAATGAAAAATTGAACTGATGCAATAAATCCAATTTGCAAGACTCCGGCCATACATTACATCCCTTTATTTTTCCAACGCAGGAAAAGGAGACTCCAATGTTCTTCTAATCCCTTTAAATCAATGAATAATTTAATCTGATATAATGGACCAACTATTGCTTGGTTATGTTTTATGCAAAGACTGTGGGAAAAACAACCTTTTTTCAAAGAAGAGAAGAAATCTATAACCTATATGTGTGTAAATCCTCTATACACAGGGAAACACTTCAGGGAGAAAATGCTTTCACAAGAGCAGTGGTGCAGCCTGTCAGTGAGTCTATAACCTCCATACACACACACACACACACAAAACCAAGATCTCTTTACTGCAGTGAATTTCTTTAATCATAACAATCCAGAAACTGTTTAAATGAATTGTGAGATTTCCTATCCCTTAAACATATGTAATAGTTTCACCAAATAACATAAAAAAAGGACTTAAAGTGACAGAAGGGAAGGTTTGGTTTAGACAACTCAAACTGAACTCACAGATTTTCCTTTCACCTCATATTCTGCTCTAGACTTTGAGAAGTGTCGTTGTGTTCTCCCTGAAAATGTCCGTCCTTCTTACAGGGTTTTATCCTTGCTCTAACACTCGTTTCAGATGTGAAAGCTTGGAGAGCCGAGGTGGCAGAGCTGGGTCATTTGAAGATGTACCAGCGGGGACTTAAATCTAATAATAATGTGTCTCTTAAAATCTTTATCTTGGTCACGTGCACTGATGCTGTCTGGCTGGTTGTGAGGAGAAGGTACAACAAGGACAGTTTGGGACATTTGGACCATCGCCTCATATAACCTCTGCTGTCAAAAAGAAAAGTTTCTGTTAATCAGGATTATTTCTGATTTTCTGCCTCCATGAAGTGGTAATAATAAGTTTGAAGTCGTGTCGACATTGGAAATCAAAAACTCTGCCAAGCTCCAATTTAAAGTGTTTGCCGGCGCTTACTAATGCAGACAGGCAGTTATTACACAAACTCTAATTTCCAGCACTTACTTCATAGTTATCCTTCTGTTTGTGCCTCTTCTTCTCCACGGCTGAAACGAAATCTGGCAATTAGCTCTTATCTTCTCTTTCTGCAGACAAAAGCTGGAGCAGAATTGAGTTCATGGTTCATGGTCAGGCTGCTTTTAATCACAACTCAGGACTTTAGCCATTAGCTGAACCAACAGCTGTGCTAACACCCACCAAGCTCACAATGGAGCCCACGCTGTCATTATGGGCGGTTCATTTGACAGGGCTGGGGTTACTAATAAGGCTGTCTCATTAACATGGGGAATCAAAAGAGGGCATTAGCGGAGGTACTGGGGGGGAAGTTTTCCACATCATTTTTTGACAAGCAGGGTTAGCTAGCCTTTGGCTTTCACTCGGGAAACACATTTACACAGAGACCTCAGGGAAGCAGGGAGCAAAGCTATGTCATGTGAATGGTTTGAATGGAAGCACCAACAAAAACCTTTAAGTCTGTAAGATTAATTAGCAGGACAAGGGTAGCTTGACTTTGTGCATAGACGGCAAATAAAGGAGAGGAGGTAACCTGGCAACATTTGATGGTCAGAAAAAGGAGCAACACATCTGAAGGTTTCTGTTTCAAAATATGACATTTGTAGATTTACAGAGAGTTAAAGATCATTTTTCACTCCAGTTCTGAGAGCATGAAAGGGTTACTTACATTTTCCCTGTGTCTATGCAAAGCTAACACTGACATCTATAGGAATGAAAAATTGACTTTAATTGAATTTATCATGTAAACTGTCTCCATGTACACTACTGGTCAAAAGTTTTAGAACACCCCAATTTTTCCAGTGTTTTTCCTGAAAATTATGCCGTTTAATGTCTCATTGCACTCAGACGTCAAAGCATAGTACAAATAAGCAATTGGAGTCAAAAAAGAAATTATTGAATCAATTTATAGACAAAAATGTATTCTAAACTGTTGACTCATCAAAGTAGCCGCCTTTGGCAGATATAACAGCTGAACACACACGTGGCATTCTTTCTACAATAGAAATCAAATATTCTTCAGAAAGTTCTTCCCATGTCTGTTGCAGAAGTTCCCATAAATGTGTGGCACTTGTGGGTTGCTTTGCTTTCACTCTTCTGTCCATTTCATCCCAAACCAGCTCAATAAGGTTTAAGTCTGGAGACTGTGCTGGCCACTCCATGTTTCAAGTTTACCAGCTTGTTCTTTTTTTCGCAACATAGTTCTGGCATAGCTTGGACTCATGTTTTGGGTCATTATCTTGCTGTAAGATGAACCCCTGACCAACTAGATGCATACCAGAGGGTATTACATGGCACTTATTCTGCAAAGATTTGTTCAAATTTAAGAGTCTATCAAGAAAATGAAGAACCAGGTCACATTTGCTCTGCTTGGTAGATGGGCACTGGTAGGACATAAGGATTCACTAATGTTACATGTTGCAGACACGCCTCAGAGCACCAGGCTGTGAGTAACGCTCAATGTAGCTGACTACTAAACTATGCCACGGACTTTCAAAGTTTGCTTGTTGTCACGTTTCAAACAATAGCGCTACGTAAGTGTTGCTAAAAACATAATCTTGTTGCGTTGTTTGCGGTAAAAAGTTATCTCGAACACATAAGTAGTGTTACAAAGAGGACCTGCTCTCCATTCACTCTTCAATATTTGTTATAAGTAGTGGCTGCAATCCACTTTATACATATTCTCCTCACTGTCCCATAAAACAAAATTGCTCATCAGAATGCATGTAATGTTTCGAGGTAAGCTACCAAAACTATTTTTAACTATATTCAAAACAGCCAGACTCTTAAATCCATTAATAATGTCATTTGAAAATGTTGCATTAAGATGTGTTTGCGTGTTTGTCTGCTTAAAAGAAACCATATAAATATATATATTCCCAAGAATATGTGAAAATCCCCTGAGTTTTGCAGCCCAATCTTGTGAGAGCTGAAGCTGTGAAGGAAAGTTCTTGTAGTTTAACAAATTTTGGACAAAGTAATGTTGAAGACTGAGATGTTGCAAGTTGAATGGTGCTAATTTGGATGGAGACAGTGAAAAACATCATCAGTTATTGTGGCTTGTTTGTTTTGTTTGATATTCAAGTGCAATAACTGTGTTCTTATGTGTCCAAGAATTGAAACAGTCTGTGTTTCAGAACAACTTCTCTAGATTAGCAACTAGAAAGGCTGTGCACTCATTGGTGCAAACGCTTCCTCTGTTGTGCAGTTCAGCCTGAGTACAGCATCAGTTCATGAACTTAAAAACAAAATGATTCCCTTCCACATAAATCCACACATGCAGGGAAACAGACTGTTTCAGGATGGAGTCGTTTTGTAAAATGGTTCATTTTTCTTTCTCTTACAAACACTTCTTTTTTAAAGTTGCATGAATTACTCACAGTCTTATTCTTAAAACTCCTAAAGCCCTGCTCCTCACAGCTTCAGTCATCATAGAAAGTGTCCATATCATCCCAGCTGGCACAGCTTAATGTGATTCAGCATAGAGTCACATTAAGCAGCTGAAACAGAGCACAGTCGATTGAGAGTCTGTGAGCACGAGCAGATGAAGACTTTTTCTGTTTTATCACGATAAGAGAAGTTTGGCTGAGTTTAAATCAGGGCAGGTCCGCGGGGAGGATGTGACTTTATTTAACAAAGACTAAAGTAGATGTGAGTCCGTTTAACTCAAGGTGTATCTGCTTGTGAAATAGGGTCGTGAATTGTTCATGTCGTCTGAGGAGACAAGCAGCTTTTTTGTGAGTTTTCTATGAATAATGCGAGATTTGCTTGTTTAATTATACAGCACGCTCAGACCCTGAAGGGATGACACAGAGAGTTTCTGTCCATGAAAGCCTCAAGGAGGAAAGTAGGATTTCATTCAGTAAGCAAGTATAAGTTGCCTCTCATGACTTCAATCAACTTTCTTTGAGATTCAAAGTGATCTACTTTGTGTATTTCTTTTTCTTTTTATTTCTGCCATTTCATCACGCACTCGTATAAGCTCGTCGTGATCAGAGACGTGTGCTGACAAGTAAATCAATGCATCTCAACCGCAGACTTTTTCTCCCTGCCTCTTTTGTTTCACTTTCATTTTGCATTGAATCAATTATTCCCGAGCTTTTTGCTGATGAAAGCGTGTTTGTAAGAGAGAGAGCGAGGGATGCAGAAAGGGTTGTCGGTGTATTAAAAAGAGCAGTTTGTGCAACTCTGATCCCAGATGCTGCTTTTGCATCAGACCACATGTCCATGGATAATAATCAGGGGTAAAGGTCGGGTAAATGAGGGCCTTAATGGGTAATCCATGTTTGCCGTCACATAATCCTTTGTGTATGTTTGTTTTCATGGTCCTGTAAAGTTCCACCACCTGTTCTATTTTCAGTCAACGCAAGCTGGTTAAAGCCAGAGCCTTGATCCCTCGATTGAAACATCCTAAAGTCAGAGTTGTAGAGCATAGCGGCCAGATGGGGAAGTTCAATAAAGTTAAGGATCTAAAGATAAGAAGGCGGAGGGAAACGTCTATATCCACCTGTTCATCCAGCCGTCCATGTCAAGCCCAAGAGAAGCGGCTGGGGGAAAGCCAAATAAGTGCTCAAGTGTATCAGTGTCAAATCAACTTCAGTACTCTTTCATTATAGTTTCAGGTGGTGAATAGGCTGCTTCAGAGCCCATAAAGAAAATCACCAAGGAAGCCAAAGTGAACAACAGGTTTGATTCAGGGTTAAACTGTTGTTTCCATGCAAACAAATTAATGTGATGGTACTGTTATTTATTTATTATTATTTTTTATTTTATTTATTGCACATATAAAAGCAACACAAAAGAAATACTAAGCAAGGCAACAAACAGTTGCCACAAAGATGTGCAGTAGGGGCCAAAGAAACCCATTAGGGCTTGTCGAGTGGCCTGTTATTTGACCGACTTCTCATTCATCTCAGGGCGCGGTCACACTGGCCATTCGAAACCATGCCATACTCAAGTACAATTCACCCCCTGCAGCGCCGCTCTCCCCCAGGACAGCACGGCCAGCGCTCACACTACTACAACATGAACCAGGCTTCAGCACAGTTGCCGGCAAACATATAGCCACCGACATCACTATGAGGCGTCTGTTTGCAAGATGCGGTTTCATCAGATTAGAGAACATGGAGAACATTGTTACCCCACCATTGCTTACAATGATTATCGAGAGGAGTGGCTGCGCCGTTGTTACGTCATGCATAATACATCGTGTACGCGGGACGCCCTCGCGTGCTGGTGCATGAATCGTGCCGCGGCTCGGCCCGCCTCCTGGAAGTGTGCCAAGCCGTTGAAGTAAATCACGGTTCACTTGCGGTCACACTGGCCAATCAAGTCATGCTTTATGTCTGAAGAGTGCCCAAGCACGGCATGGTTGGCCAGTGCACTCTCAGTGTACGTGGTAAAACAGAGGGCATGGTTTGTGAAAGGCAGTAGCCGTAAAAATACACTGCATCTACCTCCGCTTCGTCTCTGCTTAAAATCAAGTGGGACAGGAAGCACTGCCCGGAAACCATCCAAAAGGGTCTGTGACTTTCAAAATAAAACATTGCCAAAATTAAATTGTAGTTAGCTTGACTCCAGCGATAAACAGTCATAGTGAGCGGAGGTTAGCAGGTTTAAAGTTTTGCAGCCCAACATGAATGATGAGTGACTTCTCCTTGGAGTGGGCAGCACGGGAACTCCTCCATCTTGCGACACTAACTGTCTGCCCTTCGGCTTGGTGGACGTAACATGCAGCCAGCGTGAGTTGACAACCGCAGTCAGCACGCACCGCAGCGGAGATGCAGCACAGAGGGCTGCAGTGTATTTCAGGCGTAGGAGTCACATCAAGTGTCAATATGTTGAGCATATGTTCAATGTCATATCTTTCTCTCGAGTCTCTCCCACGTGGATACGCAGGTGCTCGCGGGGCTGGTGTGTGTGTTCACGTAGCTACAGTTGGTGGCAGTGAGGAATGCTTGGAATTAGTATTTAGAAATAATGTTTTTTTAGTACTAATAATCTAAGAGCAGTAATTCCCAACCTGTGGGCCATGGCCCCCTGGTGGGCCACAAAGGTATTGCAAGTGGGCCACCTAATAATAAAGATAAACCACTCACTGTTTTCTCTTTTTTTCTGTATGAAGTGAAGTCCTGTGTCTCTATTGGTTCAGGAAAAATTCAAAGGATTTCTGGAGCAGGACTACACAGTGTATATTCATAATTTAGGGCTTGATGAAAACAAAAAAAAACCTTGATTATTTTGATTTTCGCAGAATTCAGCAGCTTAACAGTTGATTTTCTGTACATGTTCAAAGAGGACATGAGAATCAAGGCAATGTTGATAAGCTCCTTTCTTCTTCTCAACTATTAATGCACGTTGTCGACATCACTTACGATACATTCAGGTACTCCAGAAAACTGGAGAAACTGATCATTACACAATTTTTCCAGGTTTTGGATTGGATAAATGGTTTGTAAATGCCAGCCGTTGAAAAATGAGTGTTTTTTTTGCTTTTGCTCCTGTCAATGGGCTTGGTATCTCTAGGGTTAAATATTCAAATAGTCATATATATTTAAAAAGTGCCCTGAGAAAGCATCATATAGCCACTGTATTTATGGTTTGGAGGTAGGCTGTGAAATTTTTTGAGCCTTGAAAATGAGCCCTGAGTATGAAGAGGTTGGAAACCACTGGTGTAGAGATAAGACTTTACTGCAGTGTGAACACAAAATGAGTCAAAGGGAAGATTGTCTTAAATGTATAAATTCATCATGCAAAGTTCCCAAATGCAAATAAATTATTGATGATTTAAAGTCTGAATAATCTGCATTTAACCAACATGAATAAAACAAACGCAGGAAGCAGTTTGAAATTCAAAGTAATTGGAAGCATCTTTCATCGTTTCTCCGCACTTTTTAATTTGTATCTCACACTTTTTTTAACATCCAAATGTTATCTAGTTTATTGATTGTTGGCTGAATGTTGGATACGTATTCATAAATGGAGCTATAACTACAGAGATCTGCACACACGCACACAGCATGAGATGTGCAGTAAAAAATTGATTTTGTGCTCAACTTTAAGTGTGTGTATGTGTGTTTGTGTGTGTGTGATGCCTTCAGGGGGGCTTGTCCAGCAAAGGGAGAAAACAGTTTTTGAAGTGCACCACTTCCATCTAGTGGACAAGCGGTGCACGTGGCAGCATAAACAGTTTGTGTTTGAAACTTTACTGCAGCCATCCTTTGCTTAAATTTGAAAGATGTTAATGTTTTGAACCATAACAGTTATGTTTTTCATAGATAATGTGTATCTTCAAGTGAGGAAATAAGGTATTGAAGGATGTGTGGATAAAATTTAACTCCAGAATAAGTTTTTCCCCCTCTCTTTCCCTTCTGACTTTAATCACACTTGGGTCAAGTTTTGCAGTTCTTCTAAGTTCACATCACTGTCCTATCAGAGCGTAATTTGGCAGCCTGAAAAGTCCCACATGGTCTGTTTTGTTTACTCAGAAAACCTGGCATCCTTGAGACGCCTCTGCTTTATCTACACTTCTTTCTCTCTCTCTTTCTTTCTGCAGTATGCTAATCCTTGAAGACTTCAGCTCCCACCTGCCAACCCTCATTATTTTCATGCTATTTTAGAGATAAACAAAGCAGAGTAGCTTTGCGCCGGTGAGAGCTCCTCCTATTATAAGGTAATGAAGATGGAGATGACAGACGGACCCACGGGTCGGGAGAAAACACTCCATCAAATCAGCTCTTTACTTATTCCAGGGTCAGATACTCGCTGGAGACATAGCAAATGATCACATAAGTTTGTAAAAGGAAGAGTTTTCAAGTTAAAAGGTTTGAAATGTTAATGTTTGGTTTTCAGAAATGGACATATTCTGCGCTTTAATGTTCCATCTCTATCTGTGATGATGAGTAAAACAATTTGCTCATTTAAGAACCTGTTCTCTCTACTTCTCCTTTTTTTTACTGCTTCACTTCGATCACTGCAACCTTCCCTTACCTCTGTCACCTCCGATCCATCTCATCAGTGTTAAAGTACAGTTTCTCAGCTCATCTAGCATCCCTGCTCTTACATCACAACCAGCGTCTAGACTCTTAAAGATAATGATCCTGCTCATTTGAGGACACGGAGTTACAAAAATCAAATCCCCAAAGAAGCTACATATTTCTCATCCTTTCTAAACTTTAAGAAAAAAAATCAACTGCTTCCATTTGAAATTATTCAGTAAAACTGGATTTTAGTTTTAGGAACAAGTTGTTGTTTTTTTGTCTGTGGGTCAATTTGACCCAATTTCAAAACTTATTCTGTCATAACTTTGGCTTTCTTTCATATAACTGATTGAAAATTACATGGTTGGTTTTATACAATGCTTTTTACATGAAAAATTAGTTATAAATTTTATTGTGAAATTATGTTTTATATAAATTTGTAGCATCTTTCTGCCATTAAAGAAATTTAAATGATTTCAAAACAATATCCTGCCATCACTTTGACAAATACTTGTTTGTGATATTACATCAATTTATGTTGATCATCATTTATGTTTCACACTTTGTAAAGCACTGTTGTACGTGTTTAAATATGCTTTACACTTCAGAAACTTAAATCTAAGCAAGCAAGTGTTCCTATGAGCCACATTGAACCAAAAAGTCCAGAAAAATGTCTAATTTCAAGAAAATATGGGGGGGAAATGATGCCTGAGTGATGAAAACTCTTCCAATGAAGTAGGAAACTCATGATCTAATTTTAAGAGACATTTTTCTGGACTGTTCTGGTGGATGTGGTTCATATTGAGACTTTTGAATTCAGTATTTGAAGTGTAGTGAAAAAGGTTAGGTGTTTTAACCTGTTACCAAACAGAATACCATTAAAACACTGTAGAGAGGCACTAAAAAATAACACGTAAATGCTCACAATTTCTTAAGATGTATATGTATCACTTCTAATTTTCAGGTTTTGCTTTTTATGTAGAGAAAGTATAAAGACTAAGTAATCATCAACTCCCATAATTCTTTGCATGTGACCATTCAAGTGTTGTTTTGAAAACAGGAAACCAAAACAAAGGAGGGGGGTTCATTTTAAAACAAAGAGGACAAAAACACTGAATTGGTTTCTGTGTACAGCAGTTACTCAGCTTGTATGACCAACTTCATGATCAAGTTTGAGCAATCTCTGTTATTGTGATTGAGTGGGGATAATTTCTCTGACATCTTTAGGTGATTTTCAACACACAGTTCAGTCAGTGTTCATTCCTAACAGAGACAATGGCTTCACCATAATCTTGAGACAGTCAGTCCTCCTTCTCCTTCACAGCCCCCCACTTTCCTCTCATTACACTTCGAGCCCTCCCCCCTTCTCTTTGGATGTTCTTGGCCTTATCTCTAACACCTCCATCTCCATGCATACAATTAACCCCTTCCCCCTCCCTCTGTACTCCATCCCACCCACCCTTGACCATTACCTTCATTAGCATGAGCACAATAGCTAAGTAGAGGGACGGCAGTGAGCTAAAAACTACAAAAACACTCACAGGGCTCATTTTTATTCTTTGGCCAAAGGCTCAGTTTGACCTGCTTGTTTGCTCATTTGGATTTGGTTACACAGACTAACTTCTGATCTTTTATTTTTTCATTTTAGTGGAGAACTATGGATGTCTAAATTGATTAACAAAGCATGGTCTGCTGTGACTTTGGGGTCGTGACTTTACAGCGGACCTCTGCTGCTCATGTGCGGCGCGTGTTAACAGTCTAATTTATCCCAGGAGTGAGCTCACATTGACATGCAGCTGATGGCGCAGAAGATTAGAAGTGCTTCAGAAATGTCCATAGGTGTATTAATTCATCAGGAAAAGGGCTCATTGATCTGGAAGGAAGACTGATTAACTCAGAAATTACTCAGACGTGACTTTACATTTACCTTTAAGTCATGTAGGATGCTGGCTGTACTACAAAAGCCAATGATATGTGACCTTTTTAGAAACTAATTTAGAGCTATAAAACCTTAAGATTTCCTTCAACAGAACAACAGAACTGACATCTTTTGACTGGGAACAATAAATAAACACCATAGTCTGTCTGATTTGGGTAGAAAAAGGAACATTTACTGAGAGACAAAAGCAGATAAAACAGCTTCTGAAGGCAAATATGCAGCAGTCTTACAAAGAAAGAGGTAGTTTTGAACTAAAACATCTAAGATTGTAACAAAAATAGAATATATTTGTTCATATTTTCAAGTAACAAAAGGATGTAAACAATATTTTAGACTGTGAACCCGCCGAAGGAAAAAATACATTCAAAAGTGAAATGGGAACTATATGAGTGCAATTATAACAAGACACATTTCACAGTTTGTATCTCGTTCGATGCCAGATGAAAAGAGGCTGTTGAAAAGGTTTTGAGACATCCATAAACTTTTTTTTTTGCACTAAAGTGAACCCCTGGAGTGTATACATTCAATAATCATAACAATATATAGAAAACTGGAACCCTGAAGACCATGAAGTAAACCCTTAAAAAGGTATTAAAAGTAATCACTTTAACATTTTAGGTATAAAACAGCAACTGAACCCATATCGATCGGATCCATACATCACTCAGCAACAGCAACAACAACAAATCGCCTCCAATGAAACTGTAAAACCAAAGGCCACAACGTGCATTGCTTCTCAAAGATAAAAAAGAAGGAGCAGAAAAAAAAGAGAGCTTCAGACTCCAGCTTTGAACTGCCTGTTGCCTGGAGGGCAACATGCAGGGTTTTCAACAGACTCGGCACTCAGTTTCTTTTCACACATGTGCAAATGTCCAGGAGGGAAGAATGAGCTGCGGTGGAGGGGTAGAGGAAGGACACAATGCTTTTAGATGCTAAGCAAGTCTTTGGCAACATGAAAACATGAAGGTGGAGGTAGTGTGTTTTCCAAAGAGAGTACAGCTACAGTGAAAAAAAAATAAATCATTGAGTGGGAAGTTCTTGTATCAAGCTGCTCCACAAAGCAAATCCACAGAAGGCGTCATGAAATTAGCCGTGAACCAGTGACACGCCGTGATACAGAGCTCGCTTCCACATGTAGTACGTCGAGCGTGGGGTGAAGGGAAAGTAGGATCTGAACTCTTTGAACGTGGGGAATGATTTTTGCTCGAAGCGCTGCTGCAGGAACAGCTTAGCCTTGGCCTTGAAGTTGGCCAGAGCGACCACATCCATCGCAAACATCTGCTCATCCGCCGCCGCCTTGCCGTGACAGTTTTGCCTTGGAAGGAGGGAATTTAAAGAAGGCACGGGGAGACTTACTGGATACTTTGGATTCTCAACAAATGGGAGCTCAGGCTGAAAAGCCACCCTGCTCTCCAATGTTGTGTTTTCAATCACAGCTGAGTTCACCAGACTACTTGAAAATGGGATTTCTGGATTTGGTGTCGCCGTCTTCTTCTTGCGTTTCTGACTGTTACGCCACAGCCAGTAGAAACACGGAGACATTGAAGGGAACTTGAGCTTGAATTTTGTCAGGGACCATTTGGACTTCTGCACATGGAGCTTGGCGGCATCCCGGAGCTGCTTTTTGCTTAAATATGCTTGCCGGAAGCGTTTGTGTTTACGCCTGTATATCCCCACTCTGGGTGTGATTGGGATGTTGATGATAGGTCGAAGTGGGGACAAACTCTTCGGACTCTGGCTCTTGTCAGCATCTGAGCTGTCCTCACTGCTGCCGGTGCTGCCCTTGTAGCCTCTGTTGTACAGCAAAGCTTCTCGCCTCCAGTTGTAGTACGTCGACCTGGAGATACCCGGGAAATTTCTTTTGAAGACTCTGAACGGGAGGGATCCGTTTGTTACGATGCAGCTCTGCAAACAGCGCTTCGCTTCTTGCATGTTGGCTACGCTCTGCGCCCGCTCCACACCTGGCGTTCCCATGCTTAAGCCAAACATACTGGCAACACTGTCGTGGTGATCTGGCTCATCCTGCTTCGCTTCAGGGGAAGACCACACCTCTTGTTCAGTGCTCTCTCCTGGACTTATCTCTCCCGTTGAGGACGAAGCAGAGAAGTTTCCCCCAGATTTCATGAGCTCGTGCTTCCAGTTGTAGTAAGAAGAGCGGGAGATCTCAGGGAAGAACTCTTTGAACTGGTGCAAAGGGATGAGCTTTCCTTCCAGGTAACACGCCTGGAGGAAATACTTGGCCTCGTATCTTGCTGCCGACTTCTTACAATGCTCCTCTGTCTGCCTTTTCCAGCGGTAGAAGGTCCTCTTGGTGATGTTGTACTTATCTTTCAGACTTGGGTAACACATCTGCGAGTCTTGGTTCAGCAGCTCCTCGTGCTTTATTGGTGATTCGCTTTCTTCACTTTCAGGGCTTCCAAATGGAAGAAGACTTGCTGGGACCAGGGCGACAAAATGATTAGGCCTAAACAAGGATTCAGACTGCAGATTGCCAGACCACATGACATGAAGAGTATGAAGCTCAGAGTCTTTGGGCCACGTCCGTGGACGTATGACACGGTTGAAGTAGGGTCGGATCTTGAAGTTGAACATGGGGTAGACGGAGTAGATGTTGATCTTTAGAATGGATGACAGAGCATACACGTGCCACATGTTGGCGTAGGAGCCAGGGAAGCACGACGCTTTGACGTCAGCATCAAAGATGGCCTCCAGGACTGTTGCAGGAAGGTTGAGCATGTCTTCAGACTCTTCAGCGCAGAGGCTGAAGCGCACCGCCTGAAGCATCACTTTTGAATCGATCATTTCCGTCAGGTAGTATCTCTTCCACAGCACCATTTCCACAACCGTTCGAACCTGTGAGGGAAGGATTTACATCAATTTAACAAGGATGATAAAGCTTTTGAATATCATAGGAGTGTAGATAAGAAATAAAGAGTTTTTCTCACCTGTAGCTCCAAACTGAGCTCAGTGTTGCCCACCAGCAGCATGCTAACAGCATCAAACAGCAGGTTTCCCTCTCCCTTGCACTTCAGAGGCAAAAGGCCCATGGGTGCGTCATCGGGGTACAGGCCATGAGCTGTGCCGTCCACACCTGCCCAGTTAGAAAAGTCCTGACAGGGTGTTGTAGGGAGCTGGAAGGGAGCGAGGATCTGATCCACCTCCAGGACCACTTTGGTCAGAGCCTCCAGGCCGTGGCTCTCTGTGGCCTCCTGAAGCTCCCTGAGAACAGACAGCACAACCTCCTTCCTTTGAATCATACCTGAAATCTGGTGAGTCTGGAGGAGGAAGAGGAGGAGATAGGGAAGAAGGTATTAATGGTAGAAGTCAAGTGGTTTTAGGGAGTTGTGGAAGCATTTTAGGAGGCAGATAACAGGTAGATTTGTTTTAACAACTCCCTGTATCTAGAATATGATACACATTTGTTGTCATACCACTACAGATTCTGCAAGCATCCTCCATTTTGTAGTTTCTGTGACCAAGAAGAGCATACTGTACATGTGTTTTCTTTGCAAAACAAAAGCAAAACAAAACAGTTTTTTTGCTTGGCAAATCTTTTTTTCTTTTTTTTTTTACACGTTAGCTATGACTGTTCCTTGAAAGCCGATTTATCCAGGTTTGAGAATGCATGGTCATTTTTTTTCCACAATGGTGGCTTTGAGTAAATTGAGTCAGTGTTTTCACTGGCGGGGGAGTTGGTGTCAAGCACATTGTTCACCCAATAGCATTTTTGCCTAAATTGTATTTCAAAATTTTCAGAGAAAGAATCAAAAGATTTTTTTTTTTCTTTTCTCTACTTTTAATGAGTTCATATTATCATTGTTACTGTTATTAACTTATCTATTATATTTGAATTTCTTTGACTCTGGCAATCATGTTATTGGGCTCAAAAAATACAAATAAGAATATTTACAATATATGACTTAGGCCAGTGATTCCCAACCTGTGGGCCGCGGCCCCCTGGTGGGCCGTGAAAGTATCCCAAGTGGGCCGCCAATTTTTTTCCAAAATAGTATGATTTTTGTCATGGGATGGGGGTAGTAATTATGTAAAGATAAAAATATAGGGAATGATGTTTCACAAGGTATGACGCAGTTGTTTAAAAGGATAAAAAAAATGTTCAAATATCTAAATATGAAAAGTTATTGTTAAAAAGCAATGTAGCCTCGGTATTTGTAGGGTCACAGGTGGGCCACGAACATTTTTGAAACTTTAAAGTGGGCCCTGAGTTGGAAAAGGTTGGGAATCACTGACTTAGGCAATTATGCTATTAGGCTAATCACAATTAAAACAACTTGGACATCTCATATTGCAACATGATGCATGATATATTAGAGAGGTTATTAGTTTCCTATTCTTTCTTATCACTGAGAAATGCTTTTGGACCACAATGAAATGATAGATTTTCAAGCTCAAACCAAAGAAACATGTTTGTGCATCATTTGCAGAAACTCAGAATCTCTTCAACAATGTTTGGATAACAAATTTAACTCTTATTTTTAGTTAGTGTTTAGACTTTAATCTATAACTTTGTTCACCAGTTATATTTTCCATCACTTTTTGTCATGGATGCTTTTTTTAGCATGTGTACATCCTGCAATAAAAGTAGATATTTTTGTTTTCCTTCTGCATCACTTTGATGGCATAAGTCACAAAATGTTAAATTTACCCCACTCTCCCCTACATTTGACCAAAGGATGGACAGAACAGGTTTTAGCTGATCTTAGTTCAGCTTAGCTAATTCCTGCATGGTGCCATTTATTTTTAATTCAAAATGGCTGCAGCTAATAGTTAAAAACATAAATATAGACTCCATATGTAAGTTTTGTGACTCAAATGTAGTTCAGGTCATTTTAAAAAAAAAACTGGTAAATAAATGAAAAGGTCACTTTCAATTTTGGTTCTCATGAAATAAAAAATAAGTCCAATGATTTGATTCAGCCAACATTACATATGAAGCTAACAGCAGCTTTATTTGACTTAATTCAGCTTCAAAACTAAGTGAACCGAGTTCAATTAGAATTGGCTTAAATTCCTTAAGTGTTACTTTAATTAAGTGTGCCATACTATTTTATCCCAACTTCGTAATGTATATAATTCCCATTATTTCATCCTATTAAATCAAGTTTGTAGCAGGTTACCTCCGCTCTTACGTAGGCTCACGTGCGTAAAACGTTCACCTTTCGCACAGGTAACTAACAACATCAGGGGGAAGGAAAAAAATCCTCATTCAAACACACAGCAAAGCGACTCTATAAGGTGAAAACTTTCTTACCTGAACGTCCAGAGACTTGTTGGTGACTCTATGAAACAGTCCCTGTCTTGTGGTGGAGGTTTCACAGCTGATTCTGATTTCCACTCCGCGGGTCTCACTCCATTGTGCGCGTGCAGCTGCTGCGTCTCGAGCTCCGCTGAGCTCCGTAGATTCGGGGAGTGATAACCGCACCTCCCTGCAGGAAATTGTTAATCGTCCATTCGCCTTTTTTTGTCCTGCGTCACTAAACACCTCCTTCCATGACCCCCCTTCACCCCCCTCACCTCAACCCCTCCCTGCCCCCCCTTCACCCCCCAGCAGACCTCAGACAGGGTCAATTTCAATGTGAACTGTTAACAGCAGCTAAATGTGTCAGGAGCCTTTAGAACAAAGAGATAGTTCTGTATGTTAACAGGTAAAGGTGCTTTAACATTTATACAAACAGGATTTTGGTTTTCGTCTTTGTCAGAGCTAATTTCTTAATGTCAACAAGTCACTTTCAAGGTTATTTGTCAAGTTTCCTGAGTCCTCCAAAAACAATAAAGCACATTTTTGGCCTTATTGCCTATCGAACTATTTTCTGGCTGGACAACACTTTTGTTCTTATTCCAAAGGCTTTCTGTGCACCCATGTTATCTCTTGTTTTCATTTAATAAACTGATTCATCAGCATGCAATCAGTTTTAAACTTAGTCTAGCCTTTTAAATGTAATATTGCTTGTTTTTATCCCTATTGCCATCACTGTGATGTACTTTTAGTTGCATGTTTGTATTAAAAATCACTCACAAATAAAATAAGCTGCAACCTGCAGGCCCTTCCTGACCTTATACTGATTCTGCAAAAGTACCAGGAGATACTCAAAGATAACAAAGTAACTTCAAAACCCTTCCATTTATTTAAAAAACCTTAGTGAAAGTGAAAATTTTCTATAATGTAGCAAAAATAATGTAAAAAATATATATTAAGAAACGAAAACTTGGCTTTTTTGGTCTCTATTCAGCCAAGTGTTTGAGATAAAGGGACGAATTAATGAGATAAAAAGTCTAAACTTCAGCTTCATAATGTAAACGTAAATAATATACAGAAGCCCCTTACCAGCAGTTAAAAATAAAAACATTGAATCTTGGCTTTTTTTTCATATTCAGTAAAAACTTGAGATTATCTCAAAATTTATTTACCTTAGTGGGGTTAAGTTTTCATTTTTTTTCTTTTAACTGGTGGAAATTGGCTTCCATAATTATGCCTTACCACATGCTGAAATAAAAAGAAAAAATTTTTTTTTTCTTGTGCAAAAGCAAAAATTATATAAACAATGCCTCAAAACCTTAGTTCAAGTTTAATTTCGATTTTATGGAGTTTAAATTTCCAGCTGACACAAAGGTGACAGTTTTACAGACACTTCATGCTTCCTCCCATAAAATGAGGAATAATACTGTATATTTCAGTTCATCTGTAAAAGTGCATTTCCTCTTCACCACAGTCAGAGTGTGTTTTCCTGCTCAACATTGTGACAAGTTGGTGCATCAGAATAATGTCAGTAGCCCCGTGCAGCGCTTTATTATAAATATCATTGGTCTGTAGAGGAAGCTGCACAAAACTCAGACAAAAAGAGAATTTTATTAAACTACTTGAAACATCATTTAATGACCAAAAAGGAGGAAGTTTCATCACCAAAAAGTTGGCTTGTCTTTGTAGCCTGTTGATGTTGGTTTAATTTATTCTCTAAAGAAAACAAACCCTAAAGTAAAGCCTGGTTTGTGGATTGGAGTGGATATGTGCAGACAGGGTGTGGACAGTAGCTTTATGAGCAGAGAGGAGGCCTCTAGCTCTGCTTGTTTCTCCACTGTATCACTTTTAACACCTCTGCTGCTGCTGCCTTTTGCAGGATTTCAGTCATCAAGGCCTTTTGTTCCACACACGCACAACAATCCTGTGACTGTCCCCCAGCCCCCAGCCATTCCTACTGTAGACCCCCCCCCTCCCCTCTCATACACACACAGAAACACACACACACACACACACACACACACACTCTCTCTCTCACCAGGGGACAGCAGCATTTGGCCCCCGCTGATGTGTCCACTCCAAGCACTTGGCAGACAAGCTGGTGCCTGAGGTTCACTGGGGTTCAAGGCTTTGACCTGCAGCTTATCAGCTACCTAGACAATGTGTGAGAGTGTGTGTGTGTGTGTGTGTGAGAGAGAGAGAGAGAGAGAGAGAGAGAGAGAGAGAGAGAGAGAGAGAGTGTGTGGGGGTTTACAAAAGAAAAGGCACAATGTCAACACTTTGGTTTGTATTTCTGACACTACATGCTGAGATGATACATCTAGACACCCACTTGTTAAAAGCTATGGAAATAAGTGTGTGATCCAAAAACCTGTCTCTCTTGATGAGGAGATTCCTTCACTTGCTGCTGTTGGCACTAAATCTAAAACGACTGGCATAAAAATTTAAGAAACAAGCCGCGTAAATAAACTTACCTTCAACTTCCT
The DNA here is from genome assembly GCA_008086565.1 of Thalassoma bifasciatum. Taxonomy (NCBI): domain Eukaryota; kingdom Metazoa; phylum Chordata; class Actinopteri; order Labriformes; family Labridae; genus Thalassoma; species Thalassoma bifasciatum. The sequence continues at coordinate 161,288 of RPOG01000516.1, forward strand.
ATTTTAAAATGATCATGATGACATAATTTGAGGTAAAGTTCACATAAAACATCAGACTTTTCCCCTGATCAACAGAGTTCTTCTCATTGTTTTTACTAGAAACAAAGTATCACAACATCTCAGACTTTTTATTTTGTCAATTTACTGGGAACTTCAGGAACTTCTCTTTGCTTCTCTCATGTCTTTAACCCTCTGATGCATGAATTATGAAAGTCAGTGTCAGGACTTTCCCCTTGAGTGTTTTTATTTGTCTTATGAGAAAAAGTTCTTAATTTTTTTTCCAAATATTTGTAACTGAGCATTCAACATAAAACAGTGTGAACTTAATGTAAATATGACTTTTTTTGATTCACTTCTTTTCTTCCTCCCTTTTTTTAATGCTTTGAAAACATTTTAACTCTCTTACATCCATTTTAACACTGAATAATTTATAGTTTATATGCTTTTTCACCCTCAAATGTTTGTCTATAACTTTTTTTAAAATATATATATGTTTGAAAAAAAATTGAAAACATTTTTTCAGGCCCTGAGAAGAATAAAAATATCCTAACACAGGCTAATATGAATTTCCACCACATGAACCGTTGAATTTAGGAGTAAATAAGTTTTAAATAGGTGTAACTGTAGTGACCACTATGCACCACAGGGTTAATATTTCATATCTGTATTGTAAGAATTTCTATCCTCTATCCAAAGTATTTTCTGTACTGCTTTTATTATATTGTACAGGAAAAGAAGGAGGGGCATGTGTCAGTTTTCAATTTATGTAACACAACAAAGGTCTCTACTCTATTATGATGTGGCTCCTCCACTTAATTCAACTCACTGGCTCTTGTTGATATCTGTGTCTTCACCAGCTCCTCAACCCCCTCGGACTCTAAAGCCGGAGCCAGTCACACACACACACACACACACACACACACACATACACACACCTTAGGTGTGTAGATTAGCTGTGCTGCATTGCACTGTGAACACAGTAGAGGGCTGGCTGTAAGCATTTAAAATGCAAATAGAAAACATGGGGGCCGGCTCCAGCAGTCTATCACCTGCTGTGGCTGACAGGTTTGTTTGCATGTGTGTGTGTATGGAAGTGTGTGTGTACGAGCTGGTAGAAAGTGAACGGACAGAGCTCAGGTTTTACAAAACTAAACTAACACCTTCAAAGTAAGAGGTAATGCAGCTTCACCTGAAAACACGTCATGTCCTAAAACAATATTACCCAAAAACTCTAAAGCTGGTTTGGGTTTTGCAAAATGTGCTTCAACAGGTTGGAAGTTACTTAACTTGCCTTTAACATTATTCAAAATAGACCTTGGTTTACTGGTAGTATATTTTGCTCATAGTAGATAAACAGCCTGAATTTCCAGGAAAAAAATTCTAAAACTGAATACATGATATTTCTTTCACCTTCTTGGGCCAGTTGTTTAAAGGTAATCTGACCAGATTATGGTTGAATTATAAATGATATTAGCCCACATTGTGAGATGTTGATCCATTAAGAGCAGTAGTAATCCAGATATTATAATTTTAAAATCTGTATATCTGGATCAGGGTGATGCAATCTATTTTTGCTTTGAAAAACCGGCGTAAAAGTAAGAAGGATTACCTGATCCTGAATAGCACAAGATAAAATAAATAAAATATTATTACATCTCACTTCTCAGCATATTTTTTATTACCGTACTAATAGACATGGTTTTCATCTTTTGACTTAGAAAAGATCTAAACATAGATAAAAGAGTAAAGGCTCAATAAATCAGATAGAGACAGCATTGATTTCAGTTAATAAATGCTATGTTTTTATTATGACTATGCATCAAAATATGAGTATTATGTACTGAGGTAGACCACTGAGATTTTTTTATGTTATAAGCTATGATTCATGACAAAATCAGATGAATCAGATGAATCTAATCTGCTGAGTGCTAACGAAAGCTACAGTTTGGAAGCTTATCACGGTGCTGTTATAGACGGCAGCTGCTCAGTTACAGCGCAAAGACAAAGGCAGGAAACAGAACAATTTATGGTTTGTGCAGCTGACTATTTATACCGGACACAGGCATATTCAGTGGAGTTGTTCTCATGCACCAAAACAAAGTCAGATCCAGCAGGTAGCGTAATGTCAGCGTAGATGACATCATCAGCATTCATAACCTACAGAAACATGTAGAAACATAAGTGAGGTGAGAGGATAATTGTACACATGATTGTTTGTATGTAGTTACAGTGCACTTACATTGGTGGTGCTTATAGTAAAACCTGAGTCTTTCTGCAGCTGCTGCCCTGAAACAAAGTGAAACCAAAATACAATCAGTATTTTCAAAAACAATTCACCAAATCACTTCAGCTGAATGTCTTCAACTCCAGGTTACATAAGGAAGCATGTGACACATTTCTCGACATTTGCAGAATAGTTTTCATCATGAGTTGGGAAGCGTAAACAGAACTGATGGAACATTTGCAAAACAAATGCGTCTAAGATGTTATTTCCTCATAGACCNCCCCTCACCTCAACCCCTCCCTGCCCCACCTTCACCCCCCCAGCAGACCTCAGACAGGGTCAATTTCAATGTGAACTGTTAACAGCAGCTAAATGTGTCAGGAGCCTTTAGAACAAAGAGATAGTTCTGTATGTTAACAGGTAAAGGTGCTTTAACATTTATACAAACAGGATTTTGGTTTTTGTCTTTGTCAAAGCTAATTTCTTAATGTCAACAAGTCACTTTCAAGGTTATTTGTCAAGTTTCTTGAGTCCTCCAAAAACAATAAAGCACATTTTTGGCCTTATTGCCTATCGAACTATTTTCTGGCTGGACAACACTTTTGTTCTTATTCCAAAGGCTTTCTGTTCACCCATGTTATCCCTTGTTTTCATTTAATAAACTGATTCATCAGCATTTAATCAGTTTTAAACTTAGTCTAGCCTTTTAAATGTAATATTGCTTGTTTTTATCCCTATTGCCATCACTGTGATGTACTTTTAGTTGCATGTTTGTATTAAAAATCACTCATGAATAAAATAAGCTGCAACCTGCAGGCCCTTCCTGACCTTATACTGATTCTGCAAAAGTACCAGGAGATACTCAAAGATGACAAAGTAACTTCAAAACCCTTTCATTTATTTAAAAAACCTTAGTGAAAGTGAAAACTTTCTGTAATGTAGCAAAAATAATGTAAAAAATATATATTTAGAAATGAAAACTTGGCTTTTTTTGGTCTCTATTCAGCAAGTGCTTGAGATAAAGGGTCAAATTAATGAGATAAAAAGTCTAAACTTCAGCTTCATAATGTAAACGTAAATAATATACAGTAGCCCCTTACCAGCAGTTAAAAATAAAAACATTAAATCTTGGCTTTTTTTCATATTCAGTGAAAACTTGAGATTATCTCAAAATTTATTTACCTTAGTGGGGTTAAGTTTTCTTTTTTTTTCTTTTAACTGGTGGAAATTGGCTTCCATAATAATGCCTTACCACATGCTGAAATAAAAAGAAAAAAAAAAATTTCTTGTGCAAAAAAAAAAATTATATAAACAATGCCTCAAAACCTTAGTTCAAGTTTAATTTGGATTTTATGGAGTTCAAATTTCCAGCTGACACAAAGGTGACAGCTTTACAGACACTTCATGCATCCTCCCGTGAAATGAGGAATAATACTGTATATTTCAGTTCATCTGTAAAAGTGCATTTCCTCTTCACCACAGTCAGAGTGTGTTTTCCTGCTCAACATTGTGACAAGTTGGTGCATCAGAATAATGTCAGTAGCCCCGTGCAGCGCTTTATTATAAATATCATTGGTCTGTAGAGGAAGCTGCACAAAACTCGGACAAAAAGAGAATTTTATAAAACTACCTGAAACATAATTTAATGACCAAAAAGGAGGACGTTTCATCACCAAAAAGTTGCCTTGTCTTTGTAGCCTGTTGATGTAGGTTTAATTTATTCTCTGTTCTTTTGTTTGGGATTTCATTTCGGACCAAACACCTAACCTCACCTATACACGTCTGTCCCACACCTGTCATCGAAATACTCGTCTCTCCTCCGGAGATCGAGACGAACAAAGAGGTGACATAGTGAAAATTGTGGAGACGACGACGACGGAAAACGTCCTAAAGTCAGTAGTTCCGGAAAACAAGGTGTGTGCGTGTACAATCCTGTGACTGTCCCCCAGCCCCCAGCCATTCCTACTGTAGACCCCCCCCCCCCTCTCATACACACACAGAAACACACACACACACACACACACACACACACTCTCTCTCTCTCTCACCAGGGGACAGCAGCATTTGGCCCCCGCTGATGTGTCCACTCCAAGCACTTGGCAGACAAGCTGGTGCCTGAGGTTCACTGGGGTTCAAGGCTTTGACCTGCAGCTTATCAGCTACCTAGACAATGTGTGAGAGTGTGTGTGTGTGTGAGAGAGAGAGAGAGAGAGAGAGAGAGAGAGAGAGAGAGAGAGAGAGAGTGTGTGGGGGGTTTACAAAAGAAAAGGCACAATGTCAACACTTTGGTTTGTATTTCTGACACTACATGCTGAGATAATACATCTAGACACCCACTTGTTAAAAGCTATGGAAATAAGTGTGTGATCCAAAAACCTGTCTCTCTTGATGAGGAGCTTCCTTCACTTGCTGCTGTTGGCACAAAATCTAAAACGATTCGCATAAAAATTTAAGAAACAAGCAGCATAAATAAACTTACCTTCAACTTCCTATTTTAAAATGATCATGATGACATAGTTTGAGGTAAAGTTCACATAAAACATCAGATTTTTTCCCTGATCAACAGAGTTCTGCTCATTGTTTTACTAGAAACAAAGTATCACAACGTCTCAGACTTTTTATTTTGTCAATTTACTGGGAACTTCAGGAACTTCTCTTTGCTTCTCTCATGTCTTTAACCCTCTGATGCATGAATTATGAAAGTCAGTGTCAGGACTTTCCCCTTGAGTGTTTTTATTTGTCTTAAGGCATTAGAAGAAGTTCTTAATTTTTTTTTGTCATATATTTGTAACTGAGCATTCAACATAAAACAGTGTGAACTTAATGTAAATATGACTTTTTTTGATTCACTTCTTTTCTTCTTCCCTTTTTTTAATGGTTTGCGAAACATTTTAACTCTCTTACATCCATTTTAACACTGAATAATTTATAGTTTATAAGCTTTTTCACCCTCAAATGTTTGTCTATAACTTTTTAAAAAATATATATATGTTTGAAAAAAAATTGAAAACATTTTTTTCAGGCCCTAAGAAGAAAAAAAATATCCTGACACAGGCTAATATGAATTTCCACCACATGAACCGTTGAATTTATGAGTAAATAAGTTTTAAATAGGTGTAACTGTAGTGACCACTATGCACCACAGGGTTAATATTTCAAATCTGTATTGTAAGAATTTCTATCCTCTATCCAAAGTATTTTCTGTACCGCTTTTATTATATTATACAGGAAAAGAAGGAGGGGCATGTGTCAGTTTTCAATTTATGTAACACAACAAAGGTCTCTACTCTATTATGATGTGGCTCCTCCACTTAATTCAACTCACTGGCTCTTGTTGATATCTGTGTCTTCACCAGCTCCTCAACCCCCTCGGACTCTAAAGCCGGAGCCAGTCACACACACACACACACACACACACACACACACACACACACACACACACACACACACATACACACACCTTAGGTGTGTAGATTAGCTGTGCTGCATTGCACTGTGAACACAGTAGAGGGCTGGCTGTAAGCATTTAAAATGCAAATAGAAAACATGGGGGCCGGCTCCAGCAGTCTATCACCTGCTGTGGCTGACAGGTTTGTTTGCATGTGTGTGTGTATGGAAGTGTGTGTGTACGAGCTGGTAGAAAGTGAACGGACAGAGCTCAGGTTTTACCAAAACTAAACATACACCTTCAAAGTAAGAGGTAATGCAGCTTCACCTCAAAACACGTCATGTCCTAAAACAATATTACCCAAAAACTCTAAAGCTGGTTTGGGTTTTGCAAAATGTGCTTCAACAGGTTGGAAGTTACTTAACCTGCCTTTAACATTATTCAAAATAGACCTTGGTTTACTGGTAGTATATTTTGCTCATAGTAGATAAACAGCCTGAATTTCCAGGAAAAAAATTCTAAAACTGAATATATGATATTTCTTTCACCTTCTTGGGCCAGTTGTTTAAAGGTAATCTGACTAGATTATGGTTGAATTGTAAATTTCATTAGCCCACATTGTGAGATGTTGATCCATTAAGAGCACTAGTAATCCAGATATTATAATTTTAAAATCTGTATATATGGATCAGGGTGATGCAATCTATTTTTGCTTTGAAAAACCGGCGTAAAAGTAAGAAGGATTACCTGATCCTGAATAGCATAAGATAAAATAAATAAAATATTATTACATCTCACTTCTCAGCATATTTTTTATTACCGTACTAATAGACATGGTTTTCATCTTTTGACTTAGAAAAGATCTAAACATACATAAAAGAGTAAAGGCTCAATAAATCAGATAGAGACAGCATTGATTTCAGTTAATAAATGCTATGTTTTTATTATGACTATGCATCAAAATATGAGTATTATGTACTGAGGTAGACCACTGAGATTTTTTTATGTTATAAGCTATGATTCATGACAAAATCAGATGAATCAGATGAATCTAATCTGCTGAGTGCTAACGAAAGCTACAGTTTGGAAGCTTATCACGGTGCTGTTATAGACGGCAGCTGCTCAGTTACAGCGCAAAGACAAAGGCAGGAAACAGAACAATTTATGGTTTGTGCAGCTGACTATTTATACCGGACACAGGCATATTCAGTGGAGTCCAAGAGTACGTGGTTTTGTTTCAGTCTAGGTCGTCCATCGCATTACAGTCGCATCTACTGTAGTAGTCGTAAGTATTGGATGTCTTTGTACATCTTTGTATTCACTCCACTCTCCTATTAACATGTGTACTAACAAACATACATCAATGTCACGTGAATGTAACCACCACGAATATCATTTTGGACTCAGAAAGACGTCCTGCTGCCCTGAAACAAAGTGAAACCAAAATACAATCAGTATTTTCAAAAACAATTCACCAAATCACTTCAGCTGAATGTCTTCAACTCCAGGTTACATAAGGAAGCATGTGACACATTTCTCGACATTTGCAGAATAGTTTTCATCATGAGTTGGGAAGCGTAAACAGAACTGATGGAACATTTGCAAAACAAATGCGTCTAAGATGTTATTTCCTCATAGACCACAAAGAACAGTTGTGTAAGGTGATGTGTACATGCGAGGGCATGCTCTGAGCCAACACTGTACATGTACGAGCTTGTTGAACTCTGGAACCTATAGGACTAAATTTCTACTACAGAAAAATTACTACAGAGTCTCTTTAAAGCTTCAGGAAGCAGAACTTACTCTCTCTTCGTCTTCTGTTGACGACAAACCCTGCAGCGACAGATGAGAGAACCGCACATCCCACCAATCCAACAGCCAGACCGACTGTGCCCTCGTTCCCACCTGTAGCTGTAAACAGTATCATTCAGTTAATAAAAAACAGCTTTTTATTGAGTTTGCTAAGATGAGCAAACCCTGTACCTTCAAAGCAAAGAAAAAATAATGTAACTTGTGATATCTGCCCAGGCAACACTTAAAGGAATATTCAGAGAAGCTATCGTTTTCTGAGATAAAAACTTTTTTGCCATAAGTACTTACACCCACTGTCATAAAGATGCGTCTCTTAACAAGGCTCTTTTTAACACTACTTTTTTTTTTTGTTCAAGGCTTCTTTTTACCAAACACAGCATGTTATGTCTTTATTAACAGCAACATAGCGTTATTGTTTGAAACATGACGACAAGCAACTTTTGTGAACTAAGTTTGCAGCCTAGTTTAGTAGCCAGCTACATTTTGCACTAATCACAGCTCGACGCTCTGAGACGTGACTGTGACGTCCAATGTAGGTGAATCCTGGTTTTGTCCTACCAGTACTCATCTACCAACTACAACCTCACCAACCAGAGAAAACATTACTTCCTTTTATTCCTTTTATGTCTTATTTCTAGTAAAATTTTTCTTATTATTCTCAATATAGCTTCATTCTATGGATAAGTCCAGAAAAAATGTCATATTTCAAGTTATTTAAAGACAAAAACGAGGTCTGAATCGCCTGTGACAAGTAAAAAAATCTGCCAATATAATAAGAAAAAAGTTTCTTGTATTAAGACATCCTCCTAATTTCAAGAAACTTGACAAACAAATTTTTGCTTTTCCCATTGGCAGATTTTTTTTGACTTGACACAAGCAAATCAGACCTCATTTTTATTTAAAAAAAAAAAATTTAAATTAGACATTTATATGACCTTTGGTTCCAATGAAGGAAAATAAGACAACTTTTACAGCAAATAAATCAAAATGACTTGCTTAGATTTCATTTTTTTCAGTGTACATCCTTGGAAAAAAAGTCACTCTACAGACATTAAGGGACAACAGCGATTATCTGGTTACTTTAAATGGTGCAGTACCTTGACCTTCAGGTTCTTTTTCCAACATGAATCTTCCTTTTCTTTGAAGAGCTGCAATAAAACAAACAAAAACATACAGTAGGTTAAAAACAAAAACAACAACTGTGCATTAAATGTAGGATAATGTCGTTACAGATGGATCATACAGACCTGGTTGTTTGAGACTAAACTCCACTGAGGTCTGGACTTGATCATCCACAGTTGCCTGGCACCTGTACTTGTGTAATTCAGGACTTTGGAAGGTGACAGTCAGAGTTACATCACATGCAGATTTCTGATTTATGCGGTGTTGAGAGTCTTCCTGTATCACAGCACCACTTTCATCCACCCACATCAGGCTGACCTGTTGTTGAAGCCGCGTGTCGCAGTGTCCCTGCTGAACGTAGGTGAGGAGGATACACTGCAGAGACTGTGCTGTGTTACCAGACATGAGCTCTAACTGTGGGCTGTTTGAGAGGACTGAGAGATAAAAAAGACTTATGTCACCTTTGTGCTTTAATCAGCCTCTTTTAAAATGAATACATAAGTCATTGGGCTGAAATATTGAGAGTACTCACCGTCGTAAGATGGGAAGAGAATTGGCCTCCGTTTGCAGTGATGACTCCCAGCGTCCTCCAGAGTGAACTCTTTGATTTTCAGAGTACACTGTGAATCCTCAGCCTCTGCTGTTGGATCCGTCTTAATCTCTCCATTAGTTAGTATAGCAACGTGATCACGTGTTTCTTCTGTGCTTATTTGCCAAATATAATAACAAACTATATCCTGTCCACATGCATACGTGATACCATTACTGTGTCCGGTTAGATTGAAAATCTCTTCCCCATTTACACCTATAAGGAAAAAAAAGTGTCAGATATTAAACTTTATGCCCAAGATAAGGTTATTAAATTACATTTACTGGACTGTGTAAAAGTCTTACTCACTTGCACTGAAGACACATAACAGCAGTAACATCCTAATAACAGAGGGAGTGATTTCTGCCATCTCTGTTTTTCTGGTTGCTCACACTGAAGACGTACACTTCTTAACGTTGGTTAACACATCATGTGTTTGCCAACATCCTCAAATGCTGAAACCACTCCCTTATTTTTGACTCCTATATCTGCTAAAAATACAAAACTCTTAAATATAATTTGACACACCGGGGTCTTATTATATGTTAAAGCTTTGTTATGCTGTTTTCTAGATCAAAGATTACAGGTTTGTTGTTTTAGTGTCTTACCAAATGCTTCTGTGACCTTGAATAGTGCTAAATTAATTTTCATCTTTTATGAAGATTAATAGGCAAAATAATCTTCTCTGCTTGTGTAGATGTTTACTAATCATCAGCAATGTGTGGCCCTTTCCTTCCATACATTTGCATTTGTTTATATTTCATCATTATCATTATTATTATTTTTATTATCACATTTTCTTGCTGCACTATCTAGCTCTTGTATACTTGTATATTTGTATAAATTGTTATTATTAATACCGCTATTTTTGTTTCTCTTGGCTATTTTTAAAAATATTTATTATATTGTCGGCACTCTTTGGGGGACAGCATAGAAAGAATTTCATTGTACAGGTAAACGTGTTTCTTTACTGTGCGTATGACAATAAACTCTTTGAATCCCTGAATCTTGAATCTTCAACAGAAAACACAAACCTACAGAAAAAAACACAATAAGATGAACTGACGCAAGAAGCTGACTTCTGATTTGTGTAGGTTTTAGTCAGAAACAATGGCAGAAAAAGGCACAAGATGCTTCATTTAGCTGATCAGAGGAAAATTAGACGACCAACATGCACACATTAATGTTTCACTACATTAATCTGCCTCCATTCATACTGTTGGTATCCTAAATCATTGACCCCGGGGGCAACAATGTTACAGAAATGCTGAAAAGTGCCATGATTGTAGCCAGATTCAAAGGGATGTTGTCTAAACTTGACTTAGAAAGAGTAACCCTGCACCAATATGACCATCATTGGTCTAAAGTGGATCTTCAAGTCCTTTTTTTGTTGTTTTGTATTCCCTCCATAAAGGGCTGTATATGTCATTGAGGTTTACCCCAACTTTTGATTCCCTGTTATTATTTTACTATATTTAAAATTGTTATATGTATATATTATTGAAAGCCTAATGGGTCCTTACATGCTTTTGTACTGCTTACTAAGTCTAGGATATTTTACTGTGGGCTTCAGAAGAACAGTTACAGATGTCTAAATGTTGCCCAGAGTCAGAATCGAACATGATGAGGTTGCGTTTCAGTTTTATGATCCCAAAATCTGGAAGACTTTTCCAGAAGATGTGAGACAAGCTTCAACCGTGACAATGTTCAAATCCAGGCTGAAAACATGTCTGTTTAACTTTGACAATTGAAAGTATCTTATCTGCACTCCTCACTTTTAATTAACTTTATCAATTATTATTTTCATGTCATATCTATCATAATAATACATTTTATTTCAAAAGCGCCTTTCTCAACTCTCAGGCTCACTTTACAACAAGAATAAAAGCAGAAGTACTCAACACAATTAAGTAAAACAACAAGCACACAAGCACAACAAGTGAAGAAAATGAAATGGGAATGGGTTACAGGGAAAATGCAGTTCTGAGCAGGTGTGTTTTGAGTCGTGTGTTGTGATTTTATGTAGCTGTAAAGAACTTTTAATAACCTTGTATATGAATCGTGCTCTACACATAAACTGGCCTTGCAGTTTAAATATTTTCACTTTGCATTGTTTCATAACATTTAAACCCTCTACCCCAGTCTGGGAACCACTTCTCTACAGAACATAAGAACCAACAATACAGGAAACTATCCAGGTGGAGTTAGAAGGAAGACTGTTTTTTTTGTTTTTTGTTTTTTGTTATGTTACTGTCTTGTGTTGCAGTTACAACCATCCACCAATAGAGGGAAGCAGAGCTACTTTAATTGCACCAAACTACCAGTTGTCAGCTTAAAAAAAACAGGCTTAATTTCAGTACCTGTGGCTCATTCATATACAAGTTTTTTGTGCCTTTCTTCAGGGTCCTATTGAAATTATTTTTGTTGAAATTTTGGCTCCAAGGGAGATTCAAACTTGCAGGACAATAGTTATTATGCAGAGCCCTTACACACGCTGTGACAGCCTTTCACATGACTTTGGATATAATTGAATCATTAAACTGCCATTAAGAAAATTTAATCCTCATGAAAATATTATTTAAAATGCAATCACTTGATTTCTCTGTTTCACACTGCAGCTTAACGAAGAGCAGTGAAAGAAAGCAGTAGTGGCGACATTGTGCTGACACTTTCTAGTTCTTAAAGAGGCAGTAAAGGCTGAAGCTGTGAGGTTAATAAATCACTCTCTTTAGAGAAAAAACACATGCAGTGTCACACATAGAGATCACCCCGGTAAAGGTTGTATCATCTCTGATAAGAAGCGGTGAAAGCACAAAAACCTTTCAACATCTATAAAACAGCAGCAGAAGGGTTTAGTGCTTTACTTCGCCATTTGTGGCCACTTCACTTTTTTTTTCAACCATTTTATCTGTTGAAATGCAACTCAGCTGAAATTTCACAAGTGTCTGGATTTTTATCTGATCTGTAAATTTTCACTTCAGTACTTAAGTATTTCAAAAAAACACACATTATACATCAAATTGTATCTATTATGGCCACTTTGGGCCCATTGACACCCATTCAAACCACGTTTTCATACATTTACAGTACAAATTAGTACAATTTGGGTCAATTTGCTTTTACTACGAACTCAACACTTCAAAACTGTTCTTAAAATGTTTTACAAGATGATGTAATTTATTCTTTTTTTTTTTTTTTTCATTTAATTTTCAAGTCTAATTTTATCCGTGCCAGGAAATTGTTTATGTTTGTGCATTTTTTTTTAATTTGCATGAAAATGCGGCACAAATATGTATCTTAATTAAGCAAAGCATAACATCATAACACATTTTTTATCTCCCCTATTTATTAATTTGTAGTGTGAAGCTATAAATAATGTAATAAATAGATTTGAAGTTTTGGTAATTATGGTTCATTAGCTACATGCAGAAGTTTCCATCGCAACTTAAATACACATGACCTCTTTGTGTACAGTTAGATAAAGAATCTTTTAACAGAGGATTATAAGTTACATCATTTGTCAACAATACAAATGAGTCTCTAAGACTATGTGCCAACGTGTAAACATCTTTAACATTTGTAAAAGTATTTGAGTGTGAGAGAAAACGCAGACAAACAGCTTCTGAATCAGTTTTATTAACCCATTTGTACAGATCCTTGTTGACAAATGTAGACAAATAGGTCGAGTATGACTATGTTACAAAAATATCAAGTCTCAGTTCTTTATGAATAATCTCTTCAATGTGAGAGCTACTGCAAACTGATCACTTTAGAAACTGTCCAGACATTCAGAAAAAAGCACACGACTATTTTAGACTGAAAAATATATGTTTGTATGTCTATGGATATATAATATTTACATAACCACTTCAACACTGTATCACATAATGGTTATATCCTGTACATATTGCATCTTGAACAAATTAAAGTTTGATGACAAAGAGCAATCACTCAGACGCACCTAGATTATCGAACGATACGTAAAAGCTGCTGTCAAGGAGAATTATTGATTAACACGAGCAATCTCGACAGACAAATTAAACATCCCTTTTCATCAGTCATCCCCCACGGTATCGAACCAGAGCCAAGGTTCAGGTTTCAGGTTTCTCTTAGCAGCATTTCAGCAGCACTTATTTCAACAACAGGGTCCGAGACATGATTCAACCTTTGAACTCGTTCAGTCAGAAACACCTGTGAGCGCACACAGGTGAGTTACATTCAAGATACTCTGAGGTTTCAGTGCATAAATGACTTACTCTTCAACAGTCTTTCTTTCAGTGTGTCATCAAAAGTAAAGAGAGGGGAGGAACAGTAGTGTAGAGGGGTTTTTCAAGGTTATTCTTTTTGAAAATATGCTTCATTTATGGGAATATAATGAGAATAATTTAAACTATTCAAGCTAAATTTGGGCTCATAGCTCAATAATACAGCGTCAATTGTCCCCTGACTTTTGGTCATACCAGAAAGTCCTCATCAATAAATGAGCAAAAAGCTGTTACTCTTGGGCTTCAAGCAGAAAATCAAACATATTTTTGACTTAAAATGCAAAAAAAAAAAAGCATAAGATACTGACCAACCACATGCAAAATACAGAAAGCTCTCACTCAGAAGCAAAACTACACCTTCTTATAGTTACTTCAAAAAAATAAATAATTCTGATTAAAGCCACGATCGAGTTTTGGTACAGTGAATGATGTACTGCTTTACAAATATACACATTTTTTTCAAGTTATGGGACACAATACATTCAAAAGATTTTTACAGGGACACTTCATGCAGGGGTTTTCTCAAAAAAAAAAAAAAAAAAAAAAAATCACAGAAATTAACCGTTTTTCAAAGTATCTGATTGCTTCTTTCAGGAATTTTTCCCTCAACTTCCATGTTCTCTGAACCCTGATGTAAGTTCACGAATCATATTATCAGTCATACTGCAGGTTATGAGCCAATAAAAGGTCCACAAGCTTGTTCTGGGAACAATTTTCCAACTAGAATGCACTTGAAATGAACACAAGAGTCACATTGATACAATAACAAGATATTAGAGGCATTTTAGAAGCATGTCATTACGTCTGATTTTCAGAAAAAAATGTCTTATTATTCTTCATATGAGCCAAATTCAACCAACAAGTCAAGAAAAATATCTAATTTCCAGATATTCAAAGTCAGAAATGAGGTCTGAATTGCTTGTAACATCACATGTAAAAAACAAATCTTCCAGTGGGGTAAGAAGAATGTCTTGTATTCAGACGTCTCTCTCTAATTTTAAGGAACTTCTTGGATCTTTTTACTTGTTACAAGCAATTCAAACCTGATTTTTGTTGTTAAATTACCTTACAATAGGCATTTTTCTAGGCTCTTGGCGTTAATGTGGCTCAAATCAAGAGCAATACGACACTCTTTCGAGAAATAAGAGATAATGACTTGCTCAGATTTTAGTTTTAACTGTTCACATATCTCAGTTTCTGACCCTGCAATAACCATAACCCACACAAGTGAAGAACACACACGCTTTAAAAAGAAGATCGAAAATAAAGAACATGTGGCGCCACTTCAGGTCAAGACTTTTACCAAACAGTAAAGCCAGAATGATTCAACTTCACGCTGTACAGTCAAATGCCAAATACCAGGCGGACCACCAAAAAGAAGCATAAAACAAAACGCGTTCTACAAGAGCCTTCAGAGCAGTGTTTGTGTCAAACATAGAAACCAACAGAAGCCGTGTGGACCATCAGTGCTTTAGTGATTATCAGTTTACAGCTGCTGGAGGATTTTTTTGGTTTGAAATGAACAAAATGGAGAAGTCCTTCTCACTTCTAAAATGCTACATTCCCTCAGCTCTTCAGAGGATTCAGTTCAGAAGCAGTTAGGTTAAAAAAATAAAATAAAATAAAAGCGTTCATCTCATAAGGCAGGAGTAATGTATCCAACATACAATAATAAAAGAGATCAGTTAAAATTCATAGTATGTACAGATGCAGTTAGAACCGCATTTTTCAAGATAAATGCAAGAGATATCAACTTCGACACCATGAGGGTGGTGGCTCAGTAACAGGTCTGGATGGGTATAATACAAGAGGTTTGTCATGAATAAAAACAGCTGCTGAAATGTGTGAATGTCATAGTTCAAACTGCCTCATTGATAAGACAGAGGCAACTACGAGTTCAAGTTATTGCTAAAAATAAATAAGTTTTTTCCTTTTTGAAATGAAATCAAAAACAAGCCTGTAAAAGAGATAAAAACCAAGTATGTTCTGACTCTGAAGAGGGAATGACTGGTCTGTTGTGACTCAGAGTCAGACAGTGATAAAAGGTTTGTTTGTAAAACTCGTCTTCCCTTGCGTTTATAAAGTGCCCGGGTGGAGACTGACTCCTCTGTGCCGTCACAGGCTGGAGGGTTGGGCCTGTTGCTGCATCTGTGCGTGGTGACTCTGCTGAGCCGCTTCGCAGTCTTGAGATCCCTCCTCCACGCCGCGAGCGTACATGAGGATGAGGGTGACGGTGGCGAAGGTGGCGGCGTTCACGGGGAAGGCTCGTAGCAGCGTGGAGGTGAGGCCCCGCGTGAACACCATGTAGCCTTCTTTCCTGACGCTCTGTCGCACGCAGTCGGCGATGCTGCTGTACTGGTTCACTCCTCCCACCCCGTCCGCCTGCAGCCGTGATTTGATCACATCCACAGGGTAGGTGGAGAGCCACGAGGCGATGCCAGCCATGCCTCCGGCGAAGAGCAGTTTGGGGATCATATAGCGGTCGTTTGGCTCACAGCCCAGGCTGCGTGTCAGCACATCATAGGCCAGGAAATACACACCGAAGCCGGGTGTCTCCCTGATCAGTGTGGTCAGCATGCCTCTGTTTACGCCCCACAGACCCTCGCGGTTGTAGATGCGGATCAAGCAGTCGAGGGAGTTCTTGTAGAGCTTCCTCGTAGACTTCTTCTCTCCGGTTCCCTGCATCTGCATGCGGGTTTTAGCCAGCTCCATGGGGCAGCAGATGATGCACTGGATGGCGCCTGCTGCTGCTCCGGCGAGAAACTGGTTCGTGGGAGTGTCCTGTCCCAGCAGCCTCATGGTGTTTCCCTGAACGCCAAACACAATGGCGTTGATAAAAGTAAGGCCCATCATAGGGGAGCCGATGCCTTTGTACAAACCGAAAACCTGCGGAGGAGAAGAGAGGAAACATTAGGGAAGGTTTAAACATTCAAATCAATAAAACCCGAAATCAAATTAAACAAACAGACTGAATGAAAAAGTAAACTGCTTCTCCAAAGGAAATTTAAAGCAACACAATAGATACCCTGGTTTAGAATGCAGGACCTGTCAGGTCACTTTTGTACAACAGTAGGATGTGGAAATTTTAGAATGGTTGTCTTTAAAAACATTAAAGGGGCTGTTTACAAAACGACTGATTAAGGATGAAACCACAGGTATAATAACATTTTAGCCTCTCACTTGCATCGGTATCTTAGCAGACCTTAACTTTTGGAAATGACCTCCAGAGTGAAATTTTTCTGAAACGTCATGCTCTTTCAGCAAGCCAGAGTTTTCAGTGGAAATGCTGATATCGCCCTTGGCTTTGCCCGGAGTGTGTGCAGTACACTTTGATTGTGGCGACTTATAGTACCACACACAAACCAGACCACAACAACAGTAGCAATTGTGGACTACCGTGTTGTGCTCATGCTGCTGAATCTACAGTCACATCGCCATCTACAGGTTTGGCATGCATACTACAGTGTTTTCAGTCCCTCAGCGTTTCCCTGCAAACACAGATTTTTCTCCTTTTTTCTTCATTTTCGTGTGAAACTCTGTCGTGTAAACGTGGCCTTGAAATACCTGGCTCTTCTGCCCAAAAAACAACTTTAGGAATAGTTACTAATGATATACAAATCTCTAAAGGTTAGTGGACCCATAGCATCCAAATTTGGTGAATGTAACAGCATTTTTAGAGACGGGGCCTCAATTGTCTCAATCATGCTTCCTTTTGTTTACGCAACCACAAATACTGTCACATGTTAATATCCTGTTCGTTTCACAGAATTTACTCCCACAATAAGGTTCATTCATGATCTGTATAAGAAATGGACGTAGTCTCCGTGACCTGTCTGTTTCTGAAATGGAGTTTTGAAGCAAAACAGGTGGCACGGCCATATTGGAAATGGGATGAGGGGCAATCTTAATATCTTCTAAACTGCTGAGTTAAAGGAAAACGCAAAACAAAACAGTGTTTATGTACCAGACTGCAAACGGCCTGGAAATGGCTTTTATTGCCATGGTGAGTGTGTGACATCCGGTATTTCCAGAGCCAGTATCAAGTGGACACTCAACAAACAGCAGATTTTAAAACATTTGCATTGTCTCATAATTTCAGACCGGAAGTTGCTGCTTGGTTTCATCAAGTTGTACCCCTGAATTTAAAATGATGGGCTTTTGACTTTGATTCTTGTAAGTACGACTTTTAAAACAAAGTTCAGCTGCAACAGTGAGAGCCTATTTTCCCACTTTTCTATCATATATATATATACATAATAATAAGTTCTATTACATATTTGTGTGGTTTCAAACCCCTTGAATCCAGCCTCTTCTTATGAGAACTTGCAAGTGTTGCAAGGTTATTCCTCTTAAAAACAAAATGATGCTGCCTTTTTGGAGAGTCAAGTTTAGAAGAGAAACCAGTTAGTGTTTTTCTTTGGAGAAGTCGTGTTTTTGTCTTGAAAAAAAAAACCCTGCAGTGTGAGAAAACATTTCAAACACCCTGCAGCTTCAGTCTAATAGTCATGGAAACAGTTCTCCCTTTTGTTTTGTTTTTCTGCTCAAACACTTTCTGAGCTATTTTGGGGTGTTATTTAAAAACTTTGTACAACAGACCCTGTATTGATGAGTGAGTAAATACACCTTTTCTGAAGTCAACACAGAGGGAGACAACACTCTTTTCTCATAAAGTTGAAAATCCTTGAAAACAGGAATGACCTATATCAACTAACCACACTCAGCAACACTCCTGGTGTCCTTTACTTCAGCCCCACAACTGAAGGTGCCTCAATCTGTCATGAGACCACCGGTGACATAACTCAACTTATGTTGTTTCAACCATCCAGGATGGCTGGACCTTTCTAAAGATAGACTCAGTCTAACATGACGACGGCATCTGGCTGGTTTTATCCTGAGCTGCAGTGAGCTCACAAAGTTAGATGTAAACAGCAACAAGCAACTATCACATTCAGTCCCAAAGACATGCAAACATATTAAGACACAGACAAAAAACCAAATATATAAATTACAGCCGCAAGACTTTGCATGACCACTGTAAAAGAAGAGCTGAACAATTTGCAAAAATGATCTAACTGCAGTTATTTTTCCCTCAACTGCAATTGTTATTTATTGTATCATTATTTTTAGGTTACCTACCTAAATGTGTTATTGATATAACTAGTTATATTGGAATTTCTTTATTACGCTCTTTTTTTGAATAAGAAAAATAAATACTAGGGAGCAAAGAAGGATCGTTGTGATAGAAAAACATTGAAAATCCACTAATAGAATAGAATATCACAAACAGTAAAACCCAGATATTATATATATACTCATTCTACATAGAGTAAACTATTTCAAGTCTTAATTACTTGAAATGTTGATGATTATGGCTCACAGATAATGAAAACCCAAAATTCAGTGCTCAGAAAATTAGAATACTACATTGAATCAATAAAAGGTGATATTTTAAACAGAAATGTCAGTACCCTAAGAAGTTTGGCTATTTTTTGACTGTTTTCCAAGTTTTCACCCAATTTTTGCACCTTTTATTGCTACTTCTTGCTGTTTTTGCTACTGTTCACTGCTTATATTGTTTCTTTTGCATATGTAGTTTTCAACAATTTGTCTTTATTGTTGAGCAGGGTTGAGTAACACTAGTGAAGAGCATGAAACATCCACTGCATAAAAATGTATCTGGTATTCTGACACATTCGAGGTTAAAGAAAAACTGCATATTATAAATGAGGAAAAACAAAATCTACATACCGATTCCTGTCGTACGATGGACTGGAAACAGTGGTAGGTCCCTCGATATAGAGGTTTATCGACATTCTGGACCTGCAGTCTCACCTAAAAAACAAGGTGATAAAGCAAAAAGACATGACAAGTGATTAGTATATTTCTCTCTTGGCCTCCTTTTCTAGTTTTGTTGCCTCATGCAGTTGGAGACATGACCCACTTACTTCACAGTAACCACTGCAGAGTTATTAAATGACCTGCAGCCTACTCATCCATTTATAAGGAGGTGTATCTATGGTATGGGGTCAAAATGTTAATATGTTCTGAAAAAGGTTCCCCACATAATTGGAAATTAATTACGTTTCTTTTCTTTTTTTTCCCATGGTCTTGCCGATTAGCTATTGTTAATTTCAGTAATGCAAACTGTGATTAAAAATTCACTCAACCTGATTTTAATAAAAGGGTTTATCATGACACAGATTTGCTGTACAGAGCCTGATGTAAGGTTATAAATGAACACAGTGCTGTGCAAAAGAAAAAAAAAAAAAAAAAAGACCTTTGCCCACCTTAACTGTGTCAAAAGGGTGTCCGACCAAGACTCCAGCAGCACCTGAAAGAAAAGGGAACAGATAGATAAACTATTACTGCAAAAGGTAGTGTAAGTAAGTGCTGTTTCTTACTGCATGAGCCTTTTAAAATGAGAAAAAAAATCATACAAAAATTGAGGGTATTTTACTTTAACAGAGCAAAATTAACTGCCAACAGAACGACAAATTTTTTTGAACATTAATAAACCCAGAAATACCTAAAAATAAGATTATTCTCACTAATAACAAGTACATTTTTCTTGATACAAATGAAAAATGTGAGATATGTAGAGAAAACATCCTCGTATTAGGTAAATGCTAGTGCCATTATCTTGACATTACGATACACTGGGAAAAATAAGTTGAAAAAAAAAAAGCAAGATATTTTTGCTTGTAATTGGTAAAATAATTAAATATGCCAATGAAACAAATGAGAGAGACATTGAAAATAGTTGGGGAAAATTATTCAGTCATTTTTTTCTTGCATTGAGGAGTTTAATGTCTCATATTAAGCTGCAGATTTAAATAAATATTTGTTTTCTTGACTCAAGTTTAGCATTTCTTGAAACAACAACTCAGCAGCTTCAAAAGCTCATTACAATTAATAAAAGCAACCGAGAATTGAATTACATCAAGATATTTTTAAGACTGTTTAACTTAACAAGATATTCAAGATGATCCATCTAGAAACAAGTTTTCAATATCTGACTTAAATTCTTCCCTGTTGGTAACTTTGTCTGATATTAAGTGTGATTTTTGACTAAAACTTAGAAGAATTGGCTCGAGTTTTTTGCAGCGAATATCTCCTGTAACATACTTAATATACTTTAAACTTAAACATTTGGACTCTAACTCTGCTTGTGGTTGAGGCAGCCAATAAAGAAACAGCATTCTTGTTTTAAAGCAAAACAATACCTGTCTCTGTTTTGAAAGTTTAACCAATAAAATGGTAAGTCCTGAGTCATGATCCCTCAAGGTTTTTGTACACTCCACTTTTCTCAGTAAAATCCAGTCAGTGACACCTCAGGTCTATTCCAAGATTTAGTGCCGATTATATCATTCTTTGAAGGCCGAAACCCTCTCTCGCTTCTGCTGTTGTGTAAGTGAAGCGTTCACTGCCACCACGTCCTCCGGGGTAACGCTGCCTCTTAAAGCCAAATTCAGCTCACTCCTCATCATTATCACCCTGTAAAACTTTCTTTAGCACTTCTTCCAAAGTTACATAACCCAGCCTTGTGTTGCACATCCCCGTGTTCTGTTTCCAGTTTGGGCTTCACACCTGAGTCTATGATGACATCTGATAATAGTTCCTGGACTGTACACAAACAATATTAAGAGGTGAAGAAAGTTACACAACAAACAGCCGCAGTAGGTTTTTACAGGCAGCGGGACGATGCTGATTTGTCTTTACTGTGGAAACTCTTTTGTCTACAATAATGATATGAAGTATTCGGAAGGTATTTCACTGCTTTTTGAGTCAATTTAGCAATTTAACCTCAACAAGACTTAGCTCCTTTGAAAGATCCTGTTTGCTTTTAATATATCTACTTTCATGTGTGTGTGTGTTTTTTTTTCCTTTTGGCTCAAGCTTTCTGTACAGCACTTTGTGTTCAGCTGTGGTTGTTTTAGAGCGCTTTAAAAAAAGTAAGTGGGTTTGTTGGTTGATGTACTTAAACACATGTATGCACTCGGGGACTTTAAACTTGACATTTCTAGATTCACAAACAGCTCAACAAAAGGAAGAGGACAGGATATATTTTTTTTCCAACTATCTTTCACTGCAACTTGAAACTTATTACTGCTGGGACAATATCTAATAATTACAATGACCCCCCCCCCCCCAGGAAGCCAAACTACTTGTTTCTTGTCATTTTTCAGGGTAGTGTTGTATCCAAGACCATAAAAATCTACTTTAAAAACAATGACAAGTGAAAATTATTGATACTGGCAAGCTAGCATGTAGATTAAAATTTATATCAACAGCTAGTAAGAATGTAGCCTCACTGCATCTCATAGAAAAAAATATATATAATACAACATTGTTGAGTCCTGCCTCAACAAATTTAAGACCTTTGAGTATTGTATTTCAGACCAGCATAAAAATTTCTGACTTTTTTTTTTAGACTTTAAGGATACACAGACAACCTGTCATTGTCTAAGTTGCTGCAAAAAAGTGGGAAAGAGCTGTCTCTTGTCTCCCATTGGGATACAAAATACAAGTATTTAGAAGGTATTTCATGGCTTTTAAAGCAGATTTTATTTGAAAAACACACTTACTTTATGATAATTTAATGTACTTAAATATGTTTACACACATTCAGTGGCTTAAAACTTGACATTACAAGAATCACACACCACTTAAAAGCTTTATTATTGCTGGGACCACTGCTTAAGTTCACTATAGGCTACGTTTACATAAATCCAAACTGTAGACCAATGACTGTATATAGAATGGACAGCGTGCTTCCGCCTGTCACCGTTCTACGTTTTTGAAGCCAAAAAAACCCGTTTCTCTAGCCGCCATTGTGCAGCCAGAGTCTGCGCAGTAGAGAATTTCTGGTGGAGCCAAGTAAAAAAGAGAAATGAAAATATTTATTTCTTCTTCTTCAGAAGGTTTAGTCTCCTTTTGGCTCTTTCCTGAAGTTTCTTCCGATAAAAACTACTCTTGAACGGCAGCTGTCAACTATCGTAAAAACGAAACTTATATCACAGTTTTTAACGTCCAATAACTAATGAGAAACTAACTTCTCAGAAAAAAAACACCCGAACACCAGGCAGCCAGATGACAGCGTCTTACTACCTTAGCGTAAAGATGAGAGAAACATTTCTACGAGGTATCGTAATTTTTTAAAGTTTTCCCGTCTCATATCTGGAATACATGGGGAGGCGGGGCTTATGACCTATACTGCAGCCAGACACCAGGGGGCGGGGCATCTGCTGGAGGCTTCAGTTTGAGCTGAACGTCGTTACGTCCACTCATTATACAGTCTATGCTGTAGATGCAAAAGTGGCGCATCATCTTCGAGTTTTCTCCGCATTTAGACGAGCGTCTTCAGGAAGCGTAATAGTGGGTGACATTCCACGCCAGGCAACCAGGTGGCGCTGTGGTAGAACGCCGGCATACGCCTATATAAGAACGCGAATTCGTGAAATAGTGTGATAGATATCCGTGAAATATCTGCACAGTTACTGAAACGACTATGTATGTTTACCAGAGCTGCTAGAACAGCTTGAAGATCTGCAGGATCGAGGTCGTCAGATATGTTTGTTTGATTTGTTTGACCGGCTCTGCACGTGAGGGTGGCGTAAATAACCATACGACGTGACATATTTTACGTCTTTTGCATCTTCTGCCGCTTAGATGGCGACGTAACCACGATCGTCTCCAAAATGCTTCTATCTGGAGGGAGTTTTGAGATTCTTGCGGATTCACCCCCCCGCGGTGCAGTCGCCGTGTTAACAAAAGGCCCTTCCGACAAAATATTGTCGGATTCACCCGCAATCGTCTCTGTGTAAACGGGGCCATAATGTCCACGAAGTTAACAAGTGACCACCCCAGGAAGCCAAACTACTTGTTTCTTTTCATTTTATACTACTGTTCTTTATCTTTCATTTGCATTCGATGTGAAATAACACCAGGCTTTCAGATAAAAGATCTTCTGAATTTTAAGTTCCGTCATGAAGAAACAGACCCAAAGTTACTTGTCCACCTGCCCTTCAACAGTAAACAAACCACAGACTGTTAATCCCACATAAGCACCTGACCTATTTGTAAAAAGGGCCTATTGGGAATGAGCCCTATCTGCGAGCCAAAGACCACAAGCAGGCATGTGTTTAACACAATGATGAGCGGTCATTGACCTCATGGCACCGGCACGATCTGAGGACAGGGAAGCAAACAGTGGAGTATGTTGCATCATAGTTGTTATTAGGAAATTTCCCCTGTCACCTCCCTTGTTTTGAATGTAGAGATTAAGTTGTAAACTCATCTGGTTTCACTATTGCTTCCACTTCATTGACCTTATTTTCAGTTTTGAGCTGAGCAGTAATTTCCCGTAATACTGTATTTAGTTTCCCTGAAATCACCCACACACAGTGAGAGGGAGGTGACCACATGGTCTGCTTTGTCCTTTACTGTAGAGAGCAAACCCCTGGGATTGGTCTGCGAAGAGGGAGTGCACTGATTCATGCCCCCCGCTGAATGAGGAGTGTGGAAACTTTAAACAGCCCAACCATCTTTGCAGAGAGGCTCAGGAACGTGACCGAACCACAAACGAAGGAACTCCTGAGTCGTCCAACAAAGTCACTGTGGTCCCTCTTTGTGTCTCCCAACCACGTAATAAGTCCTCAGTCAGGTGTATTCTCGGTCTAGATTGGGTTACGTCTGTCCAAAGAGACTGGTGATACAACAAATTAGTTTCATTTTAATTCGTTTTCCTTGTTACTATAAGAGTATCAATGTGGTTTCATATGACCCCTTTAATAAGTCGACTATAACAGATAAAGAACGTTCATTATTCTCATTACCTCCTATTTTAGCAAAAGTAATCTGAAAGCAATTCTTTTTGCCTATACTGCAACTGTGATTAACTGTGTTTATTTTTTAGGTTCCCTGTTAAGTATTCTGTGATATCAATTGCTAAACTGATGGAGACAATGTACCTTTTTTAAATCGGAAAAACATGGCAAAAAACACAAAATGTTGACTTTTTATCTCAAAGTTTTGACTTTTTACTCTCAAAATATCGACTCTTTATCTTGTAGTTTCAACTTCTTATCTTATAATTTCAAGTTTTCATGTCAAGGTAGTTCTGCCTTATAATCTTAGCTTTTTATCACAAAATTGCGACTTTTAATTTTAAAGTTTCACCTCCAATGATTTGACTTTTTACAATATTTCAATGTTTTTCTCAAAAATTTGACTATTTTTTTTATTTCTGACTTTGTCATCTCATATTTTTGACTTTAAGTCCAAATATCCATTATTTGTAATTTATTTGTCAGTACTGGTGCAATATTCCTCACCTATCTCATCATGTATATACCACACATTTTAAGTAGACTGTTAATGTTCTGTTCTACATTTTATTCTATTTTATATTTTTATGCTTAGATTTCAAATTTTGGGTAAGACACTTATGCTAAGACTGTACTTTCTTATATTTCTAACACTTTCTGAATGGAAGTAAGTGTATACTAAAAAGCAATTACCCCTAGGGGCTCAATCAAGTATTCTGACTGATTCTAAAAGTTTAGACTTTTACTCATATTTTTGACTTTATCTTGAAATAGAGACTTTTTATCTGAAAATTTCCACTTTTTTATCAATGTATTTCAACGTTTTTCCCATTAATTTGACTTTGTATCTGATAATTTTGGCTTCTTATCCCAAAATTTTGACTTCCAATATACAAATTATGACTGAATTAGGACAAAAAAAAAATCAAAACCAAGCCATGTTTTCATTTTTTTTTTTTTTAGTCTGGCAGAAATCAGCTTCTATACACACTTGATGTTGATGCATGGGTCAATGACAAAAAGAGGGTCTAAAAACTTATTTTTAAAAAGTTCTTTGAAAATGGATAAAAACATATTTCTGAGAGAAGAATTATGTTTTCTAACAGATTTCAGTTGACCAACATTTCAAAGTTTTTAGGTTCATAATTTTTTAGTATTTTTAATTTGAGCACCCAAAAATGTCAGGTGGCGCAACCAAATATATGACAATATATTTATATGTTCCTGTTATTTTTTTTGTGTGAAATTATTGGCAAGTATCTCTCAAGTTTCTGTAGTGACTCATACATTTTCATTTTGTGTGTTTCATTTCTTTTATTTGTGAATAAGATAAATAATTTGATGTTGAAATAACATTTCACATTATTACATTGGTTGTACCACCTGACATGGAAATTGTTCCAGTCACCAATGAAGTGAAAAATGGAAAAAATAGTCATAAAGTCTCTTTAGATGTTTGAAAAGGTGAAGGTCACAAATGTCATTTGGGCTCCTCTGGCTGATGCAGTTTCCTGTTTCCTGTTTTATTCTCTTCACTTTAAAATAAAAGTCTAATGTTACGGTTGCACCACCCTGACATTCGACAAGGTGAAAATTACGGGACAAAAGTTTTTTAAATTTCTTAACAGCTTTAAAATTCTCTTTATTGGCAAAGAATGTTTTATTTAATAAGGTTCAAGCATAAAATAATGCCACTGTATTTTTAATTTCCATTTACAATAACTGACATTCAATTTTTAGAGTTTAATTACTGTGGATACTTGTCAGGACGGTTGCACCACCTGACATTTTGGGGGTTTGAGGAACCAAAACACAAAAAAACATGTTGTATTTTAATAGTTTAAAGATGTTTTCAAATAAGACAGGTTTCATAGAATAAAGAAATACATGTGATGAAATACTCAATTCATGGTCTGTGATCAGAGTTTTGCATCAGGCCTTATTGCCATTTAATCTATTTTGCAAGTTATTTCCCAACCCTTCTTAATACTGACTCCGAGTAAAAGTATGTCACAATGAAATATGTGCTAATAACTGGAAAAACTAGGCTGAATTCAGTGTGCCAACAAGCGGTGGAATTAAGAAAATGCAGTTGTAATCTTGTGATCGAGTTGCATCACATTCCTCAGAAGTAGGGCTGGATTTTTTTTTGTATGTGAACATCCTCTAAAGACGGTGATTCATGCTAATCGGACTGAGTTATCACATCTGAGTAAACCGAGGTGTTTCTTTTGTTATCATGTGAGATAAAGAGCAGCTGTTAATGACTTACCTCCGATGCATCCTGCAACGAAGTCCATCGCTGCTTTTCACTGTCACCTTGCTGCTGTAGATGGACTTAATTTCTCCTTTTTAGCGAACTGAAACGGCTTCAAACAAGTCTGTGAATTAAAAATTCTCACCGACACTTTTAAATTCCTACTAAAACAACAAACAGTCGCTGTCTCTCCTCTTGAATTAAGCTTTTAACTTTAAGACAAGCGAATAAGCGAAGCTAGCACCATGTAGCTGTTGAAGAAACCCTGTCAATGATATAACTACTTCACCTCCTCCGCTTGGATTTTAACTTGTGTTTATTCTAAAACCAGTCTCCCGGTGACCTACACAAACCCATTGAACTGTTGGAGGTGTTAACAGTCGAAGCGGAGCCTCTTCCTCCTCTCTGCGTCTGTCAAGGAGCTTTATTTCTGTAGCACAGCGAGCTACGAACACAGGAAGCACCAGGAGGTGGGCGGGACTTAGCGCCCTCGAGTAGATTCTTTATCCAATCACATCCAAGGAGGGACGCCGACTCCCTGCATAGAACGTAATCCTGTTCATTCATTGGCTGAACGGTGAAGGCCGCCCGGTGTTGGATTGCGTCACTAATCCCGTGTAATGTTTTGCTTTTGAATGAACAGCCTCGTGTCATTGATGAGCAGAAGAGGTTCATTTACAAGAAACACTGTCATCAAACTGAAACCAAAACTAATTACTAATTTTAACTTACTCCACCTAAACAACGTTCAAGTTACAAATATATCCAACTTGCAACATCTAAATTGGGTTTTATATGAAGGAACACGTTCGGCTATTCTCGGGTAAAGTCGGAGTCAATGTTGTGACTCGACGCCGGTTCACCAGGGTTGCCAGATCTGACTGATAGGAGTGTGCGTTACTCATAGACTGTATAAAACAGGCGTTACTGCAAAATTTGGTATCGATCTAACACCAAAGTTTATGGAGGACCAAAACTGCCAAAATTAAAAATAAATAAAAGTGAAAATAAAAACAAAAATTAACAATTATGTACATACATAAATTAATAGAAATAAAAATAAATGCAAAAATTAAAAAAATAATCAAAATTTTAAAATAAATACAAAGATAGATATGAAAATAAATGAATAAGTATAATTAAATATCAATCAATAAAAAAAAAAAATGCTCTGCTCTCATTTGTTTTTTTTCCTGCTGCCGACTTTGTCAGCAAGGAAAAACTATTCAAATTATCATTGATTGATATTTAATTATACTTATATATTTATTTTTGTATCTATTTAAAAATTTTGATTCTTTTTTTATTTTTGCATTTTTTTAAAATTTATATTTATTTATTTATTCATTTCCATGTTAATTTTTGTTTTTATTTTCACTTTTATTTATTTTTAATTTTGGCAGTTTTGGTCCTCCATAAAAGTTATGTAAAATTAGTATTGCCTTTATCAATGCTAATATAAATACTATTCACATAGAAAAGAAGGACATAAAAACTCATCAAGATTAACACAAAGCCACTAAAACATAAATATTTCTGTTCATAAATGAAAATAACAAAAAAAAACTCTACTACAAGAATTACCATGTGCTCAATTTTTTTCTGCCGTGTTTTAAAAACAGTAAATTTGAATGTTCATGGTGTCTTCCTCTGTCAAATTGAAGGCATGAAAAAGTCCAGAAATATCTTTACAATGATTTTTTTTTTAAAGAATCGATCTCGTCACACAAGCACTGATACCAACGTTGGCGTTGATATATGGATATTTTAGATCAATCTGCCTATCACTACTCACTGGCAGTTTCCAGCCCAAACACAATATAAAACCTGCCCACATTAATAGAAACCAGCCCAAATCGCAATCTATCTAGAAATTCATGTTAAAATCTACAAAGCCATTAAATCCTTTATAAAGAACATGCCATGAGCACACTGCTGCACTAAATAAACAAATAAAATTGGGGACACAAATAGGCTCCCTGGTCAGCTGAGGAAACAATTATATTTATATTAAAACGTATAACATAATACAAAATGTTTCTATAGCAAAAGGGAAGTCCAATATCTCATCTCTGGATCGGTCTCCCGTTCTATTCTTTAACTTTTTTTTGTAGTTCTCCCACTTTGGCGTGACGCTGTCTCATGCCATTAAAGAGTAATACTTGATTAATCAATTACTGTCACTTATTATAATGTAAAGTTTGACATGTTTCAAAATAAATAAACGAATGATGTGAGTGCAATGACACAGAAATTAGTAAGTTTTTTTTTTTTTTTTTTTGCAATAGCAAATACTGTGTTATTTTTTTCTCTTCAAATTTTTTTTCTCAAAACATGTCAAATGTGAAAAGCATCCCAAATTTTATCGACCTACCCAATTGGGCGGAAACCTGCCCAACCTGGCAACGCAGCGTTTGGTTTGCAGCATGATTCCGCCCCCTACCAAACGTCACGTAACAGCAACGTATTCAAGGTTACAGCTATGTTGGACATGTGAAAAGAGGAATGGGCTCACTTATGAAATCTATCTGCTCTTTAGTTTTAACCTGTCAGGATGCACATCGCTGATTTTGTCTCCGGATCATGCGCAGGTAAAAGTCAAACTCTTCTTATTTGCAGAAAGCATGAGTCTGCTAACTAGCTCCTGTGTGTGTAGCTGAGTTACAGCACAGCATGTGAGAAGAAGAAGAAGAGATAAAACCAAATGATGATAACTCATGTGTTTGTGAAGAGTGACAGCTGTGACAGTTGTTATTTTTGTAACATGGAGCTAATTTTGTGTGAAAAATGTACAGGATGTTATGAACATAGGTATCTGCAATGCTATTATGTTACTGTGTTCCTTAACTATAACTAGTGTCTTACTTTAACAACTTGTCAAATTACATCACAAATCTAAAACCTTATATAAAACTAATCTCAAAACCTTATGATATTGAATAAGCTGGACCTTATGTGATGACTTCAATCAAACCTGTTCTTCCCCAAGTTCAGAGCCAGCTCTTTATTAGACACCAGTCCCTTGTGTTAGAAACCACATCAGCATTGAGGAAGAATAACCAGTTCAACAGAAGCATCATGGCCTGGAGGCTGAGTAATCCAAGCCAAAATTACACCAACCTAAATGTTTGTGGTGCCTGAAGACAACCAAAATAAAGAAATGAATAAAAATAGACACATTGTTTTTTTCAATATGTGCCCTCAGGATAACTCATTCCCCCAGTTATTAGGGTGGCACAATGTATTGTTAGAGTATCGTCATCCCAATGTTGCACAATATTCATATTGTTATAGGTATACAACATGTCCAGATATGTTTGAGCCTTTCAATTAAGTTTCTTCTTTACGCCCAGTCACATAGCTAATAGATGGAAATGAGCATCCATTTGTATATTTTGCCACACTACATGTGATAACTTACACAGTTAGAGCACTTTCTCAGCGCTCTGTCATCTCACCTGCTGTTATCAGGGTCGGGCAGAGTGACGAGCAAAAAGCTGGTTCAAATATATTTCTGCTAGATAAATCTTGAAAACTGACTCCATGTGATGTGTATTTTCGGAGTAAGATGACTTCCGATATCGTCTTTGGACATCATCATCATTCAATTTGTCAGTGGTGTCAAAAAAATGATCTTGAAATTGCAAAAATTGGCAATATCAGCGCCTCATTGTCTGTGCTGTGACACCTCCCCTTCCCAACACCCTTCCCCCTCCCATATGTGCAAGTCTTTGAGTTTTGTTGTGATGGTTTATCATGTTGCTTATGTGCTGAGGTGTTTTTTCCTAATCCCACACTATGCCCCCTTACAGGGGCTTATTCTGGTATTTGCTTTTTTTCCCCTGTTCCTCCCTCTTGTACTCTTTTTTTCTTATCTAATGAAATGGGCACTGCTGGTTGTCCCTGGTTGTCCTTGATTGCCCCCCCGATGAAACTATAAAGTCATTTTGCTGCTGTGGGATGAAATAAAGTATCTTGTAATCTTGTGATATCATAGAATCGCAACGTAAATCAGATCAGAATCCAAAAACATCCGAAAACAATCAAACTGGGTTCAAGGACATCATCCAAGCTCTGCTTTTACTCGTTCTCTATTTTTTTCTTTTTTCTTTTAAATCAATGGAGAAATGTTCCTTTTATCTAGATCAGTGTGTGTATTTGTATTTTTAAACACAGCAGGTGTTTCCTGGCGCATTTAGTAACCCAATAACATGGCTGTTTTGTGGCCCTTCTGTGGAAAAACAGGCTGTTTCTTTGAGATTTCTCGTTTTTTTAGCCAGCTCTGAACTAGCTCTGGGGCTGTTTTTGTAAGATTTGTTTATAAGCAAAACAAAAACTTTACAAGTGAATCCACTGTCAGAAAAATGCTGTTGTATGTTCCAAACATACACACAAACAAATAATGATTAAAAAATCTAGATGTAAAAGCTAAAATAGATCCAGCAAGTGCACGTCTATACACCCTTATGTCAATGATTTTATTATATTACAACTGTATAAGTGATAATAATAATCAGCTCTCCTGTCATCTGTACGTTACAGAGATGATTTCAGTCAGTGTTTGTAACCTCCACATTTGTTGTGTTTCTTTTCTGTCCTTGGCGGCTCTTTTTCTGCAAACTCAGGGGCATGTGGAGTTGCCGTGGGATACCCTCTTGATACCGTGAAGGTGCAGTAAAGTAACATTTACTCAAAAAAGAAAGAATAAAAAACATTAAGATGACTGGAACACATTAGGACACATTTTCACTCCAACGCACTTTTTTTCTAGGTCCGGATCCAGACTCAGAAACAGTTCACTGGAGTATGGCAGTGTGCAGTGGCCACATTTACAAAGGAGGGGGTAAGTAGGAAAATAAAAGCTCATATGATGCCAAGTTTTTCATTCGGTCACATGATTCAGAAGCAGAAGAGCAGACTGCACAAAAAACATCCTGTTAGGTTTGTTAAAGATGCACAATCAGGAGATTCAGCATTTGTGTCTGTGTTGGTTAGGTAACAATTTCAGATGTGTAATGACAACATAAAAACTACACAAGTTTCTCAGCTTAAACCATTATAATTATTCATTATTGGTGTCATTTTTCTGCATAAATGTAGATTTGATTTATACTGGGATTTGAGACTTTCTCCTCTCGTTTGTGTTATTAGGTCCATGGCTTCTTCAAAGGCATGTCCTTACCTCTCGTCACCATCACCATGACTTCTTCTGTGGTGTTTGGGACGTACAGAAACTGCCTGCAGTGTCTGAGTCAAGCACGAGGATCCGGTCCAAACACCAAACTAGATGTTTTCCTGTCGGGTATGGCAGGAGGGATAGCTCAGGTAGAATGATTGTGCTTCTGAAATGCTCATGTGTTGTTGTTGTTTCCACTTTTTTGACGTCTGCTGCTGTTTGTCCTCCTCTGACAGTTATCGGTGATGTCTCCCGGTGACATAGTTAAAGTGCGTCTGCAGTGTCAGACAGAGTCGAAGCGTAAAGGAGCCAAACCCAAGTACCACGGTCCGGTTCACTGTCTGCTGAGCATTGTTAAAGAAGAGGGGTTCAGGGGGCTTTACAGAGGAGCGCTGCCACTCATGTTGAGAGACGGGCCTTCATACGCAACTTACTTTCTGACTTACACCACTATCTGTGAATGGCTGACTGACAGCGGCAACAAAAAACCAAGTGAGTACTGTCAGGTTAATGAATCCTTTGAAAATGAAACTTAAAGATTAATTTCCTTCTCTTTAACAGGAGGGTGACAATATTCTAAAGAGGGCCCCCTCCACATGAACAATTGGAGACACTGCAAAATTACTCAAAGATGACAAAAAAGCTTCATAATCTATACACTTATTCAAAACACTCTTTTTGTGTTCGAAGTGAAAATTTTCCAAAATATGAACATAAACAGTGTGTAGACGCCCATTTCTTCAACTTAAAAATGAAACAATGAAAGACTGGCTTTATTAAGGTTTTTTTTTTTATCTTTTCATATCTTTTTTTTTTTTGCATGTTAGAACAAAAAACTGAATTAAAGTCAAATTTATGAGATAAAGTCTAAATTTAAAGTTTTTATCTCAAAATTTCAACTTTTTTCTCAAATTTTGACTCTTAATCTCAAAATTTTTGTTTTACGTTTTATCTCAAATTTTTAACTTTTTCCTTAATCTCAAATTTTTACTTTTTATCTCAAAACTTTTACTTTTTTTCATGATTTTGACTTTATCCCAGATTGTACTTTTTTATCTTAAACTTTGACTTTTATGTCGAAATCTCACATTTTATCTCATTGTTTTAAACGCTTTTTTTTCATAATTTTATCTAAATTTCAAATTCTGACTTTCTATCTTAAAACTACATTTTTTTTCCAGAAATTCAACTTATCTCATGAATTTGTTTTTGTCTCAAATTTTTACTTTTTTTTTACACACCTGACTTTTTATCCCAAAACTTTGACTTCTTTTCCCAAAATTTTGACTTTTCATCTCATTATTCAGAATTTTTCTCAAAATTTTGACCTTTAATTAAAAAAAAAGTTGACTTTTATCTCAAAATTTGACTCAATAAGAGCCAAAATAATTCTTAACAATGCTAAGCTTAAATAAAAAGACAATTTTTTACATTTCTCATGCGCAAAAATATAAATTCAAATTCTTAGTTTTAATTGAATCTAAATTTTGAGTTGTTAAAATTTTCAAGTGACACAAAGGTGCCAGCTTTACAGACAGGACACGGTTCTTCACTCCTGTCATGACCACGATGAAACAATTTGTACTACTGTATATCTGCAGTTTGTTTGTAAAAGTGTTCCCACTTCAGCATTTTCTGACTGAGAATCAGTCAGAGTTTCATGTTTCTCTGCTCAACATCTTGACAGGTTGGTGCATCAGAGTAATGATGTAGCTCAGTGAGGCTTTGCTTTATTATAAATATCAATGGTGTGTAGAACAAGCTGAGAAAAATCCAAAACATTTTGAGGAATTTTATGAAATCCCCCTGGACAAATTTTACCACCCAAAAATGAGTACATGTACCAGGTAAAAGAGGATGTTTGCTCACCCTGTTTTAACTCCATATCTTGTCACTTCTTTCAGATTGGGCCGGTGTCATGCTGGCTGGTGGATTAGCAGGAATGGTTGGTTGGTCCATAGGAACGCCGATGGATGTGATCAAAGCCCGTTTACAGATGGATGGAGCGAGGGAGACAAAGCGATATAAAGGTTTTTATCACTGCCTCACAGAGACAGCCAGGGTGGAGGGAGTCGGTGTTTTCTACAAGAGCTTAGGGATCAACTGTCTGCGGGCGTTTCCTGTCAACATGGTGGTGTTTTTTACATACGAGGTTCTCACGGGTTTTCTCCAGCATGGTGGTGACCCCCCTCCAGTAGGACTTGAATAGTTTTGACTACCTCCTGCTTTTGTCTGTGAGTTTTATGTGCAAAATGCCAAACACATTTTGCTGTCCATTACATTGCAGTATTTCATCCATATTTTAACATAAACAACTTCTCTCATTCTGTTACACTTAGAACAAATAGTTCAGTTGAGTAAAAGGCAAATTCTAATGTGCTCGAAAATAGTGAGTCAGTCATCGAACCTGCAACCCTCTGACCACTAGATGGCCTCCCAGGGCAGCTCGTTACCTTCACTCTTTTTTGGTTGTGAAAAAATGTATGAATGACTGGTTTCATGTGGAATCTGAAGTGCAGTGCACTATGGGATCCAAACAGCCTTGAGACTCTTAAACTTGAGCATATTTGCCAACGTCAAGTCTTTCTAAGGCTGTGGGTGGAAAATCATGAATGAATGAATGAGCTGCAGCGCACAATCTGTATGTATGATTCATGTACACGTCCAGAGGTAGGCTTGTTATTTTGAGCCCATAAACTAAAGATGCACAGTTTAAATTTGCGTAGTAGTAAAACTAGATGAAGGGGGATCGTCAGGGATTATTTAATGAAGCACAGAATAAAGGGAAAGAGCCTCAGGGTGATGAGGTGTTTTTGACAGTATCGCTGACAAAATCCTCTCATGAGCAATGCTGAAATCCTGGAAATAAACTTACTTTTACCATCATCCTCTGACACATTTATTAAGTCACTGTTACCCAGAAAACAAAACAGTTTTTAGTCTTGCTGCTATTATGTGGAAATGTTTCAAGGGACTAAGTGTGGTGCCAGAGCGAAGGAGACTTACATCAGGGTTCTTCGATCAAAAATGTGTTTGTGACATGCATTTCTTCTTATTTATTATTGATATGAATATCATGAAAACACTTGTGCCTTCCATAATAAAATAGTGTAATGTCACCACTAAATACTTTTTGAATTTCTGTTCAAAGTGTTGCGTGTGCACGATTCACTGATGGACTTGTGTTATCATTGACTAACTTTGAACTTAACATTTGCTTTGATGTATTTCAATTTCAGAGTTTTGGAAGTGTATCATAAATGTACATACCACCGTTGAAGAGAAAGTAAAAACTTAAACATGTGTTGCTTGTTTTTTTTTTAGCACAGCACCCTTTAACGTCAGAGAAACATCATATCATGTTTATATATAAATAAGTACTTCTATGAATTTAACAGGATGTTAGTCTTTATGACAAAGTACCAGCTTGGGTTAAAAGAAACACATATATTAACAAGTACATGGTGATAAAGGATTGAGATGAGAAAGAGACCAAGTTTTGTTTCAGGGTATCCACTGAGCTGTGAAGACAATCTAATTTCGTCTGTGTCTTATTTAGAAACAAGCAAACAATAGAAACAGATGGTTCATCAAATGACAATTATATAGCAACCAATCTGACTCTTAATAAAAATTAAAAAGTCTGATTATTTCCATGATGTTTCCCATAAAACGGTAAAAAAAATGACCATCTTCGTTGGAGGAGAGCAGTAATACGTGAATTTTAAGAACATCACACACATATAATGATGAAAACTGTCATTATAAGGCCTTAGATGCACCATATCCAGGTAAAACAAGCAGTGTTGAAAAGTTTTTACAAATTTAATCTTCTTGTCTCAAGAGCTCCTTTAGGAAAGTGTGTGTGTATGAGGGGGACAGTGTTGGGTAATTTTATGCTTAGTCATTTACCTTGACAGAGTTCAGCGATTACTCCCTTCTCCAGTACTTGTTTACATCTGTTCTCTAAAAAAAACTCTGTAGTGGTCCCTTTAAGAAACCCAACATCAGTGGCGTGCACAGACATTTTGAAGGCATAGGGAGAACAGACACATACAGAGCATGTTTTGGCTCCTCTATCATGTAATAACCAGCCAAAAGGGCAGATAAGTGAGTTTCACCAACCAGGAGGACACTTTGGCAACAGTTTTGGCTCTTAATATGACACTTAGGCACATGTTTTGGTGCCTAAATGGGGCGTTTCAGAAAGTATTTTGGCTCCCAAGAGGGCACTTTTGCATATTTTGGCTCCCAGGAGGGAAGCTTATCATGATTTAACCAGCCAAAGATTAGTGTGATTGGCCAACCAGGAGGGCACTCTAGTGTGATTGGCCCTCATGGAGACACTCAGAACATGTTTTAGTGCCAAGATGGGTAGTTCGGCATGCATTTTGGCTCCCTAGAGAGTACAGTAGGATATGTTTTGGCTCCCAAGAGGAGGGACCTTAGGCACATGTTTTGGCTCCCAGCAGGACAGTATATTATGTTTTAACCAGCCAAAGGGACAGGTTAGTGTGGTTCGTCAACCAAAAGGGCACTTAAGCATATTTTGGCTCCCAAGCAGGCACTTAAGCACAGGTTTTGGCATCCAGGGGGGCAGTTTATGATGTTTTTACCAGCCAAAGGGGCAAATCAGTGTGGTTTACCAACCAAAAGTGCCCTTATGTATGTGCATTTTTTTGCTCCCAATAGGACACTTTAGGCTGTGTTTTGGCTCCACAGAGGGCACTTTGACACATGTCATTCAGCAATTATCCCCCTTACTCCCCTCTGTGAACATAACTGCTTTACATTTTACTGCTGCTCTCACCGTAGATAACTTAATATCTCTTGTCAGTTTCAATGGGACCTGTTGCTTCTCTCAATCCAAGCAGAACAAGTCTTAAAAAAAAGAAACCTTTGAGAGATTTAATTTTCCGGGATATTGGTTTTGATTAGAGCTAAGGTCGTGCTGAACTTTCCACAGCTGGAAACTGAGCTCTGAAATATCTGTTTCATCTTACTTGAGAGAAGCCATGCAGAAACAATCTGTGGCTCTGTTTTTCACATGTAGACTCATATCTAGTTTGTCCCAGCTAAGCAGATTTCCAATTCGGGGCAAGTGATCGAGCTTTGATTATAACAACTGACTCAAGTGCTTTCCATTCTTCCCCTTAAAACGCTTACGTAAAACAAAAACTGGCACACTGACCGGTCTTTATTAATGTAGATGTAGGGTTGATTATTGGTAAGAATTAATATTCCCGGGAAACTACTGGGGGCTCATCTCTTGAATGTGTTGACCACCTCCTATGTTTCCAAGTACCAGGACAAAAAAACCCATTGTTCATTGGAACAATTAACTGAATCAGATTATCCCACAAGCAATATGAAGTGGAATCCAGGAAATATTTGAGCTAATGGAGAGAACCACCAACACTCTGAGCAACCCACTGACATTATTTGTGCAATAACTCCCCCTCCTTTTATTTGGGTTGTGTCTCAACTCACAACGACACTCGCCATGATATACAGCTGACTGACAAATGAAAGCCCAACACTGTGTATTAATTAGGTGCTGGACCGCCACAAGCTGCCAGAATCTCTTCATTGAGACCTGTGGCTGTCTTATAACTCACTCGTTGAAATAGAAGAACACAATTCTTCCTGGAGATATTCTTTCAAGACGTGTTTTGTTGGTTCTGGTACAGAACGCTGCATTCAGGCTTGTTACAAGCAATAAAAACATCACTATGTGGAAAAACAAAGCCCCCTCTTTCATCAGAGACCACTGAGTTGACGCAGTGGGGGTTCAAATGCCGAGGGCTCTGAGGAGAAAATCGCAGACTTATCCAAAAAGGATGAACCTGTCTGAACTTCAGCCTCAACTCCTCAACTCAGTATTAACTTTAACTCCTTCACGACACCTCTTAGGGTGTAACAAGTTCCCTTCACAAACTCTCTCCCATGTGTCGATTTTGTTGCTGCTGCCATCTTTAGCACCATAACAGCATCAGATGAGACTTGCAAGTCAGAAAAATGTTCCAGTTTTGTTTCATTGTGAGTAGAATCCAATATCTTATGCAGCGTATTTATTTGGTTTCGAGCACTGAAGCTGACTTTTGTTATGCTTGTGGGTCAATGATGGTGTGTGTCTTGGATTTGAACCATGGAGACATTCACTGTCTCGTGCTTTATTGTGCAAACTGACGCCTCAGTGCCTCTGCCACCAAGTCTCGCTGCTGTCACTCAAGGGTGTTTGACCGCCTGTCTCTTTAGCAGTCTGGTAGCAGAAGTTTATGGCGTCTTCTTTCTGCCATGTCTAAATAGTGTCGCCTCTGTTCTCTAATTCTAAAACTTGCAAACTCTTCTACCAAATGTACTTTTTGGAGGCTTTCAGTGTCTTTGATGTCATTTTTTATTCTCAGATGTTTTCTTTGTGTTTAATTTCTGTGTGAATTACAACTGAGTGATTCCACCATGACGGTATTAAAAACTTGTAGGTGCTGCAGGCTGCACATGAAAAAAATGCTGCATGAATAAAAATCTAATTTGATAAGCTGCCATTGCAATATCCTATAAGTTCTGAACATTTTCCAACTCAGGGCCCATTTTTAAGTCTCAAAAATGTTTGCCACCCACTTCCGACCCAATAAGAACGGAGGATCGAAAACACCTTAGTAGAAACCCATTTGTAACAACAAACCAAATGAAATAAAACCCAAAATGTAATAACTGGTGGATAATGTAACAAAAGAGCTGAGCTTGAAATGTAATTTAAAAAATGTAATAAAACCCAAATTATAAAAATTGGTCAATAATGTAACAGATTCTGAGCCCGAGATAAAACAACCTTTTGCCCAAAATGTAACATTTTGTGACAGTTTGAGTCGGTAAGTACATTTCGGCTTTTAATACCTTGTTTTTGTTGTGTTTTGGCACTAGTGCAACATTTTTGACAAGTTATTACATTTCAGGTTTTGTTGCATAGTTTTTATTACATATTGGGTCGTTGTTAAGTTTAAGTCATGTCATGTTAACACTTGGCCAATAACATTCATTCTAATTTCCTAACCAAGTTCGTAACTGAGTTTAACATTTAAAACATTATTCTCTATGTTTGTATCTTTATTTATTCACTTGTACCTTGTATCTTGATATAATTACACTCCACTAACACCATTCTATTTTGGAAATTATTTGGTGGCCCACTTGCAATACCTTCACAATCCACCAGGGGGCCGCGACCCACAAGTTGGGAATCATTGCTTTAGTCCATTTCCATACACAGGGGTTTTTCAATTACCTTAGATCTATTTTGACCATTGGGTGTAAGATCTAAATTATGTTCTGAGGTATTGAATTTATCCCTTAAAATGACACTTCCTGGTACTTTTCGGAGATCCAAGAACAGAGATCATCAATATTAAGAGATGAACTGATGAAGATGGCGGCTTGTCTGTCTCCTTCTATGGTGTCAGTTTTGCTGAATAGCCCTCATCGCTAACTTGCTGCACCCTACTGGTGTGGCAATGTATTCCAATTACTTATATTTTTTTCCTTCATACCTCATCACCCTGAGTTTCATCTACCC
This sequence comes from Thalassoma bifasciatum, assembly GCA_008086565.1. Taxonomy (NCBI): domain Eukaryota; kingdom Metazoa; phylum Chordata; class Actinopteri; order Labriformes; family Labridae; genus Thalassoma; species Thalassoma bifasciatum. Next base: position 200,520 of record RPOG01000516.1, read on the forward strand.
AATTTTCCGCTCATGGTGGAATCCTAGACACGTAATAGGCCATAGGAACCAAGGAGAGCATGGGTGAAACGTGTAAACAGGCCTTAAAGTTTCATCTTTGTCACTTTTCTTGATGTTTTTATTCATTTGCGCTGTGCATTTGTTTTTATTCTTGTTGTAAGGTGTCCTTGGGAGTCAAGAAAGGTGCTTTTAAATAAAATGTATTATTATTATTACTATTATTATTATTATTATTATTATTATTATTTTTATTATTAATGAAGTACCTAAAAAACAGCTTCAGTTACAGCCATAGACTGTATAATGAGTGGACGTAACAATGTTCGGCTTTAACTGAAGCCTCCAGCAGATGCCCCGCCCCCTGGTGTCTGGCTGCAGTATAGGTCATAAGCCCCGCCTCCCCATGTATTCCAGATATGAGCCGGGAAAACTTTAAAAAATTACGATACCTCGTAGAAACGTTTCTCTCATCTTAACGCTAAGGTAGTATAACGATGTAATTTGGCTGCATGGTGTTCAGGTGTTTTTTTTTTTTGAGAAGTTAGTTTCTCATTAGTTATTGGACGTTAAAAACCGCGATATAAGTTTCGTTTTTACGATAGTTGACAGCTGCCGTTCGTGAGTAGTTTTTATCGGGGATATAAGAAACTTCGGGAAAGAGCCAAAAGGAGACTAAACCTTCTGAAGAAGAAGAAATAAATATTTTTATTTCTCTTTTTTACTTGGCTCCACCGGAAATTCTCTACTACTCGAACTCTGGCTGCACAATGGCGGCTAGAGAAACGGGTTTTTTTGGCTTCGTAGATCGTTGACAGGCCATTCTATATACAGTCTATGGTCACAGCCCCCAAAGAAACAAATCTCTGAAGGCTTTTGGGCTCATACCATCCTCATTTGGCGAATGTAACATAATTTTTGGCCTATGAAGAGCAGCTTCCCTCTCTTTGGTGAATTACATGTTGCCACAGCAACAGCATTAAGCCTAAACTGATGGGTATCATAATGGAGCATGGTGAAGGTTTTTGAATAACCTGGTTATATTTGAATAGTGGTGATACAGAAGGAGTAACTTCCTGTTTCCAAAAGGCAGAGCTGACTTTGGTGAAATTTTCAGGATGGGACATAAAACACAGAAGAGGTGTGACGATTTATGTCGGCCTGAAACACACACTTTGCCGTATCCTCACATCCACTTTGGAGCGTAGACAACAGCCTGTTTGATTCATTGAAGAGAACTGAGCTGTGATGATTGAAAAGCCCTGAGAGTACTTCACGGATGATGCGGGGTCATGTCAGGTGAGAGACCCCGGGAGATCTGTTCTGAGTCAGTTCTGTGGCAGACGTCTGGGCTGCGAGCTGTAAACAAAACCAGAACAAGTCACAAAGTGATTATACTTATCGTAATTCAACTTTCTGTTTTCTTTTTACTTCAACTCCAAACAAATGTTCCCTTTCTCATAAAGAGCTCAGTTGTTAATGAACTTCAAGTGGTTTGACAGAAAGTATGAGAAGCTGTGTGTCGTTCACAGCTTTCTACACACGCAGCTAATGTTCTGGCCATACATTAATCAGCCTGGGGTTTGTTGGATTCACGCTCCTTTAATGGCTTTCCAAACCAAAGCTGTACTTCATAAACCAGGTTTTTTTTTTTCCACAAAGGGATACTTGCTGGATTCTAGGAATTAGAGCTGGTACTGTGAAACTACAAAACCCTTGAATGTTTCCTTTGTTAGCTGCTTTTAATTAAACCCTGCATGTCTTTCCCCCTTATGCAACAACAGCCCACAATTATGCAAGCATCTACAGAACTAGTTTAATAAAGTTGCAGCCTGTTTTGCTGTGAAAGCTTAAATTCAGTGACACCTTTAACATAATTCCATACGTTCCATATGTTGTCTATGCAATATATTCACAAGGATAAAGCAACAGGGTGGGGTCTTTTTATCCCAAGAGATAGTGATGGGAAAGGATCTCTTCTTACATCGATACACTCTTTCATTGATCGTCTGTCTATATGGATAATCTATGGCAACAAGACAGCGTGTACTCAGTGTTACTCACAGTTGTACAAAATGATCAAATGGATTTGGTACAAGTGTGGGTGACAAATCAAGTGACAGGTCTTCACGTGATATTCATTTTATCGTCAGAATCCGTCCTCGGTAACAACCACTTGGGCCCCCCTTTCACCAATTGCTGTTTGGGCTATTTTGGGAGCGCTGCGTTCCCCTGTTAGTGACGTGTGCTGCTGGGTAAATTTGCAGCTCCGACGGCCTGGGCCTGCAACCTCAGATGGCATCAATCGGGTGAGGTGGGAGGGATGTGAAGGAAGGGTACACGGTGAGGGTGCTAGAATGAGAAGAACCGTGTGGAGGAGGAGGAGGAGGAGAAGGAGAGGAGGACCTGGACAGAGAACAATAAAAAATAAAAACATGGAAATGATGTTCACCCCGGGAAATTATTCACCACCAAAATCACAAAGTAATCAGGGAAACAGAGGCCTTTTTGGGGAATCAAGAGTTTGGGAAAGATTAAAAAAATGAAACTCTCACTCTCTCTCTGAAGACTAACAAGTGTACTCAGCAGTGTGACTGCAATAATAGAGGTGAAGGAGTGGGGGCGCTTATGTTCTTCATACTTCTGCTTAACTAACCAGCAAATTGGAGTTGGAATAATGAACCAAATAAAAAAAAAAACTCAATGCTCAAAGCAGATTCCAGCTGGAGTGCTTGATACTTGTTGCTGCAAACTTATTTAGCCTCTCCATTGGTAGACTGCTTCATGACGAGCAAATGTGCGACTGGTTTCAAAAGTCACCAGCGTTTCATTGGCAATAAATGGCAGAATGGAATTAACACACACCATTAAAGTTTCAGTATTTGTACTTTGTTTGTGGTTTATTTGCTTCGGATCTCAGCATGGGATTAGAAACACACCACGCACACACAAAGAGCCACTAATTAATACAATCCCAGAAATAATTATTTCAACACCGCCAATTCCTCAGAGGAATGAGTTTCATGCTTGTTCCAGTTGTGGTTGCATACTACTGCAAACCAGCTGAGCGTTGGCATATTGTGATCCGCTGTTACAGTTATTAGTAGTTAAATTAAATGTGTCATATTAAGTTGTATCTTTTAATTAAGTTTAACGTAATAAAATAAAGCAGAGACAGTGAGTAGAAGTCGTCTCCTATCTTATAAAGATAGTCAGAACTGCCCCCCCTAAAAAGCAGATTGAAGCCTGTGCTTTATGAAAAACGAGGAAAAGAAAGTAAAGTGGGGTTTATTCAGACTTCTTCACAAGAGAAGCTTCTGTGCAGGGTGCAGCCAGTCTGCAGACTGTGGTTATGCCTCTTCAGAATACTGGATTTAGCAACTGGCTGCCTTCAAAAACACAATGTACCAACAGTACGCATGTTTTAAAGGCTTCTTTCTTTCCTGCTGTTCTGAGGCTTCTTTCACATGGTGTCCTGAACCTGTCTAGTGTTTTTTTTTTTGGTAGTTCCAAGTCAGGAGACCTATTGGGAGACAGATGAAAGTGCCCCAGGAAGGAACTGAACAGCCAATCAGAGTGACAGTGTGTGAAGGAGCAAACAGTAGCACTATTTACAAAATGTATGATTCATTTCCAAAAGAAGCATTGAGGTGACCTCATGGGAACCAAAAAGTGTGCTAAAGTGCACTCTTGAAAGCCTAAATACGTCCCAAAGTATCCTCTGGGAAGCCAAAATACACACTAAAAATATCATATTTAGACCTAAACATGGATAAATGCCAGTTTTTGAGCCAAATGTGTTCTCAAGTAACCTCTGGGGCACCAAAATGCTTGATTAAGTATCCTCCGGGAAGTCGAAACACACACAAGTGCGAACAAGGAGCCAAAACGTATACACAGTGCACTCTGGGAAGCCGAAACCTTGCTAAAGAGTCATCTTGGGAGCCAAACAGGCATAAGTGCTCATTTTGGAGCCAAATGCTGGCCCTCTGAAGAGTCAAATTGTGCACAGTAGTGTCCTATTGGGAGCCAAATTTGCAATAAAGTATCCTATATAGAACCAAAAAAATATGCTTAAGTGTCCATGTGGGAGTCAAAATCCACCAAAATGTGTCATTTTGGGAGCAAAAACATACTTATATGCCCTTTGGGTGCCACAACGCATGCTAAGGGCTCCCTGAGAAGCCAAAACCCTTGCTAAAGTGTCCTCTGGGAAACCAAAATGTGCATTTAAGTGCCCACTTGGAAGCACAGATGCACAGTAAATCCTCTCAAGAGCCAAAAAACATGATCAGATGTCCCCGTGGGAGTGACAATGCATGAAAGTGTACTCTTGGAAGCCCAAACCGGTTTAATTCCAACTGGGGGCCAGTGCACATATTAAAATGCCCTCTAGAAAGTTGAAGTTCTGGCTAAAGTGGCCTCTTGGGATCCAAAATGTGCACTGCCCCTTTGGCTGACTAAAACATTATAAGCTGCACCCTTGGTGGACAAGAATGTGTGCTGTGTGTTACTTTTTGATTTTCGTTTCATCCCTTCTCTTCAAAAGTCTGTGCACATCACTTGTTCGAGTACAAATGCCCTCTGCAGTTCCTCCCATTGGCCAAAAGAAGTGTCTTTCACACTCAATGAATGCAGCATACACCATAACAAGACTTTTACATGGATGTGGTTCAGCCATAAAACCTCCTGAGCACAGCGCTGTTTAAATTCTACCCGATTAAGCCTCAGAGTATCATTTGTTCTGGTACAAGACAACAGATGGTTCACAGACTGGACAGCGTCCTATTGAGTTTCAGTATGATTGGCCATGAGGCGAGACCCCTGTGGTTCAGGCTGGTGGCAAGAAGGAAAGCAGGGGAGCTAATGAAGAGGCAGATTTTCAGAATGAACATTCAAACAAACAAGACCGACGTAGAACAGTTTTCAGACAGAAATAAAGAAGATTACCAGGGACCTTCACGCAGAAGTGTGTAAAATGTGGTTTTTGTTAGGAGCAGAGAGACAAACAAAGCAAGAGTATGTGACGAAAAGGACAGGTCTCATGTGAATCAAGACTCAAATTATTCAAAGGTTCAGAATTATTACAGATAAGCTAAAATAATGCAGTATGTTAATCTGGGTTAATCAGGTCAGTAATGCCAGGATGGACGTCAGCAGAGAGAGAGAGAGAGAGAGAGAGAGAGAGAGGGATAGAGCAGCCCCTTGAATTGGCCCAATGCCCAGACTACCCAGGAGGAGGCAGTTTTATGCCACTTTCCTCTGCTCTCCATATTGCACACAGCTCCAAGCTGCGGATCCACACTTTGAATATTGATCAGTATCACTGATTGAAAAGTGTCTCTATAGCGAGCGCTCGAGTATCATTGACTGCCAGTCTGTGTTTAAAGGAGCTGCAAAGAGCAACAGGAAGTGCTCAAGACATTGAACTGAACTGAACCGAGCAAAAGGCTGCAGAGTGCATGAAGAAAAACAGACAATTAAGAGAAAAAAAAGAAGAACGCGTCGCAAGGAACTATAATGAGTAGGCATAGAAAGAACAAAAGGACGCTGAAGCAAGCAGAGGACAAGTGTGACTCGCAGTGGAGTGAGGAGAAAGAGGAGAGACAATAAAAGCAAAGCAAGAAGTACAGATATAAGAATAGAAGAGAAATGTGAATGGATGGATGGAAGTGTCATGCAGCACTGGGAGAGAGCCCTTCAGCAGTCGAGACGTTGGCATCTCTGATCGCCTGCTCGCTGTGACAGCTGAGTGCAACGGAGGAGAGTTCAGACCAGTTCAGTCTCAGTCAAACACGCAGGAGATTCTTGACTCTGTCAAAACTTTGGTAGACTGAGGGGAAGGAGAGTGGAACTACTTAAACCATGAGTTGAGCCAGAAATAACAGTTTATTAGCTGCTCAAACCTTTACAGGATAATGAAAATCTCTGCATCTTGTCTGCATTGACTTTGAGCATATTGGTATGTTGTAAATCAAGTTAAGCCCAGATGCAGAACTGGGGAGATTCATTTGCAACAAAACAGCAGGAAGAAAATCATTAAATTTGTTCTCTTCCAGCTTATTATTGAGTCCCAAAGACTCTTATTTTTAATCTTTATTGGATTTTACTTCAGTGTTTAGCTTAAAGAGGATACAGCAAAGACAGTGGTGTGCATTGATTGGGGGGACAGCACCCTTCTCACAGCCCAGTTGTTGAAAGAAGCCCACCAAAGTGCCCTCTTTAGAGACAAATGTATGCCAAAGTGCCTTTTTGGGGAGCCAAAACACATGCTAAAGGCAGTGAGCACAAACAAATGCCAAAGTGCTCTCCTGGTGAGCAAACAATGCTAATCTGCTCCTGTAGCTGGTAAAAACATAACAAACTGTCCTCCTGGGACCCAAAACATGACCTAAAGTGCTCTTTTTGGGTGCCAAAATGTGCTTCAGTCCCCTGACAGGAGCCAAACACATGCAAAAGTGCCCTCATTGAAGCTAAATTTGAGCTAAAGTGGTGACAAACACCACTAATTTGCCACTTTGACTGGTTGGTACATGTTAAAGTGCCTTTGGAGCCAAAAACTGTGCTTAAGTGCCCTCTTGGAGTTAAAAAACATGCCCAGAATACCCTCTTTGGGTCAAAATGCTTGCGAAAGTGCCCTCCTGGTGAGCAAACCTCACCTATCTGCCCCTTTGGCTGGTTTAAACATGATAAACTGCTCTCCTGGGAGACAAAACATGAGCTAAAGTGCCCTCTCAGGAGTCAAACACATGCCTAGCTGCCCTCCTTGGTGCCAAACTTGCACTAAAGTGCCCTCTTGGGAGCCAAAACACAAGCTCAAGTCCCCCTTTTGTTGGTGAATTTCTCTAATCTGACCCTTTGACTGGTTAAAACATGCGAAACTGTTCTCCTGGGAACCAAAACACATAAAAAGGGCCCTCTTGGGAGCCAAAATGCCACTAAGTGTCTTCTCCGGAGCCAAAACATGTGCTAAACTGTCGTCTTGGGAGCCAAAATGCACACTGTATGTGCCTTTATTTTTATTTTGCTCTGGCTCTTCACAACGTCTGTGCACATCACTGAGGGACGACAAGAAGGAGGAAGGTTGTAAGAACTTACTTTGTCAAAACGTTTTGCAGAAAAACACACACAAATTCAGTTTTTCCCATTGTCCAGTTACTATAAAGTTGCACACTGCCTCTTGAGACTTTGCTTAGATGCTAGAATTGACTGTAGATTGTAGATATTCTTGATTGTTTGTCCATTAGAAAAGAAAAAAGAAAAAAACAATCACAGCCAGTACAATGATTCAGTAGTTCTAAGTATGTGGCCTCAAAGTATTGTGTGATCTTCACTTGCAAGTCAAAAACAGCCTTTTTTCTTTCTAAACTGTGACCTCCATCTTTTCTTCACCGAAAGCAAATCTTCTTGTAGCCACAGCCGAGTCATAAGCTTCAGCCTCAACCTAGTGATTTTTCGAACCATGCACCCACGGTCAACAACAAGCCGCTGCTTTGCCAAAACCATACCAACCATAGCTGATTAGGCGAAAGCAGTCTTGTGAACCTTTTTCTACCACCGTGGTGATTTTTAAAGGCTTACTGAGGCACTGGCAAGCAACGCTGCCCTCAACATCACATGAGCCAATCACATGGGAATGTCAGTGACAATATGAGTTTTGATGCCGCTCTAACTTTGTTAAATATAAGGCCACCCTGTATTTGTTGTGTGTTCTTTGGAGTGCTGATTTCTCTACCTAATTCTAGAGTAAATGTGTCATATTAAAGAGAAATGGCTGTTTGATATTTAAATATATGTCAGTAGTGTCAACTTGGTAATTAAAAAGTCCTGTAAAGCAGTTTTATGTTTATTCCTGCCTTTTGTTTAGCTCTCATAGTTACATAAAGATTTGGAAACCTGTCATTATGTCAGTCAACTTCTATGATTTATGATTTCTGCCACAAGGTAAAACCCAGTATATGTGCTGGTGATTGCACAAAACCTCTTCTTAAGGCTACATTTATCTTTCTGTGGGTTGAACCCTCAGGTCTGTTCTGTTTCCTGACTCATACTGTAAGGTGAGGCTGTTCAAAGTGCACAGAAAATTAATATTTTGTTGACATGCTGGAGTTCAGCCAAGTGCCCAAGGGCATATTTACAAATTGAAAGTTGTGTATCATACAGCGAGAACTTCACATGAACCTGCAGATTAAACACACAATCCCTTATTAGGAGTGAGGACTAAACTCTGCTCGATCTCAAGTACAAATGTTCAGACTGACAAAGTGTACCAAGCGTGTTGCTAATACGCCTCAGCTGTAGCAAACAGATCATAGGTTCAGAGTGATCTCCAACAACACTGTCCTCTGAGGACAAGACCAGAAAAAAAGACTTTTATGTGATTTGGTGCCACAGACAGAGTGAGACCTGTTTCAGCTAGCAAATATCTTCTTATCCAGACAGGAAATCAGTGTAGTTACTCATATTAGTTCTGCTTTTATTACCTTGATTAATCATTTAGTTATCAAAGCGCCACATTATTTTACCAACAGTCCAAGAATAATTCAGTCTGCTAACAAGGAACTGATAGTATCACAGAGAGAGTGTGATTTTCCATTTAGATCCTGTGATGGACACAGGATTGGACACTGGTTAAGTCGTGAGCCGACACAACATTTCCAACCAGACACCCCTATCCCACAAGTTATTTCCCCCACTCTCCATCCAATGTCCTATCCTCTATGTATGAAGAAGTCAGCAATGTGCACAGACAAGAAAGGAAAGCAGGGATAAAAGAAATATAAAGGTACGTACAGCATGGGTAAAGGCCACTCTCAAAAGGCCACTTTAGAGTGTGTTTAGGCTCCCAAGAGGACGGTTTATAATCTTTTAACCAGACAAAGGGGCAGATAAGTGTGGTACGCCAACCAGCAGGGCACTTCAGCATCCATTTTGGCTCCTAAGAAGCCACTTTAGTATAAGTTTGGCACTAAGGAAGGCAAGTGTTTAGCCCCTGTCAGGGCACTTTAACAGTTTTGGCTCCCAAAAGGAAACTTCTGCACGTTTTGACTCCTAACAGGGCACTTAAGCATGTGCTTTGGCTCTTGAAAGGACAGTTAAGTGTGTGTTTTGGCTCCCAAAAGGAAACTTCAGCACGTTCTGGCTCCTACCAGGGAACTTAAGTGGGTGTTTTGGCTCCCAAGAGTGCACTTAAGCACTAATTTCGGCACCAGCAAGGACATTTTAGCATGTGCTTTGGCTCCCTGGAGGGCAGTTTGTTATGTTTTTGACCAACCAAAGGGGCAGATAAATGTGGTTAGCCATCAGGAAGGCACCGAAGCATTTGTTTGGATTCCAAGAAGGCTCTTTAGCTTAAGTTTCAGCTAAGAACTAGGACCTCTAGCACAAGTTTGGCACCAAGGAAGGTGTTTAGCAATTTAGCTTATTTGGCTCCCAAGAGGAACTTATCATCTTTTAACCAGACAAAGGGGCTAATAAGCGTGGTTTGCCAACCAGTGGTGCACTTCTGCATTTATTTCGGCTTTTAAAAGGACACTTAAGTGTGTTTTAGTTCCCAAGAGTGCACTTAAACACTCATTTTGGCCCCAGCAAGGACATGTTTGCATGCATTTTGGCTCCCAGGAGGGCAGTTTGTCACGGTTTTAATCAACCAAAGGGGCAGATATGTGTGGTTAGCCATCAGGAGGGCACTTTAGCATTTGTTTCGGTTTCCAAGAAAGCAATTTAGCACAAGTTTGGCTCCAAAGAGGGCACTTTTGAGTACTTTTTTTTTCTCCAAAGGGCCATTTTGGCATGTTTGGTCTCCTGAGAGGTTATTTTTTGCATATTTTCGCTCCAAATAGGTAATTTTCGCACACATTTTGGCTCCAACAAGGGCACTTTAGTGTGTGTTTTGGCTCCCAAGAGGGTAGTTAATCATGTTTCGACCAACTGACAAGGGCAGATTGATGTGGTTAGTCATCAGGAGGTCACTTCAGCATTTGTTTTGGTCTTCAAGGAGGGCGCTTTAGAGCACAGCTTTTTTCTTTAAGAGGACATTTTAGCACCTGTTTTTCAACAAACAGACCCTTTCAAAACAGCAAAAATACTTAACTTAAGCCAAGGAGGCTGTTTAAAGCACAGCCTTGTTAGCTGGCACTGTCATCCACATGCACACCTGGTAAAAAGCATTTAATCATCAATAAACTCTTATCTTAGGAGGGTATTAAGTGTTAGATTAAAGAACTCAACCAGAATGCCTTGCTTTTTTTGTTTTAACAGCTCTTGTTAACTGGATATCCACTGATCCATTCAGCTCAAAGTTGCCTTCATGTTACATGAAAGCTGTTTATTGCAGCATGTTGTAAAGATGCCAAAGAACAGGCAAATCTTTTTGGCATTCATAAGTTGAGAAAAATCAAAAACAAACAGCTCACTTAGTCACGGTCAGTCACGATCAGGCTTAACTTTGTTTAATAATCACAGCTTAGCACTATTTATACAAGCGTTTGCATTAATTTAAAGTATAAGTACTGGACAGCTGGACTGGAATTAATAGCTCTTTGGCACTGTGGACGAAACCCAGTCGATTTGTTTTCTCGGCGAACGGTTCAGCTTTCTGAAATGTGGAGAGAATAGACACTCAAGCTTGTAAGGTTATGAGCATGCAGTGTAAAATCACTCTGAAATGAGTAAACAAAAATGTTCTATTCTGTTGCATACAACATCAAAGTATTTATCTCCACCACCTGTATTATTTTTATGTGTGAAGTTGGTTTCATTTTATTAAGTTAAGTCAGCGAAACTTCAAATTTGAGGTTGCAAATAAATATTTCAGCAAAAAGCGGGGTCTCCTACTGAAATATACAGGGGTCTTCATCTACAATGTCAATGTCTCTTTCCTGTTCTTCTGTCCTGTGTGTATCTTATTGATCTGAACCTCAGATCAAACGTAAACTTGAATTAATCAGCAAGTTTTTCACCACTTTAACTCATTTTCCAAAGCAAAGATTTACATTAGCTTGTGACTGGAACGTGTTTCTCATCCTTTTAGAATAATAAATGGAAACATGGCAGTTGCATTTTATGGTGTTTTGCTGGTACAGTGTTAATAAAGACTTTAATCTTTTCAGTAGATTAAAGTTAAATCTAATTCATGTTTAGTCTTTGCCCTTCACGTCACCAGCACACTGTACATTAACACGTGCAACGAGTGTCCCGTAGTTTAAAGAAGGATAAGAGACAGGGCAGAACTTTGTACACCCTGTACACATCGCTCTGCGTCGCTTACTCCCAGTGACCAGATCCAGGGGGACACCCGGTGGTGTGAGGGGGTCTGGGGTTGTTCCAGCTGAGCTCAGGAGGACATTAGGCTTGTAGACAAAACAGTCAACGTTGGTTTCTTTCAGCTGTGTTCTCCCCCTGACTGTTTGCTGTACTCACGTGAACCTCGTAGCTCCATCAGAGCCCAGGAGAACATTGGGCTTCTTGACAAAGAAGCCTTGTATCCTTTTGGAAGACCGTGTGAGGCCACAACCTTTTGTATCCCCTCAGTGCAGCCTCAAACTTCTGTTTGAAGAGGACCTCCTCTCTGCGTCAAAATACACGTCTGCATCCTATTAATTAGAAAATGAGATGGCACATGCAGCCAGCCATTTCATTGTATACATTGTTGGCACAAGCAGAATTAATCTAGTTTCCTGTGAGGCCGGCCTGTGGTAGTACATTCCCATGCCTTTTTTTCCCCTCTCTCTCTCTTTTTACGGTCATTGAGCTACTGTACAACAAAAACGTGTCTTTTTCAACAAGCATTATGATCATTTATAAAGTTATAACTCACCTCCTACCTTGACTATCTACCTTTAGAAGACAGGAGCTTATGATTTTCTAGTTTAATTTTTAATGAGACGACTGGCAGTAAACACGTCACATTCAGTCTTGGTGACTTGCATGTTTTCTCATGATTAATTTTAATTAATTGAAAAAAAGCCAAATTTCTGCTAAAATAAACAAAGGAGTTCTCATGGCTCACGGAGCATTGAACTGGACATATAGAGGATGTAAAGTGGCAGGGTTGAAGGGTGACATTCCTCTGGAGATGGCTTTCAGCTTTGAATAATGGTGTCCGGGTTGTAAAGAACACCTTTGCCCTCTTTGTGTTTCGTGGTTTTCGATGACCTACTCACAAAGTGTGTAGCAGAATAAAGGGGCAGAGGAGCAGAGCCATGCGTGAGTAAGGGACTTCTGCAGCACCATGAGACTTGTTCCAGTTTCAAACAGGCTCCATTCAGATAACATCCTACCAGTTCAGTCAGAAAACAACTTTTAATTTGTGTAGGTGTACGATTACTGGCATGATGATTACTTTGTTGCTTCTAAGCGAGATGTTTTAATGTCTTTGTCAAATTCTAATGAGGCTCAGACAGTTGCTGTGATTGCTTCGTGACTCTCTTTGCTCTGTGTATTTGAATGGTACCTGTGGGTGTGTGCAGAAAGTTGAGACTGCCTGCAAGGGTGATGGGGATTGATGGAGGAGTGTGGTGTTTGTGGGCTCTTCAACACAGCTGGTAAACTTCCTGGAGTCACCACTTTACACTTTGAAGGTGAAGTATGCAGACATTTTTTGATAGGTTTCGTTTCTCTGTTTACAAACAGCATCATGGCTCAGAGTCAGCGGCTGCACATGCTCACTGCCCCTGAGCGTAGCTAATAGTCTAACAGTCATAGCTTTGTAAACACACCATAGACAGTAAAAAATAGCCCTGCAAGCACCTGCAGCAGAAACTCAAGAGCCATATACATGACTTTGTGCTGGTAAATGAGATACACTGGGGATGTAGAATCATTCTTTCTCTGTGTTCTGGATGCTATCGTAGCCACGCAGGATAGCTTCTCCCACTTACTATCATCAACACACAGAGTGGCATGCACACTGGGTGCACCGTGATTGGCTGGTCATTAACAAAGCAGGCAAGGAGGGGGTCTAAAAGGGGGTGAAGCGCACACAGACACTGTCACACAAGTACAGAGGCCCGGAGACAATTGAGCAGAATTATTCCTGTAAAAACAGAATGTTTAATTTTTATGAAAATTCTGCATACTCTGGGACTGGTACTGGACTCTAGGGCTAGTAGGACCAATATTCAAATTATCGTTTTAGCTGTATTTTGAGATGAACGTTGCATTGATTAAATTGCTACTTAATTCTTGATTAAGATAGATAGCTAGATAGATAGATACTTTATTGATATGGAGGGAAATTCACAATTAACAAAACATTTAAAAAAATAATGAGAAAAAAAAAAAATTATGAAACAGGTAGGGTTGTCCAAATTAAAGCATGAATGTGGATGAAGCCATCGTTGTGATTAGCAAAGCATTTTGGGCAGTTTTTCCAAGTAGAGTCATTGATGTACATGTGCAAATGTGACCACAGGCTTTTAAAAATAAAGACGCCATCTTGCTTAGTTTGGGGTGAGGTCTCCACAAAACTGCTCCCCCTGGTGGCTGGCTGCAGTACAGGTAAAAAAAAAAAACATAATTAAAAAAAAAATTAATGGACGTTCACTATGATGGTGAAACATGTCTATTTAGGGAATTTTAGCTGTTCTGCCTTTTTCAACTCCTGTTTTTTTCTCTTTTTTAAAAATATATGTTGAATCATATCCACTATTTTACATTCTTTTGTCATAAGGAATGATATTTCATTTTTGGCAAGAGGCCCCATGTTCCCTGGTCTGTCAATAAACGCAGTGACACACAGACTGAGCTCTTTGCCCCTCCCTGTATTTGCTTTAGTGACGGCACCATCCCTTCAAATACACTGGACCAAACCAGTCCCTCAAGCTGTGTATACAACTTAATTCTGTCAAACCAGGTGCACAGTAGTTGCCAAAGTCCAAATTTGTGTGCAGGTGATAAACCAATCTTTACCAGTTAATTCGGTGAAGAGTAGATTAGTCCATCACCTTTCACCATTTATGGCGTCACTGACTGGCTAAAAGTAGTTAGTTTGAGCAGTGAATGATCAGGTTTGGACCAAAACAAAACTATTCTTATCACTTTTCTATGTTATACCTTGTCCAAACCTAAAAAATGAATTAAGAGATGTGTAAAGTGGTTGGAAAAGAGACAATACTTCCTTTTCAAATGGTTTGGAGAAGAAGGATTATCAGGACTACATCAGGGAATACCTGAATCTAAGGCTGAATGACTGAACTTAGGTCATAGAGACAAGCCTATTAGCATCATGGACGTGAGATAACTTTGCTGACCCAGGAATGAAAGGAAAGCAGGTGCCAGGTAGAAGGATGAGACAGGATTACAGTGGAGGTCTGGCACTGAGCCAAGTAAAGAAGGCACTCGAGGAAAAGGACATAATATGAGTCGCACAGCAAGGGAACAGCCAAAGTCTGAAAAAAGAAGAGCATGTTGAGACCGAGTTCAGCCACAAACAGGCTCCAGTGAAGTGAAGAAGAAGAACATTTGATTCTCCAGAGGGAGGTTTAGAAACAAGCTGACTGAGAAGGGGATAACGAAAAAAAGGAGATCAAAGAAGACAGAAGGAGAGGAGGTGATATGACCGACCAGCTTAAGAAGGAGAGCATGAAAAAAAGATGTTACAATATTACATCACCCATCTTAATGATTCTTAACATTTAGGAATGAATTTTGACACAACAGAGTAGAATAAATCATGTCACAAGCTGCATTTCTATTACAAATGTGGGGGCAGCATGTTTTTTTTTTCCCCAATATTTACAGAATGGCCATGAGTTGACTATAAAGATTGACCGTTAATCAATACTGTACAATCAACTGCATCATTTATCAGCTCCACCCTGATAAAACACACTCGAAGTTGCCATAGTTTCCATGGATAAATAAGCAGAAAACTTAGCGAGTCTTGCAAAGAATGCAAAAAGCAAGATTTTTCCCCCATGCATTGAGGAAAAAAAAAATCGAACACCTTAAGAATAGAAATTAGAGCAACTGCAGCAGAAACCATACTCACCATACTGGCATCACAAGTCCTAATGATACTCTCTAGCAGCTGCCTGTCAGTTATGGTGTAAGTTAGCCCCAGGCAAAATATTAATGCAGCCCAGAGAGTCTTTGTCTTTGTCCTTTTCATGGCTCTCCATATTTGGAAACATGATGTTTTCTGTACTTTTGCATTCTCATTGTTGGAGTTAGTGACTCGTAAAAGCTGGCATGGTCCACTCATCAGCTTATCCCTTAAATTTATAAATGACGTTCTCTCTTAAGTGTTGTGCCTTTCATACTTAACAGTTACACTATTTTATACAAGTATGGAAATGCAATATGATTTCAGCACATACTACTAAAAAAAAGGAATTTGAGTCATTTTACAGAACAGTTACTAAAGAGCAGCTGCTGCTTTATTCTCAAACGTGTTGCTTAGTGAAGTTGAATGAGGTCGTTGAGATCAGCAGACCATATAGTGTGAGCAGATTTTCACACAACAGTCAGATTCTAAAGAGTCAACATGCAAAGCCGAGGCTATCAAATAGGTTTTGTTTGTTTTGTTTATTTCATTCAAATATTGGGTCACGGCCACCGCTAATGATGTACACCGTGTTCTTTCTGTTTCCATACAACAAAGCTAAAGTAAGTACACACTCCCTCAATACCAGTCTCGCCTCCAATACGGCCCACGGAGTTAACATACCACAGAGTAAAGAGGTCACCTCAGCCAGACGTTTCACTGATTCAGAGGCGTGACACAGCGGGCTGGCATCTTAACGCGGATGCTTGAGTTTATTTTATGTCAGCAAACAGGCTGTAAATACTCCAGCACATTTTCTGCTCCAGTTAACTCTTTAAGCACTTTATAAAGTTTGACGTGCTATTTTAGACTCATTGAGAAGTTTTCTGTTTTATCTTTTATTAAAACAAGTTGTGCATTGTCGTTCTGTTTATGCACCGTCAAACTTGTATGGCAACACTGATTGACTTTGCCCAAATTAATTGTTTGGGGGGTTTGGACCCACCTCACTTGGGTGAGATTTGCTCAATGACTAAGTCCAACTTTTGCATTGCTCAATTTGTTCAACCTTAGTCACAGGAAGTACGGCTTGGCTCTCCACCAGCAACAGCTCCACAGCTCACACCTCATTAGGGAGGAAATCAATTGGACGCAATAGTTGCAGAGAAGTGGAGCTCAAAGGAATGACTAAAAATCATTCAGCGATCATTTTCATTGAGTTGTGAAACACACTACCTTTTTCTGTGTGCATTTTGCCGACAGCATGCTGAACAGCATGTTTACAGCTTTTGAAATGTTTCCCAGAATTCTCCTTTTCCTGTCAAAACTCACTATGGTTTAATATCAGTTATTAATGCCTGAAGTCACAGAGAATAAATATGCATGTATATATTTGGGCAGTGTGGATTAAAGAAAGCTTATTCATATTTTACAAGCTGTCTCAGTCAGAAAAAAGCCATTGCCAAGTTTCCAGAGGCAACATAAAAGCAAAGTGACAAATCAAAGGTATTACAATGTGATCATTTGAACATATTTCCGCTTTTCTGTTTGCTCATCCTCCACAGCCTAATTGTGCCCCAAACCAGTGAATCAGAGAGTGTTGGGCGGGCAGGACCAAGGAAGGTCAACAAAAGACAACATTTTGAGTGGCAGTGACGCCTGTGATTCATGAGCGAGGGAGCTCGGAGGGAGTTCGATTGTTTTAAGCGGGTGTTAATGATTTTCAGACAAAAGAACTCCTGTTACTTAGCAGCTGCCTGGCGAATTGATGCGAGGCTATAGGCGACGATTCCCAGGGTGCTTTAAGCCCCCGTTCCCGGTCGGGGTCGGATGAGTAAAGCCTGATTCTGATTGTGTTTCCACAGCAAATAGAGGCATCAGGGACATCATAGCATAGCATAGCAGCGCAACCAAGAGGTTACATCCACTTTAGAAAAATGAAGCCTATACATGCTAAAAGTTGCTGTTCCTCAAGAATCCACTTGGGGCTGGCTGTGGAAAGACCTGAAACCATGTAAATACCAAGTCAACAAAACAGACTTTCACAGCATTAAAAAACATATTAATCAGAACCCGACCTATATGAGATTTTTAGAGAATGCCGATACCGATACTGGGGGCAAAAAAAGGCTGATATCTGATGTGGTTGTGCCAAAAAGTTACCTTAGTATAGAGGTAACAGAAGATGAGGGGTAATGTCAATAAATCCAAGAAGAAAAAAGTGACAGAAAACATTGAACGCAGAAAGTTATCTCCACAAAGTTGATTTGGGTTATGTGTGTTTTTTTATTACCTCTGCACACGATTTTTTCAACCAATCACCGGACTGCAGTGCTTCTAGCTCCACCATCTGGGGTTGAATTGGTTTGTCTGGCTCTCCAATAGAAATGCCCCCGGATCTCCGTAACTCTGCCACCCTCCCCATCTTCAAATCAAAACTCAAAACTCATCTGTTTCACTGAAAACCCCACGCACCAGCTTCAAGAATCATCAACTGTCTAATGATCAATTTCAGATCAGATTACACATCGTCTTGTACAAATGTGTAATTCAGAAACATCTTGCTTTGTTACAGTTTCCTCCAGAGCGACTGCCTCTGATTGGTCATCCTGTGTTTAATTCAGTGCTCCGTTCTAAAGAGCAGCGCACGGATCGATCTCGTTAAACATATTGATGAGGATCAGTGAAGTTCAGGACCACAGACAGTTCCAGGTTTCATGTACATTTGTGGGTCTGCAGTGCATCTATGTTGAAACGTATACTGTCTCTCTCTTTCTCCCTCTTGTGTTGGTTTATCGATTTATGCAACACTTCTTGTTCATGCGAGCCTCTGGCATTGATTGGGAAGCACTGATTATTTCTCTGTGGTGTTTTCTGAAATCAATCCCTGGCTCTCTGGCATAGATGTGAACCTTGTTTGTGTCTGTCATCGCTGTTGTGGAAACACTTGTGGATTCTCCTTTTTTCAAAATAGTCATATGTAGTGACAGCAAGTCATTTTGGCCCAACACAGCTTTGGTTTTGACATGTGGAAAGGCAGGAGGCTGCCAGACAACAGACCCAAACTGCCAATTATAACTCACTGCTTGCAAATAATACTCATTCTAGTACAATGTAATAAAAAAAAAAAAAAAAAAAAAAAAAAAACGGGAAAAGTACTGGCAGCAAAGTCTTCCAAGCATGTGTCGTAAAAAGACAGTTATTTTCCGTAGTTTTGTATTACAGTGTTTGACTGTAATCTTACTGTATCCATAACTTTTAAAATAAACAAAAATAACGTAATGTATTATGGTGAATTTCATGTATTTCTAAAGGTTTACCTTAATTTACAGTTATGGAAAATGGTAACAAACCTGTAAAAAAAAAAAAAAACACGAAATTTTGTTTAAAATTTCTGTTAAAAATGTATAAATACAGTAATTTTTCATCAAAAACATACAATTAATGTAATCCAAAATTATGGTTAATTAACTGTATTGAAAACATAAAACCTAATATTAAAGACAATATCTGTAAATCTACTACCATTTTGTTGGGTTACTGGAAAACAGGAAAAATCTGTTGAAAATTACACAACTTTTCCAGTAAAATTACTTTTTTTTTTTTACTGTGTAGCACTCAGGGACTCATCGTTATTGCACTGACAGTGAAACATTGACTCTCATAATCCTACCTGCTCTTAGTTTTTACCCATTTGAATAGAAAAATTTATGAAAGCAACAACAACAACAATAAAATTGACCATAAACTTATTCCCTAACATTGATAAAGCAACGCAATTCAGTCAAATGAAGAGTTAACAAACCATTATTAAACTTTTTCATCACTTCCCTTTAAAAGTTCAATGTGATTAAAAAATGATTATGTTTGCACTTTCTATGAGTCAGCACATGATTCAGTCTGAATCATTTTTGAGCAGAAAAAATCAGGAAAAAAGCCGCTGACACCTTTCCAGAAAACATTTTCTTTATGTGTTACCCTTTTCTTGATTATTTCTCCACTTTTTTCATGATTAAGGTTCAGAAGTAAGACATAAGAATATCTAGACTGAGTTAGTTGTAATAAAACTATTTATTTTAAAGAAACTCATTTGAGTTGGCAGAATATCACTTTTATTTGTCAGTGTTGCTTTATAAACATTTCAATTTGGGTTATTTCTGTGAATTGCAGCGATCAATCTGCATATCTGTTTGTACACTCAATCCCACAACTGCTATTTCCAATTTATTTATATTGGTCTTCAGTTTAGATGAAATTTGAGCTGATGCAGCCACTTTTCGTTAGCTGTGATGTCACATGAAATCCATCGTTATTACCTGAAAGTACAAAGAGTCCACTCACCTCTGCCTGCAGCTTAAAATGCCTTATGTTACCTTTCACTCTATGAACTTGTTCCCTATTCTATGTTAGTGCCAAAAAATTAGAGAACCAAATGTTTTTAAAACAAAACTTCTCATTCTACCGTGAAGTCAAGCTGCATTTTTTTAGATCAAAGAGGACACAGAGACAGAAAATCTGTATGTGCACTCGGATAAACATCAGAAGGAGGAAGCAGAGTAAAAGCCTTTTGAAGTACTGAACAAACTCATGACTTAAGCATGGCATGCTGCAAGACCGAGGAAGTGCCCTGAAATGTTTGTGGACAACTTTGGATAAAAGGGGAAAGTAGAAAAGGTTAGGATATGAGTTACACTCTGACTTTAAAGTCTCTTCTACTGCACAAAATATTATGAGGTGATGGTTACTGACGTATCAGCTGGATGCATTTCTACTTTTACTTTTACTTTTCAGTTCTTAACCTGCCAAACATTGTTGTTTTCTTTTAACAGTTTACGGATGTTGATGGTTAAATAAACTGTCTTCTCACTGAGTTTAACTTAGGACATACTCCCCCAAAAAACATGACAAAAGCATCTGAGTAATAACTTTTTCTCCAAGTGATGACTGAAAACTGAACCCCGAGAAAAGTAATGATGGAACAAGATTGACTTGAAATTAATAATGATATTCTAATTATAAGGTCAAACAGCTGGATATCTGATGCTAACAGATGTCAACACATCAGATTTAATTTCATAAACTGTCTTTATACTTTTTGCATCACTTATGTTTAGGTGTTGTGTGTGTATGTGTGTATATGTGTGTACAGCTGGCGTATATGTGATGAAGAGATTGGAAGAGTGAGGGTATAATTCACAGCAACAGCACATTGAGTTTGTGCCAACAGCAATTAATCTGAAATTGAACGCAGTGACAGTCGCCAAGTGGTTCTGCTGGGATGCACAGTTTTTTTTTTCATTGAGGTAATCTGAGTCATCTCATCTCTAAACTACTGTTTCCATCCAGCATCTCGAAAATGATCCAGGTGTCTATGTTTTGCATTGGCTGCCTTGTTCTTTACTACATATATCACTGATTCCCAACCTGTGGTCCGCGGCCCCAAGGTGGGCCGCCAGGGTCTTATTAGTGGGCCGCCAAATCATTTCCAAAATAGCATGATTTTAGTGAAGGGTGATAATATAAAGATACAAATATACAGAATAATGAATAATGTTAAAACCCAGATAGGTTTTTAAAACAAATTAAAACTGTCCAAATAGTCATATAGAAAAAAAATCTTTAAGAAAGCATGCCCAGTTTGTAACATGACCCAAAATGCCACAACAACCTGAAATGTACTACAAAAAAAAAAGAAAAAGTAATAAAACCGAAAATGTAATGACTGGTCAATAATGTAACAAAGTTGCTGGGCCAGAAAGTCACAAAAAGAATGTAGTAAAACCCAAAATATAATAACTGACCCACAATGTAACAACTTGTTACACCCTGTACTTATTGGGTCAGAGGTGGGCCGCAAACATTTTTGAGACTTAAAAGTGGGCCCTGAGTTGGAAAAGGTTGGGGACCACTGACATATATAGAATAAATAGATAAATAATTTCCTGAAACAATTTAATAGCCAATACTTTAGCAGCGCTGTTCTTGACATCCCAGGTCAGTAAATAAATGTTGTGTAGGGTCTGGACTCCGTGGTGGCCAATCCCTGTATGAAAAAGATGTCTCATGCTCCCTGACCCACTCTTTCACAATTTGAGCTTCTTGAACCCTGGTGCTGTCATCTTGGAATATGAAGAAAAAAATCCATAGATGGAAAAACCTGGTCATTCAGTATAATCAGGTAGTCAGCTGACCTCATTCTGAGCAACTACAGCAACCCCAGATCATAACACTGTCCCCACAGGCTCGTACAGTAGGCACTAGGCATGATGGGAGCATCACTTCCCCTGCCTCTCTTCTTACCCTGATGTGCCCATCACTCTGGAACAGGGTAAATCTGGACTCATCAGATCACATGACAAATTCTTCTATTCCTCCAGAGTCCAACCTTTATGCTCTCTAACAAAAAGAAGACTTTTTTTTCCAGTTAGCCTTATTGATTAGTGGTTTTCTTAAAGCTACACAGCTGTTCAATCCCAATCCATTGAGTTTCCTTTGCATTGTACGTGTGGAAATGCTCTTACTTTCTTCATTTCACTTCGGCCAAATGTTTAGGGATTTCTGTCTGTCCAGTTTTTTAATAATGAGTTGGACGGTTCTTCACCCAATTTTAGTATTTTCTGCATTAATCTCCTTAAATGTTTTCTCAGCTTGGTGCACGCTTACGATTTGACCCTTCTTAAACAGACTAACATCTTTTCCACGACTATAGGATGTGTCTTGCTTCATGGTCGTTAAGGAAATGAGAAGTTACTCATTACATCAGCTGGAGTTAAATAACTTTTTACTGGCTGAACGATAATCGCCAATGTTGTAATTATCCAATAGGAGGCTTGCACCTATTCGCTTAGTTAAATCCAGTTGGTGACTCTTTTTTTTTTCTTTTTTTGGCCAGGCAGTGTGTAGTGTTGTTCATTGTGCACCCATTTACGCCACCTGTGACCTGTGATTAGACCCTTGAGTTGCCAACTAAGAGACCACTGACTCTACCACTGAGCCTCAGCCACTTCAAAAACACTGCTCATCTAGTTAGTATGAAAATGTTGTGACAGACAAACAGTACTGCGTAGTACTACTGAGTGTAGTACGGACATTAGTTTAGATGGAGTATGGGAGCCCACATCATAAGTCACAACTTGTTTATTGACCCATTGAGTATTCTTCAATATGTTGTCACGGTGTGATTGGACGATCCCCCCGGGTCCGACTAGCCCGGGGTAGTTGCGGCCCCTATTCATTCAGATCAAACTCTTACCCTGTCCTAGTTTTGGTATGTGGTAATATGATTAAACACAGTAAGCACACCACTGAATTAATGAATTAAAGTCTCGGCATTGTACACAGGAACATGGTCCCTCTTCAATCCCCGGGATTAGGAAAGAAAGCCGACACCGGAGCCCTTGTGTTGGCTGGCACTGCGCTTTAAGGGTCCATTTTCCAAAACAGATGAACTAACAGTGAGCTTTTGAAGAGAAAGAAACAAAGCCAGTGCACGCTGGAGCTTTTCTGCTTGTCTTAAACGTAGATTGGTAGAATTAGTCACGTTGCTCTTTAAATCCAGCAGAGGGCAGTAAATCTTTAATAGCTCTGGGCTATTTACTTTGACATGGCGCTGTATTTGACATCAATAACATCATTGTTCCTTTGTTATCAGATGGCTCAGGTAGAAGCGCATTTAACGTCACAATTTCAACTTTGTATCATTTAGAAATGTTTTGTTATTAGACTCCTTTATTTATTTTTTTAAAAGTACGTCAGAGCTCAGAGTGTTTCCGCCCTAGCGTGTTCGTGTTTATGTACTCTTCAGGGTCAGCTCAGGTGAATTGATTTCCCTCTGTGGTGACAACATAACAACCAAATCAATAACGGACGCCATCAGCAACAAAGGCACAAACTGTGGGGTCGTGTCCTCACTGCTGGCTCAAAGATCCCCTTTTGGGTCCAAAATCTCTGGCCTTTGAGTGAGAACTGGGAGGATGGGGAGTGACCAACAGCGAGGGGGCAGGGAACACAACAAATGCCGCCACATGAGCAAACATGTTTAAGAGGGCATGTCCTCGTTTCATCCATAACAGACAATCACATCTTTCAGTGGTCGAGGAATTAGCAGTGAGAGGAAAAAGAGGCGACAAAATATCTCCCTGTGACCTTTTACCAAAAATGCATGTGTTTGTTTTTGTCACTGATCTTAGACCAATCATGCCCGTGACACGTTGCTCTAATACAGGGGTGTCCAAACTTTTTCCAGAAACTGTGAGAATGACCAAGTGTCAGCGGCTCTTATGAACATGTTTACTAACAGTGAAAGTTACAAATGAGAGCTCCATTAGAAAACCATTTCTTTTTCGTGGTTTCTGAAAAAACAAAGAAACAAAACAAAACAATAGTACAGTCAAAAATGCTTGTGCTGTTATTGCAAACCTTTGAGATAAAACCAAACCTGGAAAATATGTAAAAATTTTATGGCAGGATCAGGATCTGGACTTTATCACCTTTGTTTATACGACAATTATAAAAACATTTTAAACCCCAAATATATCTGATCCTACATTCTGAACCATTTTATGCTTCAACTTTTTGTCTTTTTTTGACCATTTCATATCTTTAATTCAGTTTTTTGGTCCTCCCATGTGTTTTTTCTTTTTAGTTCTAAACAAGTCATGAAACACATTTTGCATCAGGCCAAATACAATTAAATGTCAGCTGTAAAAGTTGTTGAGTTTTTGCAGATTGTACAGAGCTTTAGCTTTATAAAGTTGCCTATGCACAGTCCAAATCTTTGTGAAACGTTACCAGATATGTCAAGATTAATTTCAAGCACTTGTCAGAAACTGTAAATGTAAACAGTTAGAACATGATTAATTTAAGTGACAAAACTAACACATGGTTAGAAAATAGATGACGGGCCACAGTTTGGACATCCCTGCTCTAATATGACCACTTTTTACCGTAGCAAGTAACCTAACCCGTTACTATTTCCAAACCCGTTATCAGGTTGAAGTAACCAGTCAAATCCCTGCTCATTGTTTTGGCATTTTCCTTTGCAAAAGGTTATATTTGCTTTCTCTTTACATCTCGGAGAGTGACCGCCAGTATGAGGTGATATACACACCAGGCAGCCAGCAACACAAATATTAACAACAATGGTAGAAAGACAGAGATGCATGTTTTCTGGCTGGAAATACATTCACTGTTCTGAGTTTGTGTCAGCTAAAGATGACAATATTCAGGTATGTTGTCTTTATTTTAACTTTTTAAAAATATATCATTATGTTAAGTGAAACATTTAGTTACTTGGGGGAATACGTTTTTAAGTTCTACTAGCTACTAGCCAGTAGCTTTACTTTGGTCTGGGCTCCAGCTTCTGTTTAATATCCTTGAGAAATGGATTGTGGGTACACTGAGATTTTCTTCAAATGTGGTGATACCTTTAATGAAATATTATCTTTGCCAGTGGATTTGTGTGGGATAGTGCTGAGTAAATGTCGCCTTGAGGGAATTTTATTTTTTCTAAATTGCTATTTCTAATAACTATTTTAAGTTTATTATCATAGTAAGAATGATGATGGTAGGGGTAAAGATAATAATAATAATAATGATTATTGCTGTTGTTGTCATTATTATTGTTATTATTATAATAATTATTACTATAGCTTATTTTTTATCATATTTGTTTTTTATTTTTCTTCTTATTCTACTTTATTCTGCTTTATTATTTCATCTTATTGTTGCATCTTTTGCACTTGGAATGTCTGTGAGCTGCTGTGACAATGAAATTTCTCCCATGGGGGATCAATAAAGACGATTTTATTCTATTTTATTCTATTTTAAGAAACTACAATGCCAGCTGGAGCAAATGAATCTGAAATTTTAGCTTTTAATCTTAAAATTGTACATCAATATTTCCACGTTTAATCTCAAATCTCACCAAAGCCACTTTTTCATTTGTCTTTTTTTATTTGAATGGCACAAATGGGCTTCTATACTCCTAGACCCATTTATCAATTAAAAAAATAGACATAATAGAGATGGGCATAATCTGTGCAAAGATAAAAAATACACTTCAGTTTGAGCATGAACCTTTAAACAGTTGAAGAAGAAAAATCTGCTCCAAAAAAAATGCAATAAACGTTTCCTCATAAGTTTATAGTTTCCATCACAGGCTTCAATTCTGTCATTCAAAATTATGGTCCAACTTTGATCAAAATGAACAATAAATCCATGTGTGGATAGCAGTGGTTATCAGACATTATTATATGTTGAAGAGGATAAATGTGACTAAATATGGTCACTCCTGGCTCGATCAGACGACGCAACGATGACTGAAATATCGCACTCAAGGCTTTTTTAACACACAATGGATCAAACCACAGGATCTATTTCTGCTTCATCTATAGAGTCAAGCAGTTTCATATAAAGGATTACCCTCAAAACAGAACAAGGATCTAATGAGGGATTGTGGGGTGAGGAGGCCAGGAGGGAGGAGAGATGGTGAGGCAAGGATAGAATAAGGAAGTAAATGATTTAAAAAGGACAGGACAAGAAAAGAAAGTAAAAGAGGATGTGAAAAAGAAGAAGGAGGAGGAGGAGGAAGAGAGGTGAGCGGAGGACAGAGGGTTTGGAAAGAGGACAAGTAACGCAGGGGCATGCTCTGTTCATCGGTGATCACAGGGTCTGCGTGTTGGTGCAGCTGAGTAATTTTCCGGTGCATTTGCAGATCACCTGGCAGGAAAACCCAACCGCTACCCTCGGAGCATTACATAATGTGAGAGGATGACACATGCATTTAACCGTGTTGTTAATTAAAGTTCGGAGTTTCTGCTTAATCATCCAACAGCTACTTTGATTTTTTCCCCTCTAACTGTTTGATTCCTGCCAGTTTCACCAACACTACCTTCAGTATTCTGTCTCATATAGAGATTTACCTCAAACGAAGTGTTGTAGTTTTGTGTAGTCCGATGGGTTTATCGCCCTGGGCTCCAGCTCAAAGGATCCACTGAGTTCACATGAGGGGAAAGATTTACTCGCAGCAGGTGGGGTGAGCTGAGGTCAAGCAGCGACACTGAATAAGCACACGTCTCATGTCCTGGAAAACCGGGACAGTCTGATTTCATAAACATCACAACAAAACGGGGGCAGAGGGTGTTGTAATGTGGCTGATGCATTCCATGACTCATCGCCAGCCTCGTTTGCAGAAATCCTCTCTGCGCACCGCTGAGAAAGTTTGATACCTTGCTGTTTTGCCACCGAGACGAAGTTGCAGAATTTCAGACTTATTCAAATAGTTGTTACATAACATAGAGTTCAGTAAGAACATAAGGATCCCTGTTTAGCCTCAGGGGAAGCTAAAATGGCACCAATCCAAGACAGAGCAACACTTGGGAAAGATCGGAGCCAACTTTGTTCCAAACAGTGAAAGTAAGCTGAAACAAGTATTAAACTAAGATCCACTACTCCAAACGAATTCTTTAAATCCATTACATTAAGCTTGTGAAAGCTCTTTCTGTTTGTAAAGGTCTGGTCATCCACCTCTCACCTCCTCCATCATCAAGGACTGCTGCTAACAAGATGTTTACTCAGCACATTATTCTTAGCTCCGCTCAGAAGAACACACAGACCCAAGAGGCCAACTGTTCCTGAGATCACCCACAGCAGCTCGAGACGGATTATGAATGAGAAAACTTTGATGTCCTGATCATTTTCATCTGCAGTAACTGTATCTTTTTATCAGAGAGGAGTCTGCAACTCATTTCCTGGAAACAGATGTTCTCAGTCAGTCTGCAAAATGGATAGAACAACAACAGCAACAAACAAAAAAAAAAAGATAATACGCATTTTTTGGAAATATACTCAGAGCCTGCAGAGAGAAAATGTCAGGACTGATATAGCACTCAGATCTGTTTATTTGGTACAGAGCTAAAACAGAAGCCATGCAGCTTTGCCAAGTGAAAAGACTGGAAACAGGAAAATAACAGATCACAACATCACTAAACTGTAAAAGTCCTGTTTTTAAAAAGCACTTATTAATGGATACTGCTACCAATGCAGTAATCAGAGTTGATGATATGCGTCCACTTAATCATGCTGTACAAAAGTAAAGCCAAAATGAACCAAAAGACAGACACTTCTCGCATTTCCATTTCAAGGATTCAAGGAGTTTTACTGTCATTCAACACATGTAAAACATGGGTGGGACAAAATTAGGTTACCCAGGTCCCGGAGCAAGCCCAATCATAGAAATGAGAATAATAAATATATACAAATAAACAATAAAAAAGAGAATAAAAGAAGAACACAATCAACTAGCCTTTTTCAACAAATAGACAGAATAAAATAATTAACTGTGCAAAAATTGCAGTGTTCATTTGTCGGGGGGGCACTAAAGGGACACACATGAGAAACGCTCGAAACTTAAATATTACAATAAAAAAATTGTCACGGAAACACTAAAATTTCAAGAAACCTCTCAAATCCTGATAAAAAGTTTTTACGTTCTTTTGAGGTGGTTTTTCAGAAGCTTCTATATTCAAAGTGTATCCCAAAAGTGCAATGGAAACACCTTTTTTTCTTCTTCCAGAGCTCTGGCGTTCATATTTAAACGCTGTCTGCCTTCTTAATTGATTTGATTGATCAACAAAAAATCTCTGGTATACCAGGCCCAAAAATCAAAAATTAAAGCGATCTTACTGGATCCAGGGAAGAGTTGATGTCAGGAAGCAGCTCCTTCGTTTTCCTCCGCGTGCAGCAGCACGAGGCTGTTGTTTACCTCCGTTGTCATGACGCCCGACATTGAGCCGCTGTATTACTTTAATGAAATCTTTCCAAAGCTTTTTTTTTCCCTTTAAAGACCACGGTGGCACATATGTTAGTAAAAAATTATGTTTGTGTCGTGTTATAGATGAACATGCACGCACTTCTGCGCAGCACTTTAGCGCAGCTGTGTTATAAGATCCACGCCCATCGTTAGTCTTTAGTCAGGCTGGTGGAAAAGGTAACCAAACCGAGTAGAGTCGAGTAGAGCTGGAATTGTATAGTTGAAAAGCACCATTATACTACACCAAAAATGTCATACTGTCCTTCACAAAGTTAAAAACTAACGCAATGCTATGCTCACTGTAATATCTGTAATATCTTTCTTATTATAGAGAATATAATAAAGATGTGACTTGTGAATTAATGTTAAGCTGAACTGAGCTCACTGTACTTCCCTGAGCACTTCAGCTGAGCCAACACATGTGAACCTTCAATCTTTTATCCAAATGTGTGTTTGGGCTCTGAGCAAACTCTGGTGATAAGTGTATTTGCACACAAACAAATTGCATCACTCTACAAATTGCACAGAGTTGCCAAGAGTCGTCCTCCTTGTGGCATAAGGTTGTTTTAAAATTGATGATTAAAACCCAACTCACAGGAATTTAAAATATGCATTCGCTTGTTTTATCTTGCAGACAGACCTGTCGAGGTGCACAGTTCAGCATTTTTCACTCTGAATTCTTTATACTCGCTTTTTTTTAATTAAATCACATTAAAGCTTTTTTCAGTGTTGCTTCAGCTGCAGTCAGCCAGTCAACATGTGCTCGCTCTAGATGCAGACAGATGCTCTACAGCTGTCACACTGCACAGGTAGAGGATTTGGCAGTGCACCCTGCAGTGCCTGACCTGGCTTACAGGTCACCAAACAGGGCACGTGTTGACCTCAGATAGCCTTATGCGGCACTTCAGCGTGTAAAAGACCCAAAAAAAGGGGGGAGAGGATTTAGAAAGCTTTGTGTCCTCCAAGTGAAAACACGCATAAAAGTGTTTTCAATAAACCTCAAGGGCTGAGACTGTTTTAACTTGGCACAAATTAACATAAATGATCCAACAGTGAAAGCATCACAGTGTTACTTACTACGCCTGAAATTTCAAGTATTGCTGTGAGTTTTTAATAACTGTGATGACAGAGTCTGGACATCGTGTGGCACAAGTACTCAACAGAGCACGTGTCCTCATCAAACGGCGTCACACATATGTCTGCAGCTGTGTCAGACTTCACAGGGACCAAGATTTAATCAGTTTACACACTGGAGACAGGATTTGCACAAGAGTATGTTAAACTGTAAAACTTAATGGTTTACTGTATCGGTAAAAGTTTACATGATAATGGGTGCAGCGTGTCCTCAATCTATAGGAACATATCTGCTCCATTACATCTGAACTTCCTGTTAACCTCTGGCATGGTTCATGTACTCGTGTAACATTTTTTTCCCCACCCGTTTTTTATGCATTAGAACAACACACGTGACACAGTGTGGGTCTAATTTGCCTACAATGCATGTTTAAACTGTGTATACTATGTTCTGCACGCTGATAAGACACATCATTAGCCTGTCACATGTTTGTACAGACACACGAGGGATGAGGTGAAGAGAGGTGAAGTTCAAAGCACCTTTTGCAAAGTTTAACTGAGTTCCAGTGAAGAAAGGATAAGTAAGTGTTTGCCCTTAAACAACATGATTTTTACCTTTACCTCTTAACATGAGAAGAGCTTTATTTTGAATCAAGTTCTCATGTAAAAATACAGTCAAATTAAAAAACTAGCAGTCTGTAATTAGCATTAACAAGGCTGGAATATGCTTGGCAAACTGTGGCTGTGACTGGTACAATTACTTCTATTTAAATCAGGTTTAATCAAAATAACTGTACTTCTACTTAAATATAGGGGTTTCACAATTACTCATTTTTACTAATCATGTAAGTATTAAAAATATGAATCCACTACCGCAATGATTCCCAACCTGTGGTTCATGGCCCCCTGGTGGGCCGTGAAGGCACTGCAAGTAGGCCGCAAAATCATTTCCAAAATAGTAAGATTTTATTGGAGCGTGATTATATAAAGATACAAGGTACAAAAATAATTTTAAAAAAAGATAAAGAATAACATTTAACTCAGTTAAGTTTTAAAGGAAATGAAAACAGTTCAGGTATTCATGTAAGAAAAAAGGTGTGTTCAAGCCCCATAGGTAACATCACCTGAAACATAACAACAACCTGAAATATGATTAATATATATATATATATATATATATATATATATATATATATATATATATATATATATATATATATATAATTAAACCAATTTTTTTTTAACTTTTTGAAAATTTAACAAAGGTGCGGAGCCTGAAATCTACCAAAAAGAATATAGTTAAGCCCAGGATGTAACAAGTTGTTATATTTTGTGCAAAAAGTTAGTCGGTTTTTGGGTAAAGATCTGTTGTATTAATGACCAGTTATTACATTTTGAGTGGTTGGTATAAATTGGGTTTTAAAAAGGCATTAAATAGCTGCCATTCTTTTTGGGTTGGAGGTGGGCCTCAAACATTTTTGAGCTTTACAAGTGCGCCCTGAGTTTGAAAAGGTTGGGAACTACTGCACTAGCAGTTATGTAATAATGACACCGAAACCATGGCTTAATTGTGCGTTGACAAATTCCCATTGTTGAATGAAACACTATGCAGAATACAATGTGAGAGCATTTTATAATAGCATTATGTGGCAGCACGGCTTTTCTAAACAAAAACCTTTGAATCAGTGATGCCCAATCTGTGGTCCGTGACCCTCTGGTGGGTCACGAAAGTACTGTAAGTGGGCCACAAATAGTTTCCAATGTAGAAAGGTTTTTGGTTGTTTTACAAGGATAAAAACATACTGAGTAAAAATATTAAAAATTTGATTTTTTAATATTTTTAAGACTTAAAAGTGGGTTGAAAAAAGTTGTGAACCACCACAATGACAGAGGTAAACAGATGATAACAGCGTTTCCCTGCTTATTTTAACATCTTCTACCCAAAATTAAAGCCCAATTACACACAATGCTGAAAAAATTGAGCATTTCATGACACATCGATCATTTTTAGGAAACGTAACTACAAATAAATGCAGGGCATGCCACACATTACTCACTACCACTGTTCTGCTTGCTTATAATGTTTATCTAGCCCTCTATCTAAGTGATCTCACTACCCTTGTGTGAGAACAGTTAAGCTTAATATGTGTAGATCCATTTACTGTCTATTGTAAAACAACTTAAAGGAAAACTCAGTTTCTTTCTGGTGTTTTTGTTAAAAGTCTGTTATTCATTTTTTATTTTTTTGTGAAACTTTTTTCAGTATTTATCTCAGGGGAGATTCTTCTATTGTACCTATGTTTAAAAAAAAATCCCAGTGCATTCCTTATTGATCTACTGGTATGAGGAAGATGGTACATTTCATGGGTGGAAATAGATAAAGATCAGAGCCACAAAAGAAAGAAGGACTTGAATTTTTGGCAGGAGATCAAATCGTTGCATCCTGAAACCATTTCTCGTCAGACTCCAGAGACGTTTCATCAGTTCCTGTAACACTGGGTCCGTGACTCAAATGTCTCAGGGGAAACTTGGCAGCGATTTTGCCTATAGTGTCAGACGGTTTGTAGTTGAACTCAGGGACAGAGGGTACTGAGATAGTCGCGCACACTCTGCTCACATGACATGCAAACAGCAAAGGGATTACTTCAGACAATCTTTTATCCGCCGGTCGATGCAGGCGCCCTCAAGGAACAATAAAATGTACTAGAACAGGGTTTCCAGAGTGGACAAACAGCACATGCACAGACTTGCACGTTTTGAAAGTGAAATGACGTGGAAGATCATGTGACCACTCACACACGGGGGTGAATCAAAACACTTTCATCTGCTGCGTGGAAGAATAAGCACACAGACACACACACACACAGAGTCATATTCCAGGTCATGAAGCGTACCACGACACGCTTTGAGGTCTGATATGTTGGCAGCATTTCAAAAGGGAAATCCAGGGCAGTGTGGGACATACTGCTTTTATTACAGCCTCGATACGAAGGCTCACCTCAGATGAACTCCTCATTACCTCACTCTGTGAAACGCCGTCATCTCTAGTACAAAATGTACCCTTCACTCTGCCTGACACACATGAGGCGGTATGAATGGATTTAAAGCAGGAATGAAACGTGCATCACACGGTTCTTTAAAAGAAAAAAAAATCATAATCCTGTTTCCTGGAGGCTTTAAATGATTTTACAGTTTTCAGAGGTTGAAATTTCTAGTCATGTCAGGTTGGGAATACCTCACTGTCAATGATTATTTTGATAAAACAGTTTTACTCAATAGAAAAAAAATAAGAAGAAGCTTTTATTCACAGTAAGTGGTACATGTGCTATGAAAAATAAAGAAATACAGCCACAACAAGCAGACGAGGGATTAAAGCAGCGTCACTGTTGTGCATGGATTGCAGTCTAATAGAGTAGAAAACATGATTGCAACTTGCAAAACATGTGCCGCTTGTAATCCGATAAGAGCAAATAGTCCTCAAGTTTTAACACAACAAATCTTTTAAGTAACCCGAGAAGTCTTCATCAAAACAAAAGTCGTATTGAAGAAAGACGAAGCAGCAGCGGTTGATGCCAGAACCACTGAATTCACAGCGTTTGATGACCTTTTTCTGAGGAAAAGGACCAAAGAATAAACCAACCAATGGTCTATTTGCTTCATCTGATCTCTTTTGTGTGATAAACATTATGAAGCGATTCGGTTCAAATTGACAAATGTGCTTTTTGTAAATAATCTGTTGGCAGAAATTGACGCACAAGTGCACGTCATAACTGAGTCAGTAAAAATCTCTTTATCTGGCTTTGAAGTCAGTATTTTCTGCATTGTCATAACTTCTCCACAGTCCCAGCTGGTCGATGTCTGTGGTTTAGATTGAAACGTCTCAACACCTGTTAAATCTTGGTGCTCGAGCCTGATGACTAACTACCTTCCATGTTGCATCTTTCTCACACTCACTTGTCCTCGTACGAGACAATAATAACTCCAGTATGTTCTTATCTATTTCTTTACATTGCACTTGGAAGTCGATGACACCACCTGGCAATCCCAAACTAGATCCACCTGCTGGATCTCAGTGTTCTTTTTTATTTATAAGCCTACGTTTTACTAAGATCGACGAATGAAGACACGTCCCAGAGACGTTAAAGCGATTTATAGGTGACAGTGAAGAGCGTTCCAGTCTGTTACCTGCACCGTTTATACATTGGCTAAATACCTGAACATATAACAGACTTTGTTCATGAAACCTGGCAGGTTAAAGTCCAACAAAAGCCTCGGGGACAGGATTCAGTACCTTGAGTTCATACATGTAGCTCACAGGTGATGTTGGGACAGTTTAAGAGAAACGCTGTAGCTTAAATTCTTCTGTAAAGTATTTTCTCTCTTTAAAAAATATCAACAATATGTTGGGAACATGTTGCAAAACCTAATCTCAGTCTGATCATTGTTGCTTTGATCAAAAAAAGAAAAAAGAAAATAAAGAAGTCATATTTACATTAAGTTCACACTGTTTAATTTATATCATACAAATATTAAAAAAAAAGTAAAATGATTTTTTTTTTCATGCCTTAACCCTCTGATGCATGAATTATGAAAATCAGTGTCAGGATTTTTCCCTTGAGTGTTTTTATTTGTCTTAAAGCATGAAAAAAAAATCCTTTAAAAAAAAAATATATATATATATATATTTGTAACTGAGCATTCAACATAAAACAGTGTGAACTTAATGTAAATATGACTTAATTTCTTTTTGTTTTTTGGTAATTTCATGAATAATCTTTTTTTAATGCCTAGTGAAATATTTTTCTCTTTCATCCATTTTCACACTGAATAATTGATAGTTATTACGCTGTTTTTCTCTCAAATGTTTGTATATAACTTTTTTTGAAAAACAGATATATTTTGAAAAAGTATTGAAAACATATTTTCAGGCCCTAAGAAGAATAAAAATATCCTGACACAGGCTAATTTGAATTTTCACCACATGAACCATTGAATTTAGGAGTAAATAAGTTTTAAATAGGTGTCCACTGTAGTGACCACTATGCACCACAGGGTTAAGACAAAAAAAAAAACACTCAAGGGTTAAGGTCACATTATCGTTGCTGCAGCTCTCTGACACAATTCAGAATTTCTCATGTGACCCCTTGTAAAAATTAATTGCCCACCCTTGCTCTCGCCTTTTTATTTCACAGATGGTCTCTGACTAGTCCTGAAAAATGGATGTGAAAAAAATAAATCCAATCCTCCTAATCCAAACCAGATCTATTTGTCTATTTGATGACAGATTACCTTGTCGTTTCTCCGTCAAAAGGCCGGCATGCTGGATTGCGGCTCCTGGCTCGGGGATTAGAGAGGCCACCTGCGGCCACCTCTGTGTCTGACAGACTGTGAATCCAATATGTAACAGTGGGGAGGTCTGATACAAAAGAAAGTGGAGGGTTACATTATTTAAATCTTTACTTCTGAGAGGAGACTGTCTTTTTCTCTAAAAGCCACTCTGAAATCCTTTCAAAAACAGTGACTTGTTGAAGAACTTTTGATTTATTATACTTACCCAGGTTGCTCTGTGTGCACATGAGGCACTGAATGATTTTTTTGAGTGGCTTCAATCATGAACCAGGGTTACAAATTTGACCAGGACACTTAAGGTGACTAATCTTGGCAGCGGTTTGTATTTATAGCCCAACATGCAGAATAGCAGGATTGTCTCGCCTATTTATGGCCTCTTGATCAGGATTATAGTTACTGACTGTTTTATATTAAACCTTTGAGTGTTTAACCTTTCTTTCCTCAATCCAATTAGTTTAGGTTGCCCTGAAGAAGGGTTGAACACGCAAGGGTTAACTGTTGTGAAGTGAGTTCCCATTTCTCTAATGTTTTCATGTATACTTTCCTAAACTACTAAAAAAGTTTGCTGCTCTAAGACTAAAACCAGAAACAACCCTGCTCCCAATATCTATTTATATTGGCCTAGTTAGAGATTGTTCACGTTTTTCAGTCACACGCAACAAATCCAACATTATTCCTGGCTCTGCTGCTGTTTAGGAGTTTTGTATGCTCATAGCTAATAGTTTTTGTTTTCTTTGGACAGTCCACTGAGCAACAAGACCATAAGAATAAAGGTTCATTCTTTCACTGTGGTTATTTTTAATGCATGCTGTTGCGGGGTAGGTGTCAGACAAGCGTTTACCAGAAACTGCTGAAACAGGCTTTGAAAATACTTTTCATGGCAAAGATTCACTAAGAGAAATGTGTGAGACTTATCAAAAAATTCCAGATAAGTTGTTGGGGATGTGAAATCCCACTATCAGATCACAAAGAGGAAAGACGTACTTCTTGGTTTACAGGGGGCGCTAAAATCTGTCCGGGCTGGAAGTTCCTCATGGGAGCACAAAGTAAATGATGAATCATTTTCTGTCAGCTCCCGGCAGCTGGACCGGGTGAAATCGGTTGTGGTTGGATCATAGCAAGATGGATCTGCAGGATTTCAGAAAGGAATCAGGCAGCTCCATCTGCTCTGCAAGGTTACCTGAGATGAGCACTAGCACCAGTTCTATAGAAAAGGGTTTAAAGGTGAAGTATGCAGAAATTTTCAATAGGTTTCATTTCTCTGTTTACCATCAGTATCCAAACTTGTCTCCTCTGTGGCTCAGTGGCAGCAGCTGCACATGCTCACTGCCGCTAACCGTAACTAAAAGCATATCTAACAGTCGTAGCTTGGTAAACACACCATAGACAGTAAAAAAAAAAGCCCTGTGAGCGCCTGTGGAATAGCATGAGAGAAACTCAAGAGCCATGTACCTGACTTCCTGCAGGTAAATGAGATACGCTGCAGATATAGAATCATTCTTTCTCTGTGTTACGGACGCTATCGTAGCATTTCCCACTCGCTTTCAGCAACACATACTCAGCCTTTAAAGTGATATCAGTGGAAAACAGCACCACAAAAGCTCCAGTGGTTGCAAAAATTGTGACTCCCGACTGCGAGCCAGTGAATATCGTGGAAGCCTTGAGTTGCGAAGCCATCCATACCGTGCCCTACTCGAGCACGATAGCATTTTGCAACCAGTTATCGAATCCGGAAAGTATCAGTTAACTGTTTACAGCACTTAAATGAACCAGAGGGTCATCAAACTGAAACTCCTGAATGTGAACGTGCTGACACATTGTCTCAAGATCTCTCAAACTACTGCAACATGTTAAACGATGGGACATTTTGTTCATGCACTTCTGCACGTTTCATTAGTAATAGATACTATTTTCATCGGGAAAGCACTTTAAACTGTCTCCTTCCTCTGAGTCTTAGTTTCACGTCACATTTTTGGAAACGGATTCATTACAATTGTAAGAAGTTGTTTTACCTTTGTGCTTCTTCTCTGCCTATCAAACAGGTTTTGTAGTTCACAGAAAAGTGTTTGAACAACTTTTCACAAAAAACAGAGCAGCCCAATCCTCTCATGATACAGTAAACAAACCTTGTTAGATACAGGTTTGCCCAGAGAACCAGGAGATACTGGACTATCTCTTTTTTGGCAGGCCTGATTGTGCTCTAATCCCTCTATGTTAAACAGTTCCTGTCTGTGGAAAACGTCGGCTCAGAAACCGCACCTGTGGGCCATTTATTCCCCGTCTCTTTCATCTCCCCGTTATCATTCAGTACATGTTATCTCTAAGCAAATGTAACACCCACGTTATGTAAAGCAATCAAATAAAAGAATAAACTCATTACGGTGCTGTTTTTGTGGAAGCTCATAAATAACCACGACTCATCAGGCGTGATTCCTGCGCTGCTGATGCTGCGTCCAGCTGTGAGCGGAGCCTGTGTGATCCAGGCCCCCGCGCTCCAGAGGCGTCCGTAAATACATCACCGCAGCTGTCAGCGGGATACGAACTTTACCCGTGATAAAATGTGGGCTTGTAAGTCACATCAACTCCTGTCCTGCTGCAAGTTCGTAATGTTGTGTGACTCATTTTGTCCCGTCTGCTCGCCTCATTTAACCTCTTACGCCTCAAAGGGTCATCAATGATCTTTTCGCTGTAAACAGTAAAGCCTTAGTCGAACATCAGAATGCTGTATCATGTTAGAAAGCTTGGATTATTCATACTTTAGTCGCTAAGTTTGTTTCACAGTTTTCTTAACCAACAAAACATTATACGTGAAAGAATCACTCACTTAACAATCCCAACAACTGAGACGTCCTACCTGTTTGGGGTCATTACATCACATCCTGACGCCTGTACCCTGAATATTCACTCTCCTTTCCACCAGAGGAATCCAGAGTTCAAACATATCAAAAGTGTTGTTTCATCAAATTATTCCAAGTGGTGAAATTTCTCCTGTAAAGTCCGTTGTTTGTTCTCATCAATAACAGCAGCTTCACAGTCCTAAAGCATTTCCTCCTCAATGTCAATCTGGAAAAACTTGGTGTGTTTGTTTTTCTTAAGATTATAGCTGCCAGAAAAAAAGTGACTCCATCATTTTCTGTTGAGTTTTTATCCCAGGAGAGCTTGTGATAGTCAATAAGAGTTCCATGCTTAGCTGGCCAAAAGTGCACATAGGTCTATATAACCGCCCTGTTAGAGGTTAGTTTGTTGGTTTACAAGCCAGCCAATCATCTTACCCTCCACACAAAATCAGCTGTAGCCATTTAGATAATTGGCGACACCCATTTGTTGCCGTGTGTCTTCATGCACATTCATATGCGCAACAGAAGAGGTACAATCAGTGACTGGGAACTACAATTTTGTGTTTTTTCTTGTGAAACTTTTCACAAAGAGAGCACAGTTGACTAAAAAGAGGACACTGAGCGCTGATGATGCTGGTTTTGTTTGCACAGACTTTTCGGACAAAAATGTGGATGGTGTGTACAACTCTGCTGGTGTTTGGTCACCTGAGACTAAAAACTATCAAACTCTTACAAGCTTACCTAAAAATCTCAAATTCCACCCAGATGTAGATGAAAAGGTGTAGAAGTGATGTGGTGGATGTTTTATGTCTGCCATGAAGCATTTTGATGAAGTTGCAAGAAAAGAAAGGAAAAAAAGTTTCTGCTGCATTTATCCTGATGTGGACATTAGAGCCACTTATCAAAAACATGACATTTTCTGAAACTAGAAACTTTAATCTTTCAAATGAGGTGTCGCTGATGAATTTTGACCTCATGGTTCTACAGTTAAAGCTTTGAAACACAGTATGGTATATAAACCAGAATTAGGGGGTATGTAAGAAGTTAACCTCCTTCTAACAAAATCCCTTTCTGTTTTTTTAATTTACTTGTTCTTCATTCTGTTCCGCGCCACTGTTTCTCAGAGACGCTGTGGCCTCATGTGACCCCTGTGTTTTTGCACAGTTATACTCTCATCCTCTCCTCTCCTGCTGTTCTCCCAAATCTACCAGCGAGCACATGCTGTTTGCTAAAAAAAAAAAAAAAAAAAAAAGAGCGACTCCTTCCCAGTAACACCACCTCTCTTTAACACATTTCTCTCTGCTGTGCAGCTCAGCTTAAACCCACAGTGATGTGTGAGGGAAACAAAGATGGAAATTTTCTTACTTTTAGGCTCGTCCTCGTTTCATCTGCCTCTGAGTCGTCTTTTTCACTGGAGGGAGCCTGAATCAATCATCAGTTTCCTAGAACACCGATGAGTAATTCTTCTTTAACCCTTCGCTGAGTAAAACAGCTGCTCGGTAGCTTTAAAATGACACATTCCCCTCAGTAGCAGCTCTTTGAAATGTGATAATGTGTGTCACACCGTGTGAAAACAACGGGGCTCTGTTCAGCAAATGCAGACCACCAGACTGCAGCAGCCAGATGGTGTTATTCTGGTTTAGGTGGCCTACATGCAAAAAGTCACTGAGTCACGGCACTGCAGATTTTAGTCCAGTGCACCCTCAGTGGATAAAAAGAAGTTTTCAAAAGATGTGAAATGTTGCACATACAAGTAATTTGCCTGTGAAGATTCTCAGTCATCCAGGTCATTGCACTTCTGAGCTAGTTAATGACACAGCCAGACTTCTTGAGATCAGTTTTAAAAACAATCCAAACCTCTAAAATTCGTCAGCAGTGGTTGACAAAATCTTGCTCCACTACAAGTAAAAGTATCTTGGTCAAAATGTTACTCAAATTAAAGTATTAAAGTACTCGGGGTAGCACGTATAAAACCAACTCTCAACCTGTTTTTTAAGTTACAAAAAAGAGCTGTCAGAATTCATCGCTCAGATTTCCTGGAACCAGCAAACGCTTTGTTCATCAATTAAAAAAAAATACTTAAATTTTATGATTTAGTTGAATTTAAAATTGCATAAATAATGTATAAAGCAAATAATACTTTACTTTGCCGCAGCAGTCGGAGGCTGTTCGAAACTACAGAGAGTCTGTTTGATTTAAGGGGACGAGGTGTTTTCAAAAAATGACGACAAGAACTTATATCAAGCAGAGGTGTGTTTCTGTTAAAGGTGTAAACTTATGGAATAGTTGTGACAGTGAATTAAAAATGTGTAATTCACTTTCTTCATTTAAAAACATGTTTAAAACTAAAGTAATAAGAAAATATGTAAACATACTATCATATGTTTCGAAAATGTATATATTTTTTCCATTTAGAAAACTTATGGTGTTACTCAGACCATGTAACTAGGTTGATTAAGTTTTTTTTTGTTGTTGTTTTTTTTTTTTGCAAAGTGGGTAGGCAAAATAAGCATAAGCTTCAGCCTACACCCTTTTAATTAGCTTCAACCATTATGTGATATATGAATCTATAATGTATTTGTTGTGGGTGGTCTTTAAATGCTAATCGAATAAATTGAAATTGAAAATTGAAAACTTACTTTTTAAAGAAACTAGGGCTAGAACTCAATTAAAAAGTTCATCTAATTAACCCTGTAAAGCCAGACCTATCAAAAAATAGTCTGAAAATTCCAATTTTTTAGAACGGAGATGTTTATTAACCCACTTTTGACAAAATCCACAAAAATATTGCCTTGTCACTTTATTCATGATATATTTCTTATATCACACTGACACTCTAGGCAGCTTTGCAAACTATTTATCTATTTTATTTAAGTTATTTTTAATAAAAATGCATAAATTTCATGCAGAAAGCACTAATTTAAAAAGAAAAACGAACTATTTTGATGGTATTCTTACTGCAACCTCTTGAAATCAAGCATAATTTTCCTGAAAATAGTTCAGTGGATGATTTCATGAGGCTCATTGTGTTTGATGGCAGGAATCAGCCATAGTGTATTTGGCGTTTGCAGCCTACACATCTTTATAATGCTGAACAAAATAACATTTACAACCATCCAGACTTCAGCTTTTCAGGAATGCTTTGCATATTTTAGCAAAACACATTGAGCACATATTTCATCAGCCTGGCTTTGTAGTCGGTGAGGCGTTAAAAACCTGCCTGACTGTCTGAAGTCCTAACTTGTCACCCGCTGAAATTGGTTTGATATTTGGTGTGAAACAAAAATTAAAATGAAAGAAACTCCAATCTTTCAAGCCTCTGAAATTTTACATCAGGTAAAGATGTAAGAAAAAATTATTTACTTTAAATTCTGGAAACTGGTCTCCTCAAGTGCACTTCTGTTTGAAGAGTGGGATTATAAGAATAATATGCAACAAAATGAGGAATTTAAATTGAGCATTTATTTTTCATGAGAGTTATTGTGATATGTCTTTGTATTATTTCCAAAAATGTTTGCGAACTATCAAATTCTGCCTTTAGTAATCCTCTTTGGGACTGGGGTGTTAATCGACCATAGTTAACCCTCTGTTACATGAATTATGAAAGTCAGTGTCAGGATTTTTCCCTTGAGTGTTTTTATTTGTCTTAAGGCATGAAAAAAAGGTTTTAGGTTTTTTCTATATATCTGTAACTGAGCATTCAACATAAAACAGTGTGAACTTAATGTAAATATGACTAATTTTAACACTCTTTCAAGTTTACAAGCTTTTTGACCCTCAAATGTTTATCTATAACTTTTAAAAATATCTAGAATTTTTTTTTGGGGGGGGGATTGCAAACATTTTTTCAGGCCCTAAGAAGAATAGAAATATCCTGACACAGGCTAATATGAATTTCCACCACATGAACCATTAAATTTAGGAGTAAATAACTTTTAAATAGGTGTCCACTGTAGTGACCACTATGCACCACAGGGTTAATATGAAATATAAATTAAAACCAACCAGAAAAGTTGTTTGACTTGAGGGCATTTTCCAGTGTTTTCTTTCGTGATATAAACCAAAAAAATTGTTTTGATGGAAGATAGGGAAGCATTTAGTAATGCAATCCTCAAAAGACATATTCAAAAGCTGACAAAATTTGGTTTGTGGGCATTATGATTATTCATTTTTGCTCTTATCACTCAAACCATTTTAAATAAAGTGCAGAAAGTAATAGTTTTGGTTAGGTATGTCACTGATAAGAAACTAGAAAACAAGTTGTTTAATCCATCAAGGTTATTAAAATAAAGCGTTGATTACAGTTTTGATAACACTGTATCTCCTCAGTCTCTCTTTCAGGAGTCCGTGCTTGTTGTCCTTTTATCCTCAGATAAATGAATTTTAAAACTTTCTTACATAACGGTGAGTTGAGAGGAATATCTCCATGGTAACAGCAGAATAAACACCCTCCAGCTTCATGTTTTGGTAACTGAAGTTGTTTGGCGTTCTGCTCTCCTCTTCGTTTCATAAAAAGGCTCCGGACATGTGTAGATGCAGCAGCCTGGTGGGGATGCTGGGCCGGGGTCACAAACACCAGATGACAATAAGAAACGCTCACGAGTTCAGTCAGTTCAGCTTTTTATGAGAAGAATGGAATCAAAAATAGGGGGGGGGGGTACTGTTGATGAAGTACTCAGAACCACCCCCTCTTAGCTTTTCAACAACGTGAGCCAATGTAGGTACAATATATTCCTCGCAGCACAGTTGAGCAAAGTGCTGAATAAATAAAGCAACGACTGTTTGAAGAAATTAAATATATTTTTGTTCTCTGCAGAAATCAATTCCAACTTCAAAAAGGAAAGAAACCCCAGGAAGTGTTGACTTCATCGCTTTTTAAAAACATGCCCTTAAAAAAAAAGAAGACGTGGTGAAAAACTAATTTCCTCGGGGCCTGAAGAGAACAGAGAGGACTCTGGGTATGGGAATAAAAGGTCACACAATAACAAATGATTACATAAATCACTATTTTGTGTCAAACACCACATCAGTCCAAGGATTAGAAAAGGTAAAAATACAGTTGATAGAAAAGTGTTTGTAGCTGCACAGGCAACAGCTTCACTGTATGATTCAGCAAGTTCACTACAGTAACGCAAACCAGGAAAACATTGATTTAAATACAATTTTCTCACTTTTATTAGCATATTGTTATTTTTGTTTAACTGTGCACAGAACGATTTTAAGGCATGATGTTTTTAACATTTTCACATTTATGAAAAAACTTAAACATCACATCCACATATGTATTCACAGCCTTTGCTCCACACTGTAAAATTCAATTTTGCACATTTTTTATTCCAGCATGTTATTCCATGTTGATATGACAAAAAATTACTGAAGTTGTGGTGATAACACTTAAAATAAGTTGGCATTTTCTCAATTACAACATAAATCAGTGACGCATACTGACTTGATAATCTCTTTGGCCCCTCCCAGCTGTTTAGTAAAGCTACAGCTTTCAAATGATACCCATAATGCCTTTGTGACCTTGTGACCTAACACTTACACCATGAGTGAGGAGGGAACAAAATGCAAAATGAGCTCATTTTTTAGCTTTAGACTTATGCACACGTGATGTCTTGGTTTTTGTTTATAACAATTTGGCAAATATTTAAAGAAACTTTTCGTTTTGGAATGAGACTGTAACAAAACAAAATAGGGTGGAAAAAGTAAAGCACTGTGAAGTAGTCACGTTACTGTCCTTAAAGAATCAACTGTACCAATCAAGAAATCTATAGAGCAGTGTTCTCACAAATATTTTTGTTTGTTTGTAAAGAGGCTTCAATGTTCATTTTAACCCTGAAATGTCAGAAGTATCACATTTGATACATGAGTTCAAAGACCTCTCTCATCAACATGATGAATAGTTTCTTTAAAAACCTGTTAAAAATATTTTTAAAAACATATTCTACCACCTTGAGGATTATCATATCACTACAGTCGGCTGAAGTTGTATTTTGGCCCTTTTCAAAATGTCTGCTCTCATGAAATCATCCACTCACACACAAAGCTGCAGCCAGAAAAACATTGAAAAAGTCACTTTTTTATTTTTAAATAAGTGTTTTCTGCATGAAATAAATGCATATTTACCAAAAATAACTTTGATAAAATACATAAAATAGTTTGCAAAATTGCCCAAAGTGTCAATGTGATTCAAGAAATATATCATAAATGAAATGATGAAGCAATATTTTTTGTGGATTTTGTTAAAAGGGTTAATAAACATCTCAGTTCCAAAAAATTCGAATTTTCGGACAGTTTTTTGATAGGTTGAGCTTTACAGGGTTAAAATGTTTCAAAAACAACTAAAATCTCTTTTTCAGGAGCTATAAGTTAAATGGATTTGGACAGGGTGGTAGAATCAAGAGTTTAATGTTTAAAAAAAAATCCATAAAGTTAAAAACCTAACAAAACATTTCCAAAGCTTTGTTTCTTTCTTTGATTTTGCTACCAACAGGAATCTATTACAGGCAGATTTAACAGTCACGGTGGGGTCACATGAGGTGAACCCTTCTGAAATGTTACAGCTGCTGTAACTGAGAGCACAACGTGAAAATTAGTATCATTCAATTACGTGAGGCCACTTAAAATAAAAATATCCATCTCTCGTATAGGCTCTGTCTTTGTGCTCTTTTTGTGAAACGCTGGTGTCGTTGTGAATCCAGCTACACAGAGACAGAGGACTCCATGTGCCGACTCTTGTTCCACTGCGTCACTGCTGTTGAAAAAAAAAAAAAAGTGTCCTCAAGACATGAACAAATGGTACTTCAGAGCTCAGACAGAGCATCCATCAACGAGCTGAGATCAGAGCTAAATATGTTTCACCTGTGAGTGCGGATGTAAATCTTGTCATACTTGGAGTGGCTCAGAGAAAAGAAGTCTCAAAATATTTTACTTACAGAGCTGATTTAAAAACACTGGAGTCTATAAATAGTGAGCTGATCATAAAGTGCTTCAGCTTCTTTCTGTTTTCTTTCCGTGACTTTTGTTCTCAGCACATTGTGTCATTTTAAAGCTAATGAAAGAAATAAGGAAATTTTCTCAGAGCTTATTTGATTTTTTTAGTTGAGCTGTGAGTTCATACGGTTTAGTGCTAACCTTAAAACACTGTCGCCGGGTGAAATTCACCAGAGCAAATGTATTTACATTTTTTTCATTATGTTGTGTTTATATGAGTTGTGTAGATCCCTGGAAAGCTTCAGGCTGCTCACTGACATCATCGAAAGTAGGTGTGTTCCCTGCTGCTACTGTCTCTATATATTTTTTAATAGGCATGTGTTGGAAAATGATTGAAAAATAACATAAATTTTCTTAGACTTTTACAGAACAAGACTCACGTGTCCAAGGAAT
Organism: Thalassoma bifasciatum; assembly: GCA_008086565.1. Taxonomy (NCBI): domain Eukaryota; kingdom Metazoa; phylum Chordata; class Actinopteri; order Labriformes; family Labridae; genus Thalassoma; species Thalassoma bifasciatum. The sequence goes on from RPOG01000516.1 coordinate 244,963, forward strand.
GGGTAAACCAAAGAAAAAGTTCCCAGCAAATGTTTTTAAGGACTTTTTCACCCTGATTTTTCGAGCCTTATGCTTGGTTAATTTGGACAAATGATGGCATTTTCTTAGCCTAGCTCTTTCACATGGAAAATTTCCTTGTTGCACACGTCTGAGATTTGTAAATGTCGGACAACATGACGGACGAACAGGAGCTTGGACTGTCAAAAGTTAAGATTTCTGAGGTTAATCAGACAAAGATCACCTTGTTAATGAACAATAAGAACGATTCCTTGCAGACACACTCAGCAGAGAAGAGGAATGGGTGGATAGAAATGTTGTGAACAAATGCAAACTACTTCTCCGCTACTTTCGTTTTCTGGTAGACAAGTTTTTTTGCAATACACCGCCATGGGCAGTTTGCCAACAAACGCCAACAGATGCCCATCTAACGCTTATGTAACAGATGTAAAATGAGTGATTTAATCAAAAAGGTTCAAAACACGTTTAAAAGTTGTAACAATCATAAGCTAAAAATGACGTCAGGGAACAGTTAAGGTTCATTACCCCCTTTGCCCCCCTCCCACATGTGCAAGTCTTTGATTTTTACTTTTTTCTTTTTTTTTTTGTAGTTGTTGTTGAAATGGTTTATTATGTTGCGTATGTGCTGAGGTGTTTTTTTCCTGATCCCAAACTGCCCTCTCCTCCCCAGGAGCCTAGTCTGGTATTATGCTTTTTCTCCCTCCCCCTGTCCCTGTGTTCTCCCTTTCTGCCTAATCAAACAGGGTGCTATGCATGGAAGCGACCTAACTTCTTGAAAATAAAGCAATGGTTTTCCTGAAAATATGCGAGTGGATGACAACCCTAAAAGTGGTAGAATATATTTTTAAAAATAATTTTAAGAGGTTTTCAAACAATCTATTTATCATGTTTTTAAGATAGAGGTCTTTGAACTCATGTATCAAATATGATATGTTTGGCTATAAAGGGTTAAAGTAGACATGCTGCTCTTATATTAACATTGGAATGACTTTCTTATGCACTGAAAAAAAATCTCATGCCTTCTGACGTCTGCTTGCAGCCTTCTGTACACAGGGGAGTGTCTGTACTTATTTAACCGGTGTGGCTCCTGAGGTGTTGTAAAGTGCGTGTACACACATATATTAAATATTATCTTTCTGCATGAATTATCCTCTCATCAAAATACCACACAGAAACTGTATTCCAGAGTATGCATTGTACTTTTTTGTCTTTAAAAGTAACACAACAGAGTAACAAAACGCATAAATCTTCTGCGGTTAATTTATTTTTTAAGGACTCAGGTGGAAAACTCGTTCCACAGCAGACTGTCAGCACTAACCTGAGGCCTGACGTGAAGTTTGATGAGTCAGCAGGTAGAAGTGTCAGAGCCCTGAGAGGATTCATTTGGGGAAGAATCTAAAACCAGAAAGCTTGAATACTCAGAGGTGGCATCAGAATTTGAACAAGTTGGGCTAGAAGGTCGAACACTGGGAAAATTGGAAGTGAAAAAAAAAAAAATTCAACATGAGACTGACTTCACAATTTTGACAACAAGCAGCTTAGACGCCAAAGGGAGCAGGAACAGGACCAGGAGAAACAACAACAACCACAGATGACGTGAATCTGAGGAGCACGAGGCCAAGCGGAGGATGATGCAGACTTAGTGGTGAGTGTGTGAGTGAAGTTGAAGTAGACTAACAGAGAAGGCGTGTAGAAGTAACACACACTCCTGAGTAACTGTCTTTTTCATGCTTTCAATCTCACTCGGTAAAGGGCGCATCTCTCTTGTATTTCCACATCAAGTCTACTTCATGATTTAATGAAGGATCTACGTCCCCACATGCTCAAATTGATTCGATTGGAAGATGAAACCAGCAGAAAGATCCATGTAACCTCGGATGATCAAAAGCTGGATTTGTCTGTATGTCAAATTGAAAGTTTTGTCTTTAGTTGGTACTTCAGTAAAGACTTAAGTCACAGTTTCACACTCTGTTTAACTCAAAAGTTTCTCCTCTTTTCATAGAAATGGAGGTATGTTACGCCACATTATATAATAATGTAATACATTTTCACTTCATTTTGTAATAAACCTCGTGGACGCAAGATGTAGTAAATTTTACCGCGTTATGTAATTAGTTCTAACATATCATGTGACTTAATACAAAATGCAGGTGTTGCACTTTTTCAATTAAGAAAATGTAAGAATTTGGTGCATTATGTAATAAACCACTAAAATCGATGTCTTAATTAGACAAAAAAGCAACAACCACATACCGTCAGAAAACAACATTGACTTTAGGCTTTGATTTAGATTTGACCGATGGATCACTCTTCATTAATTTGTATAAACGATTCATACTAGTATGCTTAAAGTTAATGTCTTTCTGAAAGTATGATGGTTTTTTTTCCCTAAATAAGACATAAATTTCGGTGGTTTATTACATAATGCATCAAATTCTTATGTTTTCTTGTTTAAAAAAAATTGCAGAATCCACTTTTTGTAGTAACTGACACAATGTGTAAGAACTTATTACATAATGCCGGAAAAATGTATTACATATTGTGTTCAAAATGTTATGTTGTTATTACAAAATGGATTAGATTATTACAAAATGTGTTCGATCATTACAAAACGTATAGTTAAATGCGTCTTTTGGCTCCCCAGAGGACACTTAAGCACATGTTTAAGCTCCCCAAGGACTGTAAATCATGGATTTTGGCTCCCAAGAAGGCATTTTGGTGTAAGTTTGGCACCAAGTAAGGCACTTTAGCAAACGTTTGGCCTCTGAGTAGGCACTTTATCGTGTTTTGGTTACCAAGAGTGTATCATTGTTAGTTTAGCACCAAGTAACACACTTTAGCAAGTGTCTTTAAGGGCACTTAATCCCATTTTGGCTCCCAACAGGTCACTTAAGCATGCATTTTGGCATTTTAGAGGACACTTGAGCACATATTTTGGCACTCAAGAGTGCACTCTACCAGGTTTTGGTTCCCAAAAAGTCACTTTCGTGCACCAAGTATGGCTCTTAAGCAAGCAATTGGCTCTGGAGAGTGCACAAAGGTGTGTTTTGGCTCCCAAGAGGACACTTTAGAACAGGTTTAAACCTCCAAGAGGATACTTTGGCATATTTAGACGGACTTCTGCATTTGTGTTTGCCCCTTAGAAGTCACTTAAGCGCAAGTTTGGCTCCGAGAAGTGCACTTACACATGGTGTTGGCTCCTGTGGCACTTCAGGGTGTGGGCACTTTAGCCTATATTTTTTAACAATTGGGCCTCAAATTGGGATGACCGTTCCTTGTCTTGACTAAAAGTCCACACTTTTTCCCATAAGTTTGCACTTTTACACACAGTTCTCAAGTCAATGTGTCTCATTTGTGGCATTTAAACCACCAAAAAAATTTTATTTGAAGGAGTTTTGAGCAGTAGTAAAAACTATATTAATCAAAATTATAAAAGCATGTTTTGAAATTGTGCTGGGAATAAAAAAGCTTTACATGTAGGCAAAGAGCAAGAGAAAGCAAATTGTTTTTTTGTTGTCATTATTTTTTAACTCTCGATTTGTAAAGTGCAATGACAAACAGAAAGAAGACAAAAGCAAACAGCAGACAAACAACTGTCTGGGTCGGACACTTTCCCTTTCTGTTAAGACGATCTCAACCTTAAACCCTGACAGGCTAACAAGCTAGAGCACTCTCAAGACCAAATATTCCTGTTAATGTCAACCTCAAAGCATAAAAAAGGTCTTTGGAGACTTCAAAGAAGTTCAGCCTCAACTCCATGTGACTCTGTGACCCCTTTGCTATAAAAACCGGTTCTTTGTGAGGTGAAAACAGCTCACGTGGGAGCAGAAAAGTGGTCTATAAATGATGCAAAACTTCACTCAGCTTCACTAAGAAAAAAAATCACTCCAGCTTTTTGAGAGCAAAGGTTTGTGAGGGGCAACATTAACTATATGTTGCACTTCGCTAATTGCCGGTTACGGGTTTTGAAACGGTCCATTACAGTTATTATAAGTTACTCGACAGAGAACAGCGCTGAGGGGAGGGGGTGATAATGGAAGAGCTGGACGCAAAGGATTTCAGCAAACACATCGAAGGGCAGAAGGTCACACGAGAGGGGAAAAGGATTTAGAGAAAAAACTGATTTACAAATACAGAAAAAATAGCAAATCTCAAGAATTATGTCACAACTGTTTGTACTCTAAATATTATTATCTTTACATGTACAAAAGTGAAGAAACAGTCTGGTTAACATCATGTTACAGTTACTGAAGCTTGAACAAATATTCTGCTCATTTCACAGACTGCAGCTTAAGTTTTTGTCCTCTCCAAAAAAAAAAGAAAAGAAAAACCCACTTGAAATTATTGTGTCGAAACTCTTTCTACACTTCAGACTGGAACATAAATCCAGTCCCATTACACTGAGGTACATACAGGAAATAACATGAGAACATGTTGAGTCATTTTGGCCTCTGTCCAATCCAAATGTTTGCATTTCTCTTCAGCGAATGTTAGTATCGCTTATACGTGCGTCATGCATTCTTCAATCACAGGAAATGTTGAGAAATGCACATACTTGCTTTTCTTTCCACCATACATTAATGTGAAGTGTATGTGTTCGTTCAGTCCCAGAGGAGAAGCAGGATGCATGGGAAATGTAAAACTTCCTCCCTCGGAGCGACTCGAGAACACGGAGCTTACAGACGTTTAGGAAATTTATGAGGCATGGACAGATTTATCACCTCGCAGAGCCAGGCCAACGGTCTTTCCCTGTTTCCTGTCTTTCCACTGTGCCGTGCTAACTAGCTGCCAGCCGTAGCTTTGCATTTACAATTCAGACGAGCTGTAGTAATTATCTTGTGTGTTTTCCATAAAACAGTGGACAAGTGTTTTTTAACTGACATGTATCTGCGATAAATGTTTCACCTTATGATCGCTGTTTCCCTTGTTTATAAATCTAGTCTTAATGCTGAGATAAGCATGAAGACCAGAATGTTAAAAATATGAACTGATACCTTTTTTATCACAAGAACATGGCAGATAAGGTTTGTCCAAAATTCCTAAACCTTTACGCAAACCATATTAACCCTCCTGATGTCTTGAGGACAATTTGACCTGATTTCAAAAGTTATCATGTCATAACTTTAATTTTCTTCCATAGAGATCCTTGAAAAGTACATGGATAGTTCCATGCTTTGCTATTTACATGGAAAATTAATCATGACCATTTTTGTTAAAGGTGAAGTATGGAGAAATTTTCGATAGGCTTTGTTTCTCTGTTTACAAACAGCATCGTGGCTCAGTGTCAGCGGCTGCACATGCTCACTGCCCCCAACCATAGCTAGTTGCATGGCTAACAGTCGTAGCTTTTTTAGACAAACCATAGATGGTAAAAAAACCAGCCCTGTGAGCACCTGCAGCATCGTGTGAGAGAGACTCAAGAGCTGTACACCTGACTTCCTGCAGGTAAATAAGATACACTGTGGATATTGTACTGTTTTTTCTCTGTGTGCTGCTATCGTAGCCGCTCAGGATAGCTTCTCCCACTTACTATCATCAACACACAGAGTCGCGTGCACACTGGGCGCGCTGTGATTGGCTGGTCACCACCCATAAAAACTCCTGCTTTCCACCCAGAAGCATCCTGAGTCCAGCGTAATATTAACAAAACAGGCGAGGAAGGTGGGATCTATAAGGGGGTGACGCACGTACAGACGCTGTCACACAAGTATCAAGGCCGAGAGACGACGATTGATCAGAATTATTCCTGTAAAAACTAAATGTTAAACTTTTATGAAAATTCTGAATACTCTACCTTTAAACTATATGTGTTTAATATAAATGTATAGCATTTGTTGTCATTTAAAAAAATGAAATGGTTTCAAAACAGTGTCTGGCCTAAACTTTGACATAAACCTGTCTGTGATAATACATCAACATATGAACGTCTGATAATAACCTTAGTTACAAAAGTGTCAAAATTTCTGCTTTTTTCCACTAAAATTATTGACTGTGTCCAAAACATTGTAGAGCTGTCTGTTATATTTTAAAAGACTTCAATTTATGCACTGAAGCTTTTCAGACTCTTGGCATTTTTAATTTTGCAGAAACTTGTGTCTGTTCAAGAAAAGCTGGACCGACAACAATAGTTTCTGTTTTTTACAAGTATAACTATAAAAAAAAACAAAATTCCGGTCAATACGCCCTTATTAAAAAAAAAAAAAAAAAAAAAAAAAAACTATTTTATGAACACACCACAGGCTGCATAAGCAAAACAGTCTCTGGAATTTCTGTCCAAATCAGGATCATATTAGCAGCCTCGCTGGAGTCTTGTCTCCGTAATGATTTAGTGTCTTTTAGTTGAACAACAGTACGGTTTGGTGCACTTTTACCCAGTCTATAAAGGGTGTAGAAAAGTGTACCCATCTCTCCAGCAATGACTCTTTATCAAGAGAAGGGAAGAGTTATTTTTCTGGGCTAAATGACCAGGCTGTGTGATGTGATAAAGAGGAAAAAAAGAGACATGTGGTTTGGTGTATCAGCAGTGCTCTTGTGGACAAAAGGCAGCTGGTGATCTGAGGTGATGTATCAGTGTGCGTTGAAGGCTCCATGCAGCCTCAGCGGCCTAGACGGATTAGCCTGAGAATGACTACATGGCGGTTGCTTGGTAACTACAAACCTACTCAAATGTTTGACGAATATAAGAGACGAGACTGTGTTTTTATTTGACCGTGAAAAGGGAAAAAGTGGCATTTATTGCAACCTCGGCTAACCTTCGACCGCGTACTTAACATGATGGATGACATAAACATGTTTGTGTGTCAGATGACGGTGCTGAAACTAATCTGTTTAAAGTGTGTGTTTGTGTATGTGCGTGTGTGTTTTCTTACCTGAGACGTGTGTGTTCAATGACTCTCCAGTGGCCAGTGTACTAATAGTGGTTTCAGCTGGATCCCTGCCACTCTCAGTGCTTTGCTGCAGGCTCAGTCCAGGCTGTTTTTCCTATTCTGGGATGTCCTTGTGTGACCCGCGCTGCCATGCCAAGATCCAGGCTGTGTCTAATGAAAGTAGAGTTCCAGCAAGTTTATTTAAAAAAAAAAAACACACACTCACTCACACACACACACACACACAGAATCAAGGCCCAGGCCGCCAGTGTTTCATTAAGCCATACTTGTCAAGCCGACGGTGGAGAATGTGAAAAGTAGCAGTAGCTGTGGGATTGTGGTGGAGAACTAAGAGGTTTAAAGTGAAGCAGGGAGAGAAAGGTATTTTCACTGTAAAAAATTCAGATCGTAAAGTAAAACCAGATTTAATCATTCTTTGAAAAATGAGGAAACTGATCAGAAAAGCCATAACATGATATACAAAGTGTTTCTTGAGTCTTTAATTAGCTTTGTTTGTTGTGTTTTATTGAGGCAGCTGTACGTGAGCGCGGTGTCACTGTAAATCAGACTTTAATTTTATAAGCCCTGTTAAGATTTTAAAGTTTTATGAGACAAGAACTGGCAAAAATTTTCCCGTAATAAACTAACCCAATGACTGTTCCAGAGAGGTAAGGTGATTAGAGCCGGGCAATATAATCTGTGAAAATCTGCTCTACGATTACCAGAGTGAAATAAAAAGATTGAAATTCCTCTTGTAATAAGCAGATCTTCTACAACAGTGGTTCCCAACCTTTTCCAAATCAAGGCTCACCTTTAAGACTCAAAATTTTAGCGGCCCAACCTCCCACTTCATAAATACCAACGCCATATTTTCAGAGCACCTTTCAAAAAAATATTACCTTATTAATATTTTTTATTTTAGATTCCTCTGTAGATGTGCATTCAAAGGGACTGTGAGAGTTTTTAAGTGATCTTGAAAAAGTCTGATAGCTAGATAAATGCCTGATCGTAATCCACAACTTAAAATGAGATAATCACTGCTAAAAGAGGTTATTTTTAAGCGCTAAATTCTATCCTCCGGATCAGGACTGAATGGGTTTCTATGACAATGCCAGCTGATGAAGTTTGGAAGTGAGTAGAGCAATCTGTTTTTCTCAGCTGAAAACATTTTCTGTGATTTATTTTGTAGTAATTATGGAAACAGGAGTTGCACTGTCTGACCGAAAAGGGACAGAAGAGCAGAAGAAAGCTAAACAGGAGAGTGATAGAGCACGAGCTAAAGGCTAAAACACAAGCTATAGGCTAAAATGTGAGCTAAACTGTTTGTGTTAATGTTCATTCCTGCCTACATGCAGCAGTTCTTCTACAGTGATCTGTTCAAACCTGAGAGTCTGTCAATAAAATGAAGAGCCAGGTTACATTTTCTCTGCTTGGTGACATTTGAGTTGGTCAATCAAGCAATCAATCAATGGTTTGATTGATTTGAGTTGGTAGATGAACACTGGTAGGACATAACCAGAATTCAGTAACGTTACAAGTCACAGACACGTCTTAAATTCTATATCTGGTAAGGTTAAATTGAATAAAGACAAGTAATGTTAAAAAAAAACGTATCTACTTTCACTTTCAAAACAAATACATCACAACAGATTGCGTAAGCCCTCCAGCCAAAGGGAGGCACTGCAATCTACCTCATACTGATTCTCCTCACAGTGACTTTGAGTCTGGTTTGTATTAGAGTAGTGTGACAGCAGGGGGGCAATCATGCTTGAGTGCAGCATGGTTTGGATGACCAGTGTGACCACGCCCTTTTATGTTTTATCACACAGAGCTCACTGTTAAAACTGTGTCATTAAAAGTTACTTGTATTCTAGTTACTCTGTTTCTGATACACCGCCCCCTTCAGATAATGCTAACATACATATACAGACGCCGCGCTGATGTGGAGTGTTAAAAAGTATAAAAGCCACAAGCGTTCCCGAGGCAGAAAAATAATCAGGTGCTCCTTTCACCGTCTTTAATTTAATCATCAGTGGAAATGTTCAATTTAGTGGAAGTATTAAAGCTAATTTAGCTTAGAGATGTTAGGTTTAGTGTCTCTAGGCCTTCTACTTAATTAGTTTGGAAAACTTATAATGAGTTATAACAGCTAAGTAAGCTGTTAGTTCAGTGATTTATGAGTTTTAAAGGAAGTTGTGCAAAAGTTATGTGAGAATAAAGTACAGCTTAATGTGAGAAATATATTTCTCAGTAAATGCTTTGAGGAATGTTATTTATAACGATTAGGTTTCAGACATATTCAACATCATAACAGTAAAGAAAAAATATTCATCTCAGTGTTTAATTGACAGGTTGGGCTGCAAAGTTATCACTTCATCTGGAAAACGCTCAAACTGAAAGTGCAAAAGACTTTTCAAAAGGAGGAATATGATCACTTTTTGTTTGTCAAATCAACATTACGTGTAATTGTATGAGTTTATTTGGTAAGTAGTTACATAATGAGTCTCAACTTCAGGCCTTGACAAGGCTGCTTTGTTTTGTATTTGGTCCTGCTCACTGTGTTGGAGCTGTAATTGTTTATAACAACCTGCTAACTATACATAATTCCTCCTGATCCTTTTATTCAGGCGGTTTATTCATCAGTTTGTGTAACATCGGTATTTAGTGGCAGCTGTTGGTCTAAAAAAGTGGATTAATTCCATAAATAAAAATAAAGTCTTTGATGTCAGAAAACTTTTCACTCATCTGCTTTTCTTTACCAGCTTGACGTATCTATTTGGTGACGTATAAAATTGACACAGTTTCTATGTGATTTATGGTGCATTCTTGCCTTCAGAATTTAAGAAGATAATTGGAAGAAAAAGTGAACATGGGAACAGAAAGAATTTCATTTGCACCCGTCATCTGCCACTTATGTCAGGAAACCAAGAGCCACAAAACATAGGATTTTGTCATTCCTTGTTATGTGTTATGTGTTTAAACATTGAATCACCAGTCTTTGAGAGAGGAGCTATTGTGCTTTTCTTTTTTTATTGTGCTTGAAAAAGAAAATAAAAAGATCTAAAGTAACTATGCATGTTCCTCGGTGTGCAGATTTGTTAACCACTACGTTTATATGACCAAGCAAATAGCATCATATCATTATGAGACTTCCTGAAAGGATGAAGTTATTGCATAAGAAGGCGTGGGCCTCAAACACCAAGCTCTGACCCAAACATGTCTCCAAGGAGCTAGCCAATGAGAGGAGAGGGGTTCTGCCGCTAAAAGGCAGTGCTTATGAGAAGAAAAAGAAAATAATAGGGAATATTTTCAGGTCTGTCCTGATACAACTTTGTCACTTCTGAAAAAGTACTGATATTGCAGACTTGATTATTGAGCAATATTTTTTTAATTCTTATTTTTGTCTGTACTGATCGCTTAGAAGATATTATTCGGTTACCTGACTTGCCAGACGGGCAGTTCCATGTATCCGCCACGAAGATATTTCACAAGTCCATCTGGGAAAGAGCTGCTTGAAAATGTCTCAGAGGCGGGACCTTCAAAAAAAGAAACACAGCAGCTGGTGATTGGACGACTCGACATATTCATCATGGACCAATCAATATCAAGCCACGGTGTGACGTAGCAGATTTGTAACCTGACGTGCCAGATGGACAGTTCCATATATCCAACCAAGAGTGAAAACACCATTTCCTGTCAGAAAGGCTTTCATTGACGTTCTCTGTTCTTCCCTTAAAGAAGAAATTGAGTCCATTTCTATTAAAACTGTAGATATTGCTGTGTGCACAGACCGCTTCACACTCCACCATTGTTTTCAAACATCCGGGCGCTTCCTGTTGTCGACACGTTCACAGCCCCCGCCTCTCTTTGCTGATTGGTCCGGTCAGTATTGGACCGGGTGAAATCGTTTGTCAATGGAGCTTAACAAGATGGATCTGCAGTGTTTCAGAAAATGAATCAAGCAGGTCTATCTGCTCTGCAAGGTTAATTATTTGGCTCCATTGTGTTATAATCCTCTTTTTTCTGAGAAATTGTTTATTTTTTCATTAGTTATTAGACTGAGTTGAAGCTACGTTTTGTGATGACCAATCTTGGTGGCATGTGTTGTGTCACTAATTGGTCAGACCTGGCAACAGTTTTGTGGACGTGATTGATTGTGTTTCCTTTATTTCTGTGTTTTCTTGCCTTCAAAGGAAATTTCTCTCTGGAGTCAATAAAGAAAGTTGAAACTGAAGGAATTAAGAACATAATCTTATTAGTTAAAGTGAAGATAAATCAGTTCATTGACTGATCTGATCCTCATCTTCAGACATGCTCTTAAAAGTGTAAAGGTCGCTGTGTGTGTGAGAGGACAGACTTGTGACTGGAGGGACCCCCAACCCAGAGTGTGTGTTTGTGTGTGTGTGTGTGGGTGCTGAAGATCCTTTCTAGAGTTAATAAGCTTGAGGGAATTAGTGTTTCTGTGATAACCTTTCAGACTACTGGGTCACACGAGGCTGAACCAGCACAAGGTCCTAATGATTCTGGGAAAATCAGATTCATGAAAGCGCCGTCGGCCAACACACATGCTCTCTTCTCCCTTTTTAGCCTGGGTGTAAACAACCAAAAGACGCCAGTGGTCTAATCCAGATCACAGCAGCAGTTTAACAGAGCGGTCTGGAGAAACTAAATTCACAGGAACTCTTGATTACAGAGTGCCAAGTGTTGAGTGATTCCTCTGCTGCACGCCAACGTCGGACTCTTTGGACTTGATATGTGACGTTTCTGCTTTTATAGTGAACACCTTTTCTGGCTTCCTTTGAATAAGCTTTAAGGCAAATAACTTAAGTTTTGTAAAAATGCAACTAATTGGTACTTCTATTAAAAAAAACGTTTGCTTCTTATCCAAATAAGATTTATGCTTTCAGTCTTTTTCAAATGAAAGGGAATAAAAGAAAACACACTGTTAGTTTCACAGCTTTGAGATCACTTAGGCTTTGCTCTGCAACAACTGTTTGAAGTATCACGCCGCTTCCTAAAAACGATCATACACAACTATCATACATATAGAAAGAGCATGTTGTCGTCCTGTGAACTGGGTCATGCTAAGCCTCAGAGTTAATGAGCAGGCTTTGCATGTTGGAGTGAGAACGATAGGCCGCAGGAAACAAAACAGTGTGTCATCAGAGGCTAGATTTTGAGTGCTCGAGCGAGGGTGGTTCATTTGCACATCAGCATCTGAGTCACATCCATTTCAACGGAAAAAAAAAAATGTTCTTTTGTGTTCATTTTTTCTCTTTTTGCAGGAACTTTCATCACGACCACATCCAGTCTGACTTTTCATGATTGCAAAATGTGAAATGTCAATTGTGAAGCTGGGGTGTGAAGTAATCTTTCATCAGTTTTTTTTTCTTTGTTTAACCATGTCTCAGCAGGAAAAGAACAACAGTTTGAGCATGACTTAAAAAAAAGAGGAAAATATACAAGGAGGAATAGCTGAAAGGAGCTCTGACATGGAAGCTACTCCATGCATCACTATGGAGGTTGTATCAAAACATGTTGAAGTCACAAATCACACATAGCTTTGTCGTCTATTACATATGCACTGCACTTCCGAAAAGGTTTAACTTCTTGAATTGACTTTAAGCCAACTTTTCCCTTTAATCCTCTGGTAAAATGTCAAGATGAAGTATTTCCAGTTTGTCTCAGTTTGTTTTTTAAGACTATGTGTGAAAAGCCATTCTGGAAATTTCAAATCTTGTGAATTTCTTACTGAAAAAAACATATGTACAGAGGCTGGAGAGTCTCGTGTCCACCATATAAGTTGGGTGATGGGTGATGATGACAAACAAGGTTTTTTTTTTTTTTTCTGTAGAGTATTAGGAAACCATTATCAAACTGTCTAACTGGACTCCACTGGATCAGATTGTCGGGAAAGAGAGTGTTAGACTGAAATAAATAAAACAATTAACTGAACAACCAGTGGTGACCAGCTGGTTTATGGCTTTAGAGAGCCACCCCCTTTATTTGAAAATTAACAATTTTATATTAATACTGCATCTTTTTCTACTTTTCTTTTCGGAGTATTCGGGCCACATAAAGAATTTTTTTTTTTGCTTCATATTTTACTACGAGATTAAAGTCGAAATTAATTATTTTACTATGAGAATAAAGTCGAAGTGAAGTCATATCTGAAGTAGGTAAGGAAGTGAGGAAATCTGAAGAAGAATTAGAAGAATGAAATGAGGATGAGAGTGCTGATGTGCTAAAAGTTGAAGTATCTCCTTGTTTGTAAAACCTAAGTTAAAGTATAATTTGACAAAATGCTCCATGGTCCTCATTTCCTCCTCCTTGTAGACTGTCCTCAATTATATTTCCACTTTATTCTCATAGTAAATTACGTCATCATTTAATTTGTTTTAATTCTTTTTTAGACTTATGTTTGTGTGTTTGTTTAGCTGGTTTTATTGTGGCTAGGGATACAACGTTATTTCGCTCTGCGGTTCATCTTGATGTTATGCTGAATGACAATAAAGTATCTATCTTTCTATCTATCCATCTACAGTTATGCGTAAAAGTTTACACCCCCTCCAGCAGAATTTTCTGATTTTTTTTTTGGCCTTTTCTCAGAAATATGAATGATAACACAAAAACCTTTCTGTCACTCATGGTTAGAGGTTGGGTGAAGATATTTATTAACAAACAAATGTGTTTACTCTTTTTAAATCATAACGACAACAGAAACTTCAAAAATGACCCTGTTCATTTTTTCATACACACACTGATTACAAGCAAATAGATCACAGGTGAGGATGGTTACCTTTAGTAGACATTCAAACACATTTGTGTTCACTTTTGTGCATTTATCAGGTCAAAACCACCAGAGTTGTGTCAACTTCTTAACAGGGTCATTTTTGAAGTTTCTGTTGTCATTATGACCTAACCTCTAACCATGAGTGATAGAAAGGTTTTTGTGTAGTCATTCATATTTTCTCAGAAAAGGTAAAAAAAAATCAGGAGTTCTGCTGGAGGGTGTAAACTTTTGGGCACAACTGTATCTGTCTATCTATCTATATGCTGGGTGTAGCAGTAGATTCTGACAAATATCGCCCGTTCCAAGTGAATGCGGGGAGTAATTTATTTAATGAATTGAAGAAGAAGAAAACATTACCACTGCCACTTTACACATTTGAATGTGCATTTAAGAGAAAACTAACATCAGTCACACCAGTCGCATTGCTGCTGATCGCCATGGTTCCTATGCAGCGAAAAAATAAGAAGTACAACCTTAACTTTAAAGTGTCTGTCGTCAAATATGCTCACGAACACTCGAGAGAAGCAGCTGCTCGACACTGCTCTGTCGACCCTGAGAGAGTGAGAGATTGGAATAAAGTTGAAACCATTGACTAAATATAGAATGGACAGCATGCTTCGGCCTGTCATCGTTCTACGATTTTGAAGCCAAAAAAACCCGTTTCTCTAGCCACCATTGTGCAGCCAGAGTCTGCGCAGTAGAGAATTTCTGGTGGAGCAGAGTAAAAAAGAGAAATTAAAATATTTATTTCTTCTTCTTCAGAAGCTTTAGTCTTCTTTTGTTTCTTTCCTGAAGTTTCTTATATCCCCGATAAAAACTACTCACGAACGGCAGCTGTCAACTATCGTAAACGTCCAATAACTAATGAGAAACCAACTTCTCGGGAAAAAAAACACCTGAACACCATGCAGCCAGATGACATCGTCATACTACCTTAGCATAAGGATGAGAGAAACATTTCTACGAGGTATCGTAATTTTTTTAAGTTTTCCCGGCTCATATCTGGAATACATGGGGAGGCGGGGCTTATGACCTATACTGCAGCCAGACACCAGGGGGCGGGGCTTCTGCTGGAGGCTTCAGTTTGAGCCGAACTTCGTTACGTCCACTCATTATACAGTCTATGGTCAAAACCGAACTGTAATGTCTCTGTGAGGACAGAAAAAGGTCCAGGTTTCATGGTGGAGGAAGGAAGAAGACTAGTGAGGAGCTGGAGTTAAACATGAACGGGTCATCAGCGAGCGGGTGCTACATGACAGAGTGCCCTGAAAAATGATCAGGACAAAGGCTAAAGAAATCTATGCCACTGGAGTGACAGCACAGACGAGAAGTTTGCTGCTTATGCTGCTGAATCTAGCATATTTTTCGTTTTTTTCCTGAGCAAGATTTTTGTGAGAAAGAAATTTAACACATGTCCCTAATAAACGCCTGGTCCCAAATAAATGCCCCGGTTATTATTTGGTATTTTACAGTAACTATGAATGACATGTCCACAATGCAACCTGTTCATTTCTGATATGGAGTTCTGAAGTCTTTTGTTGATTGGAGCCATATTGTTACAAAGTGCCTGCCAAGAACAACTATGCCCTTTTATGGGCAAAACCTACAAGTTTAATGACTTTGAAATCAAGGAGTTGTAGAAAAAATGAACCACCCATACATTCTGTGTATATACGTATGTGTTTATTGTTTGGATAAAAGGCAAACTTCAACTAACTTTGCCCTTTTAGATTTAAAATTCCTTTCATTTTTAGCCTCATCCTCAAACTGTGTCCGATCACGATTCCACTGACTCAGTTTGAAAAGGGCGAAGTGAAAGTGTTGTAGTTGAGACAAATGCCCCGCTGAAGCATTATATAACGAATAGATTAAATTAGGTAGAGTACAAAATGTTTTGTATCAATCTCATGGGTAGTAAAACTGATGTTTTTGCTATTTTGTGTGAAATATGTGTGTCTGTCGTTTGCAACATCTCATCCAGAGAACACACTTCCAGTTAATGTCTTTTTTAAAGTGGATGGCGCCTGGCTTCTCTCTCTACTACTTTGTTTACTAAATGATGTAGCCTCACACTCACAGATGTTTGTGTGAAAGCAGCTTAGAAGTTGGACATGTAGCTGTTGCACATCTGGTTTGTTACTGCTTTCCCTCACAGGGTTGTCTGCCGTTCTTTTTTAAAGTTCTGTGAACACGGTCAGAGGTCTCGAGAGCAACAGCTGTTAAATCGTTCCATGTGCTTCTAGTCAGCCAGCATCTCTGTGCTGAGTCTACAGGTGAAGAGAACATATTTTATCAAATTAAAAGATTTACCAACTTACTAAACTAGTCTTTCTTTGAGTTAACTGCAGAGGCTCTGATGACATCACCACAGAAAGGTCAAACGAGGGCAGGAAACTCACAAACTTACTTTCAGGTTTATCAAACTTTCAGGGTAAGACAAGTTTGTTCAGAAGAGAAAATATCTTCCAGGAATTCTACTGTAACATTTGTTTTGTGTGTATTTGTGTCTGTGTGTGTGTCTGTGCTGACTGACTTCCTGTGTATTTGCTGAACTTAACATAAATACACCTCCAGTTAGACATTTAAGGTAACTTTCTGTTCCATCTCAGTCTCTCAAAAAGAAACTTAAATTTCAAAAACAAACCCAGACATCCTGTCCGATAAGACGCTTTTGTTTTCTCACCATATCTTTCATCCGCTGTGATGTCACCGCAGTGTTCCCAGATCTCAGTCATTTCTGGTTAAGTGAATCAGTGGTTGGTTAACACAGCAGGAGTTCTGCACCACAACACACTTTAAATGAAAAAACAAGTTTGTGAGATTTTCCAAGGAAAAATTGTTAAATCCAGAAATGTGAAATCTTTGATGAAAAACCATATTCAAGTGTTTTGTGCGTCTGTAATTACTGTCATGTGTTACCAGACATTTTGAAGAGCAGGGGCGAAAGATGAAAAAAAAAAAAATCACACACAGTGCAGATTTGTCTCAAGATCATTTTGGCTTCATTCTACTGATAAGTCCAGAAAAATATCTCATTTTGAGTCATATATGGACAAAAATGAGGTCCAAAATTGCTTGTAACAAGTCAAAACAAATCTGCCAATGGGATAAGAAAAAGTTTCTTGTAGTAAGACATCTTTCCAATTTCAAAAAACTTCACAATCCAATTTCTTTTTATCCCATCTGCAGATTTTTTTTTTTTACTCGTTACAAGCAATTCAGACCTAATTTTTGTCTTCAAATACCTTGAAATAAGACATTTTTCTGACTTGGTATCGTGAATGTGGCTCACATCAAGAAAAATAAGAACAAACTTTTAATACAAATAAGACAAAATGACTTGCTTATATTTCAGCTTTTGCATTGCAGTGTGTTAAAAAGGACACTCCAGTAAATTTAGTCTAGCAAGGAAGCATTTTACTGTGTATTTTGGCTCCCAGGTGAGCTTTTTATCATCTTTTAATCAGCCAAAGAGGTAGATTAGTGAGGTTTGACAAACAAGAGAGCGCTTTAGCACATTTTTGCCCCCAAGAGCAATTTAGTGCATGCTTTGGCAACTTAAAGGGTACTTAAGCATGTGTTTTGGCTCCCAAGAGTGCAGTTTATCATGTTTTACCCAGAACAGAGACAAATTGGTGTAGTTTACTGACCAGGAGGGCATGGTATTGCATTCAAGAGCGTATATTAGCGTATTTTGGCTCCCAAGAGTTCACTTGAACACATTTAGGCTCCTGAAAGGACACTTAGCCTCATTTTGGTGCAAGAAGACGCACTTAAGCATGAGTTTTGCTCCCTGTCAGAGCATTTTAGCACATTTTGGCTCCCAAAAGGGCATTTCAGTACATGTTTTGGTTCCCAAAAAACAGTCTATCATGCTCTAATTCACCATAGGGGCACATCAAAAGGGCACTTCAGCGCAAAATTGGCGCCAAAGAAGGCATTGCAGCATGCATTTTGACTCCCAAGGCAGCCTTTGAGTGTTTTTTGGCTCCCAGGATGGCAGTTTTCTGTGTTTTAACCAGACAAGAGAGAAATTGTGGTTTACTAACCAGGAGGTAAAGTCATTGCCTTGAAGAGAGCATATTTGCTTATTTTGGCTCCCAAGAGTTCACTTGAATACATTTAAGCTCTCAAAAAGACACTTAGCCTCATTTTGGTGCAAGAAGAAGCACTTAAGCATGATTTTTGCGTCTTGTCAGAGCATTTAAGCATATTTGAGCTCCCAAGAGAGCATTTAAATGCATGTTTTGGCTCCCAAAAAGACAGTCTAGAACACCAAAGGGGCAGATTAGTTTGGGTTGCAAATCAAGAGGGCTCTTCTGCACATATTTTGGTTCTCAAGAGGGCACTTAAGCGCAAAATTGGTTCAAAGGAGGGTACTGTAGCATGCATTTTGGCTCCAAAGGGATCAGTGTAGTTTGTTTTGGCTCCCAAGAGAACATACTAGCAAGCTTTTTGGTTCCCAGGGGAGTACTTTTCATGTTTCAACCGGTCAAAGGGGCTTATTAGTGTAGTTCAGCATTTATTTTGCCTCAAAAGAGGGCACTTTGGCACAAGTTTGGCCCCCAGGAGGTCACTTTAATGCTTGTTTTTCAAAAACTGGGCCCCCATTTGCCCCCCTTTGTGCGCACCTCTGGTATCCAGCCTGGTGGTGCAGGAGCCTCATGCTCCGTTGGCTCTGGTTATATATCCACATACCCTCCTCCTCAGTATGAGAGATGTGAGTCTCTTGGGGCACAGAAAAAAAAATAAAGAGCCTGAAATGTTTTACACACCAGCAACCAACAGGTGGCAGCAGAGTGGTATGTTTAATAAAGTGGGACATAAAGAGCAGGGTATGCACAGTCACAGAGTCACAGTCGAGTGGCACACTTTGGTATTGTTCAGCAAAGTCAGTGCAAAAAAAAAAAAAAAAGTTCCCGAAGTGTCCAATGAAGAGCGGCTGTAAAAGCAAGGGAAACGTTAACATGTCTGTTTTTTTTTTACTGCAGAGATAACTGACAGCCTGTTAAAGAAAAAAAACACTGGGTCACATCACTGAGTACATGACATGGAACAGTCATGTAAGGATTTGTGCTGGAGGTCAGTCACCTAGTTTTAGTGTCGAGGTAATGAAAGCTGCAGAAAAAAAGGCTTAAGCTGAATGAATGATAGTGTGATTAAGCTAAATCTAAGCAAATGGGGGATTCACGTCTCGACAACAATGGGAACACTTTGTATCAAGTCAACCTTTGGGAATTGTTTGAGCTTTGGTAAAAGATTGTAAGCTCTTGATTTAATTTTTCTTTTTGATGAGTTAGATCAAGACTATAAATGACCTTGAGTCCCTACTGGTGTTATTTAAGAATGAAAAAAAAAGTAATTGTAAAGGTAGAATTGTGAGTTTCTATCAGGGTTTTTGACAGAGAGTCATTATTTAAAATGATAATGATAATAAAAAAAATGTCAAGGTTTATTTGGACTAGAGCACTTTTCACTTAGTGTGCCGGTGCCAGCAGGTTTATTCTGCCTCCTCTTCCTCACAAGGTGTTCTGGGGCCTTCAGCAGATCTGTGAATGAGTCATCCAGCCTTCGTCGTCCGTATGAACCCAGCGCCGTCTAGTGGCCGCAGAGGAAACTGCATGCACTTATGACGGGGATAGAGTATGCGAGTCCACAGGCAGAATAAAGTCTTATCAGTTTTTTTTTTTTTCTAACAACTTGCAGGAGCGAGTGTGCGTTCAGCTACAGCCAATTAAAACTAATCCAAGTATTTGAAAGCGACACATCAACCCACTGTCATGTTTCATTCTAACATGTGGAGTGAGGACACAGTGAGAGACTCTCTCTTTTCCTTCTCTCCCTCCCTCTCTGTGGATCTCTGGAGCCCAGAGTGGACGGGAGGTAATCCCCACCATGTGAGTGGGCGGTGCGGGTACCGGAGGCGTGTTTTTTTTTTTTTTTTCCCTTTTTTTTTTTTTTTTTTTTTTTTTTTTTTTTTTTTTTTTTTTTTTTCATTATTCAAATGCCGCGGTACCTATAAAAAGAGCGCCTGCGTGCGTCAGATAGTTTTCTCCAATGGGTAAAGGTGACTAACAACGAGTTGTCTCTCTCTGTCGCCGGCCCGGTCGCATCCTAACGGCAGAGGAAGAAGAAGAAGAAGAAGGAGAAGAGATGATGCACGACTCCTGCGGTGTCCAAATGGCGAGGGCGCTGAAGCACGCAGCGCTGTGCCTGATGCTGCTGCCCCGCTTCCTCCTGGCTGCCGTCATGCTGTGGCTCCTGGATTTCTTGTGCATAAGGAAAAAAGTGCTGCTGAAAATGGGAAAAGGACAGGACAGCCCGGACGACCCGCCGGTGTGCGTCTCAGACTCTAACAAGATGTTCACCTTGGAGTCTCTCAGGGCGGTGTGGTACGGACAGAAACTAGACTTTCTCAAATCTGCGCACCTCGGGAGCGCTGCGCCCAACACTGAGGTGATGCTGGTCCAGGAGCGGAGGCAGGTCCGGATCCTGGACTGCATGAAAGGGAAAAGACCGCTCATCCTCAACTTTGGCAGCTGCTCCTGACCGCCCTTCATGACGCGTCTAGCGGCGTTTCAGCGCATCGTGAGACAGTATGAAGACATTGCGGACTTTTTAGTTGTATATATCGAGGAAGCGCATCCATCGGACGGGTGGGTGAGCACGGACGCGCCGTACCAGATCCCCAAGCACCAGTGCTTGGAGGACAGACTGAGAGCCGCCCGGCTGATGCTGGCTGAGGTGCCGAGCAGTAACGTAGTGGTTGATAATATGGACAACTCATCCAACGCTGCGTACGGAGCCTACTTTGAGAGACTTTACATCGTGAGGGATGAGAAAGTGGTGTACCAGGGTGGCAGGGGGCCAGAGGGATACCGGATTTCTGAGCTCAGGAACTGGCTGGAGCAATACAGGAACGATCTGGTGAATTCCCAAACAGCCGTGCTCCATGTGTAGTTTGAAGATGCTGAACTGCCTGCTGCTCTCGTTCTGCGTAAAACTCACACAGTGCGAGATATTCCGATGCTGCTACCAGATGTTCTCACATTATGGCACATGATGTTGTTTTTCCTGCATATGGACATTCAGGACTCTTTGACAAATAGCCTATAAAGTCATGTTAAAGCCTGTAACAAGGCTGTAGGCTGTTATTTTGTGCGTGTATTGACCTTAATTGATTGCTCATAGCGATTGTCTTATTTTTTTTGTATGGAAACTGGATTCAATTAGTGATCACTCTATTTTTCTACAATACTGATGCGCGCATGTGTGTGTGTGTAAGTGTACGTGTGTGTATGTGTGTGTGTGTGTGTGCATCCAGGCTGATGTCTCGCACCGGTGTTTCTGTGAAGTTCGGTTTTTAAAAGGCAAAGCCAGAAAACCGACACTGATGTTTCTGACACCGGCAGCGTGTGTCATACCAGCCGGATGCCTTCATCCATGATCGATTGCCAAACGATGTAATGTTGAAAACAATGTAATGAACAAAATGTTCCTAATAAATGACAAATCACACATTGGTGATTTCACTGCCCACTGTGGAACAAACATACTAAAGTTGTTTATTGATGAGTTTTTCATTGAAAAACAGGCAAAATTGAGGTGAAAAGTGTCTCTTTTTAAAGCCAATTGCAATAACCCCAGCCTGGTGACGTCACACCTGCTTCTCGTGCAGTTCCTCGGGATGTTCCAGGATGTTCATTTCGACGTTAATCTGTCGACTTTTACTTTTTTGTTTGCTTTAAACTCACCTCCTCCGACCCTCCTGTAACCTGCCTAATTTAGCCTCATTAGTGATTAGTGATGCTCCATTTGTTTAGTGATTTACAGCAAGAATTAAAACACTTTTTAACTGAGGAAACAGGCAACAAAGAGATGCTGGTGTTTACATTTTAGCACCATGTCATAAACAGAGGGGATTATTATGGAGCAGTGATGATGGAGGAGAAACTGAAAGTCATGAAAGTCTTGTTTATTAGAAATTCTCATGTAATAATATTACCTTTATTGAGTTTCTCTGTTGGGCTAAGACACTGAGAAAAATCCTTTACTGATCTAATTCACAAGAGAGATGCAGATCCAAGTGAGAGAAAGTCATACATACTGTATATTCTCTGCGCATCATCACAAATGTATGATGCATGGAAGAGATCACAGTCTAGATCATATGTACAGAGCTGTATATATGTTCTATATGTGGATCGGTCCAAGAAACAAAGGAGCCCGAGCTGATTAGGGGCTTTGAGTGAGCGCACTTTAATCCATTCATCTTTCTCTCTATCTCTCACTTTCTCATTAAATCTGGAATCTCTCCAGTTTGTACTCCCTCCCCCCTTTTTTCTCCCCCCCTGTAGATGACACATATATATAGGCATCAACACACACACACACACACACACACACACATGCACACACAGCCATATGTAATTAGAATTGCAAAGCCATGTGATAAAAAGAGATCCAGCACAACCATGGACGCAGAAAAAGGGGGGGTTAAGGGGGTACTAGTCCCCAGTACTGCTGTGAAGGCACGCACTGAAGCACACAGGTTTTACATTTTAAAGTTCTGATAAAGTACGATTGCACCATTATGACCAGAACTGTGCACAACTTGAGTGAAACCTCAAGGAAGGAGAACTGTAACCAGCGGTAACGATGGATACCACCAACATTTAATTTTGATGAGTGTTACTGTTGTTGTCGTTCATAGAGAATCCACCTGAGGCTCGCTCCACATACACACCAAGCCAAAAAAAACAACATTTGTAGCATTAAAAATCCTATTTACTGCCTGGTTAAAAAACAGCTTGGGTCTGAAATGCTAATTTCACTTTTGGTACACACTGTACAGTGGGTTAACTTTTTCTAGATCAGGGGTTTTTAGGGGTCCTCAAACTTTTTTCTTAAGTTACACATAACTCTGCCTTCCTCTGATGGGGGACAGGATCTGTCTATAACAGAAAATAATGTGTAATAACATATAAGCAATACTTCAAAAGAGATAGATGGAGCCTATTTACGAGCAATATTAGTCCCATGATTATATTTTTTCAGAGTATTTTTGCTATAAAAGGCTGAAAGTAGGCTTTTTCTTTCTATTAAACAAAAGAACAATCATTTAGATGTCCTGCTTTCCAAATCTTTCTTTTCTCTTCCCTAACCTCATTTTTTTTAAAGGTTTTTTAGATGGCTTACTGCTCCTGGTAGTATGCCCTATCAACATGAAGTATGACTTGATGTTGAACGTCATGTTTTGGGTGTTTGTGAAAAAATGGCGAACTAATAAACTTACTAAAAGAGAACAATGAAAGTAGTTAAAAGCGGAGGCACATTTTATTTCAAAAGCCAGACTTTCACAGCCTTATGTAAAAAATTGTTCTGAGGGCCGGACCAAATGTGTGAGAGGGCCGTATCCAGTCCGCAGGCCATAGTTTGGGGACTCCTGTTTCAGACGATATTAAGATCATGAGTTTGTCCAATCAGAGGCTCAGCTCACATGACTGACGGACACTCTATGGTTGTTAAAAAGGAAGCTCAAACAATGTATAGCCCCCGCACTGAGATCAAGACAAAAACAAGACCATGAAAATTAATTTTCTAAAACCTTGACAAGGATCAACAGTTGAAGAGGCATTCTCTTTAGTTTAGTTTTCTTTTGAAAACACTTGACAGGCAAAAGCAAGGTGTCTGCAAATCTTTCAAGGCACAACATGCAAAATTCTCCCATCTGAATAAATGTGAATCCTTGTTGAATATCTGAAAATGAGATCTTTATGAATCAGGTGAATAAAGTCTAAATTAAGTGTTCAGAGGTTTTTGTGAAACAAGATGGACTGATGTCTCAGTTTTTGCAGTTGTCTGACACATAATGTTCCCAATACACCAGAAAACTTTGAAAAGATGTGTAGAAGACTCCTGGAAACTATCAGCTCACACCTGCTCACTTCTCAAGACAAGTGTTTAGAGTTTAGCCAGTTTGGACTCAGACTGAGATTCTTCAAAGACTGAGAATTTTGCAGGGTCAGAAGTTACAAGACAAATAGGAAATTCTTAAAGCATTTTTCCCACCATGCAATTTTTTCTTATCATGCTTGTCCTATAAACGTGCAAAATTGTTCGTTCATTCTTGTTCTTCTTGTTTTGACTGTCAGGTTTCCTGTTTTCGCTTTTCTCAAAGCTCATCTATTGTTTGTTGATTGTGTGACGTCCCTGCAACACTGTGCAACCCAAGACTAGGGAAAGACTGATATGAAACAACGCAGATTACCACCTTAAATTCAACGATCAAGATGACAGGGGCGAGCTGTGACCCCAGTAAAACTTCAAGATTTACTAAAGACTTTAAGATTTTAATCTGTAAATCTTTTGGTGTAAACCCATTATAAGGCGCTGGAAAAGATTTCCAAGAAGGCAGAACAATCAGTGAGCCAACGGTAAATGTTTCAAGTGAAATTACAACATTAATTAATTCAACTGAAAATGAATTATTGAATTATTAGCACATGAATGAAGTTGAAGGATAGCAGATCAGAAACTGTCACTTTGAGACCTACTGTCACTACTACAACAATGCTTGTGATTTATTTGCAAAAAAAAAAAAAAATCTTTGAGAAAGTAAAACTGTGTCACATGTAGGAATGGGCATCGAGAACAGGTTCCTTTTAAGAATCAAAGAAGATATCAACAGCCTTTTTTCTCAATGATCCTGTTATCAAGTCTTTTCCATGCCTGGAGATACTATCAGACCTGAAAGATCAAGGAACCTTCCAAAGAAAAAAGATGTGATTATCTTTTTAAACAAGAACTGATTATCAATAAATTGTTGACAAAACCTGTACAGCTAACTTTCACGCATGGAAAATTCACAGAAGGGGATCGATATCAGTACTGTTATATGACATTTAAGCCTTAAAAAGAGTGAACTTCATAACCCAAAGTTGCAGAATATGGTTTGAATTCCTTTAAAGTCAAACTTTAAACACACTGTGAGATATGAGACTGTGGGTATTGAGCCAAAGCTAATGATGAGACAGCAACAGATTGTCAGCGAGCCTCACTCCTGACACGAGGTACCTGAGTCCGACCCAGAGAGTCGACATAAATCAAACTTAAGCTCCTCACAGAGACACAGAGACAACTTTTCTTGCTCAAAGTCCAATGTGCAAAAGTTACCCCTGCTTAAATCTAATGTAACCTTTGCTAAAGAGGTTCAATTTTCCAGCTGGGAGTTCTGAAAACTTTAAAAGATCTTTGATTTGTGTCCCGGGTCAATCAGATTTTCTTATCAGACCATTCCCATCATGCCGGTGTGTTAGGTCTACATTTGCCTGAGTGGAGACAATCACCACTGGCAGCCTGTGAGAGACAAATTGATGTCTGATATGCTGCAGAATCAAATAATAGAACACCTTGTGCATACTCTATTCGGTTTAATAAAGTCTGTAAGGAGATGAGTGATGCCATTTTGGACCTTTCAAGGCCGAGGCAGGAAGCGTCAGAGTGTGCAAAATTTTGACAGATAAGGACAGAATAACGTGGCACTGCATTCAAATGAGCTCGTAAAAGACTCCACGAGAACAATTACTCTGTTTTTGCTCAGTGTGATTTAGTCACTACCTAATAAGTTTGAAAACAGGAAACAGTAGATCTTTCCCAGACATCAAAACTCTCTTGGAGAAACATGTGACTGCACATTTCAATCACCTTTGGCATCTCTGCTGCTGTCAGGATGAGAAATGTTTCTGCAGATAACTTGAGGGTCGTTTTGCCTGACAGTGATAGCCTTGTCTTTTTCCGCTTGACTTTTTCTGTTATCAGTCAGACTCAAGTCTCTGCTGTAATTTTTGAAAAGCTCTTTGGTCAGACATCACTGATTGACTGACCCTCTTATCACCGTGTTTGTGCTTGGAGGCCTGTACTTCATTTCAAAACTAAGGTTTACACAGGGACAAAACTCCCCCATCCCCACTTCAGCATAGAAACAGCGAGAGAAGTTTTCCAGCGCTGACGCCGTGTTGCACGTCAGCTTTCGTGCTTCCAGCTCACCCCTCCCCGTATACATTTATGCAGTATGCCGCATTTATGCATGAGGACCGCATAGCCATACGGTACATGCATGTGAAGAGATAATGAGATTTAACTGAGGCATCACGAAGCCTGAATACATTAAAGCCACACAGTGGAGACCGAGAGGGCTGCGTGCAGGGATGCTGGGGGGTCACTGAGGTTGAAGTTGCTGACACTGTACCCTCCTCTCTAACCGGCATCATTATTCCTGCATCATATCTCACATACAGTATTCTCTCAGGGGCAGCCAGTCACGAACTGCTGGTGGGGAATATGTACGTGTAAAGGAGGTCATACACAACATCATGATATGTTCTCTCAGAGGCCTCCACATGCAAACAATGTGCTCGAGCTGCAAAACAGATACAAAGCACGCTGGGACTTACCAATGTGCACACGATCAAAAAATCTCTTTCAAATGTGTCGGCGTCTTCTGTTCTGTACTTGTTGCAGGGAAGCGCATTTTAAATCATCACGTTATCAATACAGTGACCCTTTCTCACAGCTAGTTTGGAGAATCTTGAAATGCACATCTGAAAGGACTTTATACATTTATAGGTGATAGGATCAGAGCTGTGGTAAAAAAGAAGCTATAACACCTCTGCAAAATTGAAATCATTGTCACCAGTACAGTGGCTTCAGGGGAATAAAGTGAAACATATGGAGTCATAAAAGAGCTCTGCACAGTGAATTTTCAAAGGTTTGTTTGATTTACAATTGGTATATAATCCCCTAAAACTGAAAAATTCACGACTTGTTTCAAATATCTCCGTTGTAAAATCTAATTTGAACGTCAGATCCGATTAAATTCTTAATGTGTTTTTGACTTATCTTCAGATGACATGACAACTCACTGAAAGAAAAGTCAAAGATCTGGACCTCTCTCCTCTCTGAGCAGGGGTGTGGACAGAGTGGGGGATGGGGTGGCAGTCCCCCTACCTGGTGATCAAATTTTTGAAAAAACACCCACTAAACTTCCCTCTTTGGAGCAAAAGCACACACTCAGGTGCCCTCTTGGGAGCAAAAATGTGCGCCGAAGTGCTTCTTGGGAGAAAAACACATATTACAGTTAACACTTGGGAGCCAAAACACATGCTGCATCAGAAACACAACCATAATCGACTTCATTGTCCTGTACTTTTAGGAGGCATACAAGCAATTTTAACTAGACTGTACAAGTTTTGAGTCCACTTAACAAGCTCTTTTGAAACACCCTCAAAACACACAAAACTGTCCTCTTGGGAGCAAAACTGCGCGCCTTAGGAGCCACCACATGAGTAAGTGCCCTCTTGGAAGCCAAAGCACACTTAATCATACACTAAGGAGCTGAAACACATGCTAAAATGTCTTTGTAGGAGCCAAAACACACTCTTAGGAGTCTTGGAATACAAAAGACATTCTAAAGCACATGCTTAGGAGCCAAAACCAAATAAAACAGCCGCCCTCCTGGGAGCCAAAATGCATGCTGGAGAGTCCTCTCAGGGGGCCAACATATGTGAAAGTACCCTCTTGGGCCCTTAAGCTCCCTTGTAAAGCACACTAAAGTGCCCTTTTTGTAGCCAAAGTACATGCTATGTGCACTTAGATGCCCTCTTGGGAGCCAAAACACGTGCCACAACATCACCTTGACTGCCGAAACAAAAAATACTGTCCTCTTGAGGGCAAAAATGTGTGCTGAAGAGCCCTTTAGGAGTCACCACATGAGAAAGTGCCCTCTTGGGAGCTGAAACACATGCTAAAATGTCTTCTTAGGAGCCAAAACACACTCTCAAGAGCCAAAACATGCGCTGAAGTGCTCTCTTAAGAGCCAAAGTGACATGCTATGTGCGCTTCAATGCACTCTTGGGAGCCAAAAAACACTAAACTGGCCACTTGGGAGCAAAAACTTGTGCTAAAGAGCCTTTTAGAAGCCACCACATGGTCTTGGGACCAAAAAACACTTAGGTTATTACTTGGGAGCTGAAACACATGCTAAAATGTCTTCTTCTGAGCCGAAACACGCTCTTAAGAGTCCTCTTGGGAGACAAAACATAGTAAACAGTTCTCTTGGGAGCAAAAATGCGCAGCTAGATGTTCTCTGGAGAGTAAAGACAGGCCATCCCCACTAAAGTTCCCTTTTTGAAGCAAAAGTGCATGCTTTGTTCACTTAAATGCACTCTTAGGAGCCAAAACACACTAAACTGCCCACTTGGGAGCAAAAAATTGTGCTACAGAGCCTTTTAGAAGCCACCACATGAATAAGTGCCCTCTTGGGGCCAAAAAACACTTAGGTAATCACTTGGGAGCTGAAACACATGCTAAAATGTCTTCTTAGGAGCCAAAACACACTCTTAAGAGTCCTCTTGGGAGACAAATGCCCACAAAATGACCTCTTGAGAGCCAAAACACAAGCCACATGCACTTCAGTACCCTTTTGGAACCCAAGGCATATGCTCTGCGCACCAAAATGTTCTCTTGGGATCCAAAACACATGCTAAAATGCCTTCTTGGATGCCAAAACAAACTTAACTGCACTGTTTGCCAGTTAAAACATGACGTCTTTTTTGTCTGTGCATGCAGCCTCTCACTCCGACTGGCTGCAGTTTCGTGCATAAAACCTGCATTCTTCCTGAAAGCAGACGGCACAAGGGTTAACCATTAAAGAGCTTATACTTCTGGCATTAACTGCTTGTTACAAACATCATCACCACTGACAGCTCTGTTCACAAAAGTAGATCCTGAAACGCATAATCAGCACTTTAATAATCTTGCTGTAACCGTGTTTCTGTCTAAGATTAGCATGAGAAGTCGTCCCATTATCACCTGACCCTGAGTCTGACATGACTGATAGCCTGATGACCCGGGGCCTGTAAAAGTTTATGTAAGGCAAGTTTGTTTCCTTATCACTAGCCTATTCAGGCCAATTAGTAACTTTTTCTTTTTTTATTTTACTGCTAACTGCTAAATAATTTGACTACAAGCTTGATTTGAAGTGTTTGGACGTGTCGACACTGGAGTTACAGTGACATAGTTCGAGAAGGAAGCTGCACATCTGAGGATAATCAGATCATGCCACCAGAAACAAATGAAAGGTCTTCCTGGGAATCAAATTTCTATAGGACCAAATGTTTGGCATAGGTTCCCGTCAGAACAATGCACAATTCAAGGTGTGTGTTTGTGTGTGAGGCCTTTAGGTGATTTCCCATTCATGACAAAATAAGTGCCACCCAGGAACAAACCATTTATCTTTGTCAGTGTTAAAGGGCAACATGGATGGAGCTCATTCTCCCTCAGATCACTTTCAAGAGATAGCAACATGATTCATGAGTGAGGAGGCTTAAGTTTCTGGCCTTTGCTTTACATTATTCAACATTTTTACCAGACCAGTTGAAAAATTGCATTTACATTTTGAAGTGTTGGATCTTTAAAAGGTTCCAAGAAAAGTTTCAAAATGCAAAACATGAATAAAAGTTCTAAAAAAAAAAAAAGGACTCAGTAGTGAGGAGCTCCACAGTTATTGTTTCAAAAGTTTGTTCGTGCATGCTTGATGTGAGTGTTTTCCAGGAGGTTTGTGAGAACGTTGCTCCAAGTGGTGAAGATGCTTCATGTTTGGCCTCCATTTTTGTAAACTTCCCTCTTCATCCATCTTATAATGCTCTCAATGTGATTTAGATCAGGGGAACACGCAGGATGATCCAAAAGAGTGAGATTATTCTTTATTCTGTGTTGTCCTGTTGAAAAACCCAGTCAGCAGCACACAGACCAGGGCCCTCAGTCATGAAGGACGCCCCTGAACAAACTGAAGCTCCATTGTTCCATTGTGCAGCCAGAGTCTGCGCAGTAGAGAATTTCCGGTGGAGCCAAGAAAAAAAGAGAAATAAAAATATTTATTTCTTCTTCTTTAGAAGGTTTAGTCTCCTTTTGGCTCTTTCCCGAAGTTTCTTATATCCCCGATAAAAACTACTCACGAACGGCAGCTGTCAACTATCGTAAAACGAAACTTATAACACAGTTTTTAACGTCCAATAACTAATGAAAAACCAACTTTTCAGTAAAAAAATCACCTGAACACAATGCAGCCAAATTACATCGTCATACCACCTTAGCGTAAGGATGAGAGAAACATTTCTACGAGGTATCGTAACTTCTTAAAGTTTTCCCGGCTCATATCTGGAATACATGGGGAGGCGGGGCTTATGACCTATACTGCAGCCAGTCACCAGGGGGCGGGGCATCTGCTGGAAGCTTCAGTTAGAGCCGAACGTTGTTACGTCCACTGATTATACAGTCTATGGTCATGACAGTAACTTTGGACGCCATCGGGACCATCAAGGTTCAAGTTTTTCTCCTCAGAGAATCAAACTTTCTTCCATCTTTCAATGTCCCATGATGCTCCTTGTCAAAGTCCAAATGAGAAATTTAGTGAAAGGAGACGAGGCCTTTGAAGAGGTTTTTGTTCTCAAAGCTCTTCTCTCTCAGTCACCATTTGATGGTTATTGGGCTGCAGTCGACTCCAGTCACAATCTTATTTTGGGTCGAGGGTTGTCCCGTGTCTTTGCAGACAGCCAATCAGATCCTGGTGAAATGTTTTTGAGTCTGCCACTTGATTTTTTTGTTCCATATCCGTCAGAAATCCAAAATGTCTGTCTTACTGCGTCCAACCTTTGCAGTGATGGCGTTACATTGTGAGAGTTTTGATTTTGGTGCTTAACAATCCGACCACGTTCAAAGAGAGAAAGATTTTTAGCCTTTCACCATCAGGAGGTCATGACAGTGTGAATACCTGAAAGAAAATGATGCTGAATCCACATTTTTGTGCAGACTTAGTTTTATGAAGGTTGTGATCTTAAACTTTTAATAAGATAATGCACAAATTGTTTCACTTTTATTGTTGTTTTCAATAAACTGTTTGCTGAAATAGTTTTGTGTCTCACTCCCGTTTCTTCTTTTTGCATTTTAAAACTTTACTTAGAACCCTCTTCAGTTCCAACAGTGCAAAATGTAAATTCTTGCAACAACTGGTCTTCAGATTTTGATCAGACTTGTATTAAAACTTTCAGACTCAGACAAAAACCCACGCACTGAAAACACATGTTATGTTCCTAAGAGGCACATATTTGTTTAGTTATGAAATAATCAATGTTGGGATAGTATGAGGGCAGATCGAGGGTCTAAAGGTGAAACTTGATATGTTTCTCTCACTATAAACAGCAAACACTTTCCAACTGTAAAGTTACAAAACTTCAAAGTGCAAAGTCTAGGTTTGTTGAGAGGAAAAATAGTGCAGACCCCTTGATTTTTGAAGTGCAAATGTTCAGGTGAGGTTTGTCAGAGGAAAAAGGGTAAAAGTTTACTGTCAATCTGCAAAAACATTTCTTGCAGATCATTTTGGTAGTTATATTAATTTAACATTTATCTACTAGACATGCAGGCACCAGGATGAAGAAACAAAAAGAGCTGTATTAAAAAATGTGATCTGATTTAGATGAAGGCATTTTTTACAGTTTTGGCCAACACATCAAAGACTGGAGATCTCAATGAGGCCATGTGTGGCTAAATAAATTTATTAACAGCTGAATAGCTCAAAAGTAGCCTCAATTAAGTGTAATGTTGCAACATGCATGGGAAATCCCATTGAGGAGTTAAGAGAGACTTTAAAACGTTAACATGAAAAACAAAACCAAGACAAGACCTAGTGACCACAAAGCCGCTGTGCATGAATTAACACAAACTGAGAGAAAAATTTAAGTTCATTCTTTTAGCTCATTTGAAGCCGCACTCATCTGTAATTTGGTGGAAACTGGGGATTAAAAGGCTGCATGTCATGAGGAAGAAGTAACTCGTGGTTGCAAATGCACAGAAAATGAAAAAAAAAGAAAGCATTTCAGCTCCTCAGGCTTTAAAGAGCATTTTAACATTTTTCAGCTCTTTGTTTTGGTTTCACAGCCCATAAACTGTTGAGGTTGGTTCACTATCGAAGCCCATTTCTTCCAGTTAAAAAGAAATAAGAATGAGAACTTGGTTTTGTTGAGTACTTAATTCTTCAGCCCATATTAAGTCATTAATTTGAAGAAGAGAAATCGAAAATTGTGAAATAAAAATTCAGAATTGTGAGATAAATAACTGAAGCGATGAATCAAGGGATTAATTGATCTATTTACAACATATAAAGTCAAAATTATGAGGGAAAAAAAATACGAATTATCAGATGAAGTCATAATTATGGGACTAGACGGGAGGCGCTCTTCCTTCCAGCAAATGCTAGATGTTGAAATGCTGAGCGCTGCATTTGTGTCTGAAATGCTAAGCCACAACTCTTACCTTAACGCTTTTTTTTTTTTTTGACAGTGTAAATTGTGAGATAAAAAGTCAAACTAATAACATAAGAACTGAAAATCATGAGGAAAAAGTAGAATTTTTGAAATTAAGTCATAATCATATGATAACAAGTCAGATGACAAGACTTAGTAATGTGTTACAGTCAAAATTGAGGGATAAAAAGTCTGAGTCATTCATTAAAATGTCTGAGTTATGAGATAAAAAGTTGAAATTATGAGATAGAAAGTTCAATTTATGAGTACAAGAGTGAAATAAAAGACACGAAAATTTAAAGTTTTTATGAAAAATATCAAAATATTCGAGAAAGTCATAATTATGTGATAAAAAAGTAGAATATATAAAATAAAAGACTATTTATGAGTTAAAAGTCAAAATTGAGTGATAAAAATTCTTAGTTATGGAATAAAAAATGGAATTATGAGATAGAAAGTTGAATTTGTGAGATTAAATACACAAAAATGGAAAATTGTGAGGAAAAAAAAGAGAAAAAAAATTGGATAAAGTCATAATTATGCAATGAAAAGTAGAATTTGTGAAATAAAAACACTTAGTTATGGGATCAAAAGTGGAAATTTTGAGATTAAAAAGTCCAAACGATGATCTTTGCTTACAGATTCATGTGGGATAGTGCTGAGCAAATGCACCTTTAACAGGATTTCGGGGAAGAAACAGGGAGTGATGGGATGAAGGAATTACACTACAAGCTGAAACACATGAATCTCAAAATTTTAACTTCACATGGGAAAGAAAGCTTAACAAATTCAGTTTTTTATTTTAATGGTGGAAACTGGCTTCTATGGTTAACTGAGTTTCATTGAGTTGTTTTTTTTTTCAGTAAGAGCATTCAGCAATTAAAGAGCCAAATTCTAAAGCCAGTAAGTAACAAAAGCTACAGGCAGCAGCCTCTGAAAACAGCGATTCCCTATGACCTCCAGTGATAGGTTTCAAAACGCCTCTTCAGAAAGAATTAGTGAAGTTACAGAGACTCCATTCAGGTTTTACAGTCAATGGAAAGAAAGCCAACTGGCAACAATGACTTCAATCATCAGGTTGTAAAAAACACGGCTGTTAATGTACGACACGTGTCAAACATGCGCGTTTCTATTTACTTAACCTTTGAAAAGCTGTAATATGCAAATGATGCGTTTACTCTGTGTGTAGCTTATCACACAGCCCAAGTAAGACATGATAGAAAACACTTGATGATTCATTTTCATCAGCGTTTTCATAGGTTCATTTGTAGGTAATAGACCTGTTTGTGTATTAGGAAGCCTGCACTCTTTCAGCTCTCTTCCCATGACTTGTTGTTGTTTTTCTTATCACTCTGCATCCTCTCTCACTCCTCCCTGTGTTTGCTGCTTTATTAACCAAGCACGCAGAGCCCAGGCTGGTCAACACATAAAACAGCGCCCTCCTCCGGCTCTGAATGAAGGTCGACATGTCTCTGCTCAGTGTCGAGGCACATGCCTCAGCTGTACTTTCACATACAGTTCATTACATTAAAACCATCAGTCCCCAGGTCAGAAAAAGGTAGACTTTAAGAAGTCGTTACGTGTCTTGTTGAAATGATATCTCTCTCATCTGGTCAATCCCATGACTTTCCATGAAGCCGCAAGCACTTGGAGTCATATGATGTCCAAAACAAGGTTTGCAACCATGGGACAGTCTTCTCAGACAGAGACACTCACACTTAAAACACACTTCACAATTTTATCCAAACCTCAGTGGGCCTCAAGAAAACAAACCAGACGTTTTGTTTTTTGTTTTTTGTTTTATCCAGTATGAGACAATGTGTGGTCATCTCTCTGTGCATATGGATCAGCTTAATGTAATTCTTGGAGCACTGTGAGTGGAAAACGTGACAAACACGTCATGATATCAAATTGCATGTGAGATCCCAGCACATCTGGACCAAACACGGCTGCTTCTTATTAAATCAAACCTGTGTCAAGCTATAGGAAGCATCAGCTCCAGAGGGGGATCTCATATAAAAATGTGCAGACAATATCTTGGAAAAACAACATATAGTAGAATAAAAAAAAAATAAAAAGAAGTCGCAAGACAATAACAGCGAGGGACCTGGAGGCTGTTTCATGAACTATACACACACAGCATATGTAATAATAATAACACAATAGGACGAATCATAGGAGCCGTGACCAGTCATTTCCATAGAGAGTTCTGCGATGGTAACAAGTTTGAAGTTCAAGAGTCGAGACTGGACTACTCTGGACCTGAGATGTTCTGGAGACTTCCAAGAGCCAGTAAAGACCGTCACTGTGTAATTGTCGTTTAGGAAATTCAGGAAATTCAATCCTCGACAGTGGAGGTACCTAATCTGAACCAACAGGTCTTGTAGGAGCTCTATACGTTAACCTAACTCTAGACCCCTTAAGTCCCTGGTAATCAACACTACTGTGTCAAATTTACATGGCAGTTTCTTGACTATGAAAAAACTGGAAAAAATAATGATGCAATTGAGAAAAGATAAGACTTATCCATAGCATTTGACACCATTAAATTTGACATTCGGTTAAGGTCTGAGATCGGATCTGAGAAACCCGGCCGTGGTTCTTTGTGAAAATATATACCTGAAAAATACAGCAGATTTTTTCAATTGTCATGTCCTCTTCTTTTAGAGTCACACGCTTTGGTCCTCGAAACAGCACGTAGCTATCCATGGTGGGTGATCATAAGGGGGGTGTGACTGAATGTTCCTGGTTGCTGAGTGAGATAACCAAACTTTCGGGTCACATAAACCGGACCAATTAAATATTAAAATCAAATTCAGTCCTTGTTCCCGTTATTCCATTTTGTATTTTTGATCCGAGCCTAATATTGAGCTATAAAAAAAACGGCATATTTTGGGTTTTCGTGTTAGATTAAAAAACAAATAACAAGATAGATTGACTGGCGACCAATCCAGGGTGTACCCCGCCCCTCGCCCAATGACAGCTGGGATAGGCTCCAGCCACCCGCGACCCTGAATAGCAGGATAGACGGTATAGAAAATGGATGAATGGATAACAAGATAGCCAGTCACTTTTTCATTTTTTAAATTTTTGATTGGCTATTGAAAATGGAAAGAACGAAAGATACACTGATTCCTAGCTCTATTCTAGTTTATTAGTTATCTGTTTGGGCGATATTAGTATGTCTGTGTTAATGACCGAAAATCCTCAAATACATCAATCAGTCATGGGGTTCCACAGGGCTCCATCCTAGGACCACTCCTATTTATCCTGTATATCAGTGATTCCCAACCTGTGGGTCGTGGCCCCCTGGTGGGCCGCGAAGATGTTGCAAATGGGCCGCCAAATAATTTCCAAAAAAAGCAAGACTTTTGTGTGTGTTGGGGGTAGGGATGGGTATTGATCCCCGACCCTTGGTCATTTTCAGTTTCCAAAAAGGCCCTTTTGCTAAAAGGTTTGTACACCCCTGTTCTAAAGTAACAGTTTTCTTATTTGCACCTCTGATGAAACACTCACTACAACCCAAATACTTCACACAACCCCCTTGAAAACCGCTCATTAGCGTTTTTATAGCATGCATCAAAATGCCACTCATCCAGAATCTGGATGAACAAGTTTAGGGCACTATGCAGCGTGGGAGGGGTGGGGGGTGTGGTTGGGGGTGGGGTGGGGGGGGGGTCCCTTCATATATGACTCAGACAGTTAGCTGTTGTTGAACTTTATGTTATTTTTGTACCGTTTAAAGTGTTTGCATATCACAACTGTCATATATGAGTCACTGTGGAAAGAGGACACTGCGTGTGCAGCTTGTAAAAAGGGACTGCCACTGTTTATAGACTGTGAGTATTACATGAGACAGATCTTTAATACATGGGATACACACATTTAACACACAGGAAACAGAGACACGTGTGCGCAGGGGGGTTTAAATCACAGGTGCAGTTGACAAAAGTAATGAAACTTTAGATTGAACAACCCAGGTAATTCGAATTTTGATCAAGGAGACTTACGACTAAATATATCATTTTGAAAACTCTTGGTTGTGCTTTTCTCACAATTTCCTACAGTTACATGAGGAAATACTTCTCATACCAAGCTTCTCACCCCGAACTTGGATTACCTCTCCACTTTGAGAACGATTAAAAATATACGTGTGGCAGCTGACTATCCACGGGTGTGCCTGTCTCAGCCAATCAAGCTGCTTTTTTGTTTATAAATCTGTTATTATTAGTCAGTCAGTCAGTCTGACCGTCTTTGGCCGTGTTCACACTGCAGTTAAAAGTGACCTGAATCTGATTTTTTGCTCAAACGTGACCCATATCTGCTTTGTTTCCGACACACATGCACACAGCGTTCACACTAAAGTCATAGCTCGATCGTGGAGTTACATCAGGATCTGGTCTTGTCTGTGTTAATGTGTAGAAAAGAGAATCAGACTTATGCAACGGATCATCTCAATCTGCAATTACATTATCTAAGTGTGACAGTCGGATTAGGTTTCATCTCATGCTTGGTGTAAACAGCTCAAGTCACATTGAATCTGATATTTTTTTTGACTGGATTCAGGCTACTTTTTAATGTAGTGCTGAATCTTATACATTTTTTAAGGAGACTATTATAGTGTGAACAGCAGTAATTTCCAGACTAGCTGCACCAACTATATTCAAAAAAAGAAAAAAATTCCACCTATATAGGCCACACTGGTCAATAAGCCACAGGTGTCGAAGCAGTAACATGTAATTCTTACACAAAAAGATTTTTTTACTTTCAACTAAAAATATGCGTTTTACTGAACCATGCCTATAACACAGTTTGTTGCCAAATAGCCAACCAGAAAAGTCAATGATGGCTGTCTTCATCTCCCTCCTCAGCTTCGGTCCTTCTTTTACAAGGAGAACTGAGTTTTAGCTGACTTGAAGCAGAAACTTTTGAAAACGACATCCAGAGTGGATTTGTTTCTGAAATGCTGTTTCACTACGGTGGCCGGGAAGTGCAAAACAAAATTACAAATTGTGAAACACTTTTACAATGGTTGAGACAAATTTACATTTTAGAAAAAAAAATTACATTCACTAAACAAAAATTAAATTACCATAACACATTTACAAGTTCTGAAACAAATTTACCTTTCGGAAAACAAATTAACAAGACGTGAAACACTTTTACAAACGCTGAAACAAATTTACAAGTGGCGAAACACTTTTACAAGCTTAAGCATTAACCGGAAAGGGAATGTACCAACTCCCGGGATGAACCGGATGTGATAACAGGGAGCAGCAAATAGGCCAATAGTGTTTGTTGGAGGTCATCCAAATTGTGAAAGACCGACCACACGAAAAACAAAACCGCGTTAAGCGCATAATATGTTGTCCACAAAACGGACAAAACTTTACCTGGACGCCGTCCATCTTGGGTGACTGCCGCTCCCCGTTATCACATCCGGTTCATCCCGGGAGTTGGTACATTCCCTTTCCGGTTAATGCTTGAGCTTGTAAAAGTGTTTCACGTCTTGTTAATTTGTTTTCCGAAAGGTAAATTTGTTTCAGAACTTGTAAATGTGTTATGGTAATTTAATTTTTGTTTAGTGAATGTAATTTTTTTTTCTAAAATGTAAATTTGTCTCAACCATTGTAAAAGTGTTTCACAATTTGTAATTTTGTTCTGCCCTTCCCGGCCACCGTAGTTTCACCGTTGCCGTGTAAACAGTAAGCTGGAGTTTTCAGTGGAAACAGTCACGCTCCGTCTTGAGCTTGCTCATTACACTTTCATTGTGGATTAACCATACATACACCAGGACATCAACAACAGCAGAAACAATAGAGGACTATCTATTGAAAATATAAAAATGTAATTTGAACAGCCAAATAAAAAAAATTCAGATTTGAGCAATAAGACCTGCAGTGTGAATATAACGCTAAATTCCATTGCACCATTTATGAAATTAATTGTGTTGTCTACCTATTTACATGCAGGTAAACTTCTGGCTAAGTCAATGGGAATAGGGACAAAAAAAGATAATGGAGTGAGCTTATGAAGCTTCCACCTATATCATTTCTGAAATTTAGAAAAGAAAAACAAAAAAAAAAAAAAAACATTAGATAAACACAAAAAGGAAATAAATGAAAATAACTGATTGATGTAAATATAACTATTACAGCTAAATCCAAGAGTATGGGTATGGATTAAAGTATGTAGTTAAGCAGCAGATGTATTATTAAAAATATGTATTTAACCAAAGGACTTGGACACTTTTTTTACAGACAAACATTTTAAAGCTTAATAGGAATATTTGGAGTTTCTGAAACTGAAGAGAAGATTAAACATTGAACTTTAACCTGCAAAGCTGTAGGAAAAGAATCAGCCTAAACCAAATTACAATTTAGAAGAATCTGGTAACTTAGGCTGTAATAGGGAATAAAGAGATTACTTATCCTTCCAAAAAAGTCAAAAGTTTTTCTCCTAACTCAATCAATTTGTTCTACCAAACTCTGATTCATATCACTAAAACATCCAAGCAGCTGACACCTGAGGCATCAACAAAATCAGCTGAAATTTCATAGAAATCCTTGGAGAGACTGAGATATTTCATCAGAAGGGTTTAATTTAGGCAGAGAGACTGTTAGTTTCTGTCATTCGTGGATTAATTAAGCAAATATTGATTAGACTGGAGTTTTTTTCTGATTGTGAATTAAGTTTTAACAGATACAGTAACTCAGTGGTCAGGTCCAGGTTCTATTGAGTCAGTCAACTCAACTTTTCTCATCTCCCTCTGGTTTACAAACAATTAAACATCCATCCATCCTTCTTCTACCGCTGAGGTCTTTGCACTCTGAGTCTGTTTTTGTCGTCCAAAATTGACGCACGTTAAAAAAGAAATTCAACCCCATGTTATGTCCATCATCTTTGCACACTGACGCCAAAACTTTCTTCTGTCAATATTTTTTCGGAACAGGT
The DNA here is from genome assembly GCA_008086565.1 of Thalassoma bifasciatum. Taxonomy (NCBI): domain Eukaryota; kingdom Metazoa; phylum Chordata; class Actinopteri; order Labriformes; family Labridae; genus Thalassoma; species Thalassoma bifasciatum. Next base: position 283,953 of record RPOG01000516.1, read on the forward strand.
TCGATTTGCTGTGTTTTTTTCGCATCTGTCCCATTGACTGTATATAGAATGGACAGCGTGCTTCCGCCTGTCACCGTTCTACATTTTTGAAGCCAAAAAACCCCGTTTCTCTAGCCGCCATTGTGCAGCCAGAGTTTGCGCAGTAGAGAATTTCCGGTAGAGCCAAGTAAAAAAGAGAAATAAAAATATTTATTTCTTCTTCTTCTTCAGGTTTAGTCTCCTTTTGGCTCTTTTCCGAAGTTTCTTATATCCCCGGTAAAAACTACTCACAAACGGCAGCTGTCAACTATCGTAAAACGAAACTTATTTTGCGGTTTTTAACGTCCAATAACTAATGAGAAACTAACTTCTCAGAAAAAAAACACCTGAACACCATGCAGCCAGATGACATCGTTATACTACCTTAACGTAAAGATGAGAGAAACGTTTCTACGAGGTATCATAATTTTTTTAAGTTTTCCCTGCTCATATCTGGAATACGTGGGGAGGCGGGGCTTATGACCTATACTGCAGCCAGACACCAGGGGGCGGGGCATCTGCTGGAGGCTTCAGTTTGAGCCGAACGTCGTTACGTCCACTCATTATACAGTCTACGATCTGTCCAGGTCGTTTCCAGGGTTGTTTGACTGTTCAGGGACACCGTAGGCGAATGGCAGCGGTATATTCTCACATTTCCCAACACAATTTCTGTAATATGCATCTTTGTTCAGATCAGATGATGAGTTAAGATTTGTGTGTGCGTCTACCTCTGTCAGGGAGAGCTCAGGAAGTGTGTTTTTCTTTTTAAAGTGTGGTGCCAAACCCAGCGACTTTTTTCTTTTCTCACATCGTACAAGAAACACAGGATCATCTTCACAGCTCGATGATGATTTTGTTTCTCTTGTACTGCAAAATTTTGCAATAATAGGAAAATAAACGCTTCGGATTGAGTGCGTGATGCTTTTTTGAGGTCACGGATCCGAAAAAAAATGCACCCAAAAATAACGGACTCAGTGTGCAAAGGCCTTTATTCAGGTCCAGCTCCCAGAAGCAGCAATGTCATCAGCGAAGACCAAAGAAGTGATGACCCCTCTCCCTAGTCACTTCCACCAGCTCCTCTGGGGGACACCAGGCGTTCCCAGGGCAGTCAAGAGATAAAATCTACCCCGGGGTCTCCTCCTGACTGAAACACACCCCCCCCCAGGGAGAACCAACTCATCCCAGACACTCTTACTTTCTCACACTGGTCACGTCACACACTTGAATTCAGTGTATTCCTCTGATTGTTAACAAATCCCTCCACATATGCATTATCATATATGTCTCAGACCTTGTCGACTCTTTACAGCAGCACAAGATCCCTCAGAGCCTCTCGACAAGAGGAATAAAAGGCTAAAAACAGGGCCTCACCTGTAGTAGCTCCATGGTTGTAGAAAAGCCTGGTGGGGTCATTAAGAAACACCCAAAGACTTTCTTTAACTCTCTTGTTTTTAATTGTGCTCAATGTGTTTAAAGAGCTTTAGTTTTAATCTCGTTTTTATTTTACTTGACATTCTCTTTGTACTGTTTCATCTGTTTTTATGCTGCCGTCTGATTAATCTGCTCCCACCAAGAACCCAAAGTCCTGTTTCCACTTTGGTTTGACACAGTAAAGCACGCATTTGTGGCATTTTCTTTGACTAAATCAGGCAAGATCCCCAACTAATCATCCCGTAAAGTCCCACTTTTTGGTACCCTTATGTTGGGGTGCCCAGAAGGTGGAGCGAGAAACACTGCAGTCTTTTGATTGGTCGAAGAAATCGTCACTTCCCTTGTGACAGCAGTGTTTCTCCTCGCAGCACACAGCCTTCCCTGACACAAAGCTAGATTGCACTTTTTAACAAAGAGACAAATTTCTGGATGTCTACCATCATTGCTCTTTGTTTGATGTGTTGTGTTTTCTTCTTCGTGGATTTATTAGAGGGGTACACTGTGTCAGGCTTTACTGATCTGACCAGTACCAAACTGTAACTCCCCAAATAACCATCCTACTTTTTTGGTACCCATCTGTTGAGGTACCAGATATACCAACCCGACCCCCAAAAGAAGCTAGAAACACTGCATTCTGTTAAAAGGTTGAAAAAAATGTCACTTTCTGTGTGACAGTGGTAATTTCCTCTCTGTACAAAGCCTGATTGCACTTTGTAACAAAAAGCTACAAGCCAATCACAAAGAGGAAAAACTGCTGGATGTTTTCCATAGTTGCTCTTTGTTTACACCGTCACGTTTTCATCTACCTTGAATTTATCAGCAGGGATATCGTGTCACTGCTATGCCGTCACGATATTAGTCCCTTGATTTTTCTCAAATTGTCCACAATGATCGTCAGTGAATTCTATGGATTCTTTGAATGGGATATTTGAAAAAGGAAACAGACAAGGTTTACCAGGGCTCTCAGAAATTTGCTTGAACTACCCCCCTCCCAAAAAAACCCCACTCTAGCCAATGTTTCTCAAACAAGTCTCCAGGCATCATGGTCATGTATCTGCGCATTAAGATGGTTAGCCTCGTTTCCACCAGGCAGTCTGGTACGGATCAGTACAGTTTGGTACTGGTCAGATCAGTAAAGCCTGATCCTGTGCGCGTTTCCACAGACAACCGTACCCTGCTTGATGGGCCGGGTGTCGAGAGCCACGTCAGCTACGTAACAAACGCTATGAGCGCTACACAGTGAACCCCGCAAATAAATGCAACGAAAAAGAAATTAGCGGCATTGTAAACAAAGAGAAAGATGGAGAACATCCAGCAACTCTTCTACTTTGTGATCAGCTGTGGCTCTTTATTCCATAATGTAATGAAGCTTTGTTTCAGGAAAGGCTGCTGCCGGGTTGTGTGTCCTTCTTTATTACCACTGCCACACGGGAAGTTACCGATCTTTTGACCAATCAACGTACTGCAGTGATTATAGCCCCACCCCTGGGGCCGGTTTGGAGCGGCTTGGCACCCCAACAGAGGGGTACTGAAAAGTGGAGCGGTACAGGTCGCTTATTAGGGGACCTGTCCTGGTTTTAGTCTATGGAAACGCCACAAAATGCATGCCGTACCGAGACGAACCGAACCGATCCGCTTGGTGGAAACGAGGCTTTTGTTTCCTCGGTCAGAAACAATTTCAGAGACACTGATGTAGCTGACGCTGCTAGCTTACACGCCAACTACCAAGAAGGGCACAGTTGGCTTTGGATGGGACTTAAATGCATAGATCCTCACTTCACTTTATCCTCTGTCATCCCTCAGACTGAAAAATGAAGCATCTCTACCTAAAGTTTCTATCTTCTTTCCAAGTCTTTAACCTGTTTGCAGACCAAAAACACTAATCTTGCAAAGAAATAGGTACTTTGAAACTTTTACGTAAACATTTCCACTCTCAGACGTCACTGATCCACAGCAGAGAGGAGCATCACTTGGGCTGAGCTCTGGAGAAACGATCAAAACTAATTATAGAAGAAGAACAGGCAGGAAATGGTAGGAGGCCAATGATGCAAGAAAATAATTTAGGAATGGAAAATAGATGAATCATGCATTTATGTTTCTCTCTCTCTCTCTCTCTCTCTCTTTTGGAAAAAGTGCCAGTCGGGCAGCCAGTCACTCTCCATATCACCTCAACATGGCATCTGTATCCGGGTTGCCATGGTAACGTGGTTGCTATGAGATTAANAAGACAGATCTGAATATTTCAATCCCATCCACATCACAGAACGATTACAATCAAGACGGCCCGTTCAAACTCTCGTCAAGGAGCAGAAATATTTCTGGCACAGGGTGAACTAGTCATAACACGTCAGCGTGCCAATGACCATGAGACGAAACAATGTCAGCACAGAGTGTTAGAACAAGTTGTGTGTGAAAAGCAAAGGTATTAGTGAGGTCTTAGCGAGGGGCTCTGAGGTCTGGTGTCAGACGTCCAGGTGCGTGTCATTAGTCTTGGTGACCCTCATTAAAGTGCCCACCTGTTTCCTGTTAAGGCTAAGCTGCATTTAGCCATACCAGCCTGTATCATATAGAGTCTGTAAGGAGGGGAAACACTTCTGCAGCCTGTAGGAGTGATGCTGCACAGGTAATAAATTTGAATTCAAACGCTTTTTTAGCAATAGCTGAAAAATTTGCAAAAATAGTCTCATTGCAATTATCTCTCCCTAAATTGCAGTTGCTATTTATTGTGGGATTACTTTTAGGTTCCCCATTTAATGTGTTGTAGATATGAATCACTAAATTGAAGGGGATGACACATACATTTTTTATCCTTGTTTTGAAAATAAAAACACATACATGAGGGGAATGTTTTTTATTTTTAACCCTGTGGTGCATAGTGGTCGCTACAGTGGACACCTATTTAAAAGTTATTTACTCCTAAATTCAATGGTGCATGTGGTGGAAATTCATTTTAACCTGTGTCAGGATATTTTTATTCTTCTTAGGGCCTGAAAAAATGTTTTTAATTCTACTTCCAAATATATTTGTATTTTTAAAAAAGTCATAGACAAACATTTGAGGGTAAAACAGCATAAAAACTATAATTTATTCAGTGTTAAAATGGATGAAAGAGAGTTAAAATGTTTCGCAAAGCATTAAAAAAAGATTATTCATGAAATTACCCCCCCCCCAAAAAAAAGAAAAGAAGTCAAACAAAAAAATAAGTCATATTTACATTAAGTTCACACTGTTTTATGTTGAATGCTCAGTTACAAATATTTGAAAAAAAAAAAAAAAGAAAAAAATTCAAATAAAACACTCAAGGGAAAAATCCTGACACTGACTTTCATAATTCATGCATCAGAGGGTTAAATCTACTAAAACTAAACTAAAACTCTCTTTGCATGTTCAGGTACATCTCACAAATTAGAATGTCATGAAAAAGTTGACAATTTTTGGCTACTTATTTCGGAACATTATCCATGAAGTGAATTATTTTAAGCCTTTATATCTTGAAATGTTGATGATATGGCTTACAGATAGTGAAAACCTCAAATTCAGTGCATTAGAAAATTAAAATGTTACATACAATCAATAAAAAAATGAATTCTTTAATAAGAAATGTCAGGCCTCTGAAAAGTTTTGCTATTTTCTGACTATTTAACAAGTTTTCTCCCAATTTTTTTCCCATTTTTCCCACCTTGAATTATTTTTCTTGCTTCCTCTTATTGTTTTTGCCATTTTTCGTCACTTAGATTGTTGCTCCTACAAAGGTAGTTTTCAACAATTTAGCCTGGAGCAATGTTGAGTAACGCTGGTGTAGAGTATAAAACATCTACTGCCAAAAAATTTCATCTCGTATTCTGACATATTTGAGGTTAAAGATAAATTGCACTGTCTGTGATTGAAATATCACAGGAGGTCATATAAGGATTGGATCTAATTTACATTTAATTGCCCTGCCCTACAAGGCAAGTTCATTCATATAGAACATTTCAGCAGCGTGGAAATTTAAAGTGCTTCACATAGATGTACAAATGATCATTGAAAGAAAACATGAGGAGGTTAAACTATTGAAACAGATTTTAAGATTTAAACATGAAGTTACAGTGCAGAGTTTTACATTAAAGTATTTATTTACCTGTGGGCCGCCAAATCATTTCCAAAATAGCATAATTTTAGTGGAGGGTGATAATATAAAGATACAAATATACAGAATAATGAATGATGTTAAAACCGAGATAAGTTTTAAAACAAAATAAAACTGTTCAAATAGTCATATAGAAAAAAAAAACCTTTCAGAGAGCATGTTAGAGCCCAGTATGTAACATGACCCAAAATGCAACAACCACCTGAAATGCACAAAAAAAAAAAAAGAAAAAGAAATAAAACTGAAAATAACAAAGTTGCTGGGCCGGAAAGTCACAAAAAGAATGCAGTACAACCCAAAATATAATAACTGACCCACAATGTAACAACTTGTCACACTCTGTACTTATTGGGTCAGAGGTGGGCCGCAAACATTTTTGAGACTCAAAAGTGGGCCCTGGGTTGGGAACCACTGCTCTAAAATTTAACACTTACTGTTCAAATCTTGCTAATTTTCCGCAGATAAGCAAGGCAATTTGAGGCAACGTAGCCTAGCAGTTATCTAACATTTTTTGAGGTACATGAACATTAACAGTCCTGTATGTTCTGTCTATAGATACCTTGTTCAATGGCATTACAACCAATTATTTCTTTATGAGAATTGCACTTTATTTTTCTTTGTGCTTTGGATTTCTTACAGACAGTCAAAGACAAGTTAAGAACTAGGTGGTTATCTTTTTCAAAGATATAGGACTTCATCTTGATAGAAAGCCAAAGCCATATGCATTGCATATTCAGGTAGGGAGCATTTCTTCTTCTCGGTATTTTTTCTTTTAGGGAAAGCAGGCTTTACACTCATTTTATTTGAGACTGTCTTTTGAAATCAGGGCACTGTCATGTTTTTGACATTACAAATAAAACAAAATACATGTTTTGCATCACAACTGTTGAATCTGTGTCTGTATTGCAAATTCGATTCTTAATACCATTTCATAACGGACTAATGGATGTTTCCAAAAACCAGAAATTCTTAAGAAACATTGAGTTGACTGAAATCTGCTGACAATTGAGACTACTCTAAGACTAAAAGTTTTTAGACCTGACTAAAACTAGACTAAGACTTAAAGTTTTAAGACTTGACTAAGACTAAAACTCTGATGATGTTTAGTTGACTAAAACTAAACTAAGACTAAAAGGTTTCAGGTGACTAAAATGTGACTAAAACTAAATTGTGTGTTATTCTAAAGACTAAGACTAAGACTAAATTAAAATTTGTTGTCAAAATTAACACTGCTCTAAATGACAATATTTGGGATTTGGGAGTAGTGTTGTTAGTAGTTTATATAATAAAACAAAAATGTGCATTTTACTCAAAAGAAATACCTATAAATAGCTAAATCAGAGAAACCGAAAAATTTGTAGTGGTCTCTTAATTTTTGCCAAAGCTGTATATTATTGTATAACTGCATGTTGTCTGCAAACAGTAACTGACTTTATCGTTTTGTATAATATGGGCCAGAGGGAGAATAGATATTGAACAAAAGATGCCCCAGGATGGAGCCTTGGGGAACTCCACATGTTGTTGTTGTTGAAGATATAGACACAAAATAGTCTCTGTCCTTCAGATAAGATTTAAACCAGCTGAGTGCTGTGTCAGAAAGTCCCACCCAGTTTTCTTGTTGGTTAAGCAGTATGTCATGGTCGACTGTGTCACAAGCAGCTCTTCAATCTAGAGCCACTGTGACTGAGACTCTCCCACTGTCAGTGTTTAAGTGGATGTCATTAAACACCTTAACCAGAGCCGTCTCACTGCTGTAGTGTAGAAACCTGACTGTTACCCAAGCTCAGACCCGGTCTTTTTCTAACTTTCATAGCTGCATATTTCGATTTCAACCATCCGTTGCATCCCTTGATTTGCTTTATCAGAGCTCCATACATTTTCTGGATGGACTGATACCTGTTAATTTTCCTGGCAGGAATTGATTAGTCGCAGAATTGGCAGAATGTACCACTGCTGTTTGCTGCCAGGCCTCACTTTAAGAAATGAATCCACCTCAGATGAAAAGGCCCGTAAAAATACTACACTACTCCAGTAATTTAATGTCTTGGCTGCTCAAATGTAAAGCTTGCACCTTTTTTTTTTTTTAATTCTGGTGTAAATAACTTTGCAACAAATGCATTCATAACTAAGCTCAGCTCTGATTGGTCAAAACCCTTTAACAACCATCCAAACTGAATCTCTCATATTCTGACCTCCTCCTCACTTTGTATTACCCCTTACATAATAGAGTCTATTTCACAATTTTGTACATAACTCAGAAGTTGGAGTCCACCAAACAGAAAGTCCCACTGAACTTCAGTCATGCTGAGTCTGAATTAACTGTTGGAGATGTTTCAGTCCTGGAGAATTAGTGGTTCTTTCGTAAGTATAACAAATACATTTAGTGGATGCTGAAATATATCTTTTTAAAACCTTTTTATGAGCTTTTTTATTTTGGTTCATGAATACAACAACTGTCTACACTAAAGGTGAGTGTGTCAAAGACTTTTGATTCAGAGTGACTTCAGCTGTTAAATAAAGTCAAAGCATTACAAGATGAAATTCTGCTGATGAAAACATCCAACAACACGAGATCAAATCCTGCAAAAGTAAGACTGTTCACATTTTTACGATGACATTATCTTCTGATTCCATTGTAAATTGATTTGGTGGAGTCAGTCCACTAAAACACTTGAGTACAGCTGCTGAACAGAAGCAGCGTCCAGATCAATGGATGTACTGTTGAGTCGCATGAGAGCACGTCTCCAATTCAAACGAGTGATTAGTCGACATCATTCACTTTGAATAAGTTGGTCTCTGTTTGATTCCATTTCTATACTTTTAATCTTGAAACATCAACAACATCCTCATAAATCTTCATTAAGGCTTTGACATATTAAATATTGAATGAGCACGGCTCTGCAGCAGATCCTGCGATGCCTTTTTAGTCGCCCAGCTGGGTAAATACTTGACTTTGAAAGGTTTAAAAAGCCTGCAACAATGACTGGTTCACAAAAACTCCATGGCACACATTTTTTTTTGGTGTTTCCTTTGACTAAAACTGGGACAGGACTCCAAGTTACCAACCTGTGTCGCCCCACTTCTTGGTATCCCTCTGTTTTGGGCGCTGGACATTGAAATCTGACCCCAGAAAGTGGAGCTAGAAACACCGCAATTGACATCGTGAAGATTTCTTTCTTTTTGTTTGGAAAATGGCATCACGTAACAGCATTTCATGCTCAACCGCGGTGGTTTTATTAGTTGGGTGCACTGTGTTGTGCTGCTATGCCGTCAGACTATTACATAGCTGATACAACTCTCAGCACCCGGCTTATACGGCGCCTACCAAGAAGGTCGCGGTTGACTGTAGAACGCTAACAGGATCTGGTGCGTACCAAATATGCACTGATCCATACTGAACAGCTTGGTGGAAACGTGGCACTGGGACAACTTGATGACACACATTGGACCCAAACAATCCAAATCAAGAGTCTCTGCTGTCAACCACAACAAGTATCACAGGGGGAAGTAATAAAAGCAAAAATATGACAAGTTATGACATCTTTGTGTTTGAAGGTTTGTTGACTGTAAATCTCTGTGGAGAAGCCTTTTTTTTCTGAAGTCATTTTTTGGGCTTTTTCATGCCTTTAGTAGATAGAGGAGGACAGTGGATAGAGTAGGAAAGGGGGAGAGAGTGGGGAATGGCATGCGGGAAACAAGCAGCAGGTCAGGATTCGAACCCGGGCCACCCGCTCAAGGGTAAACCTCATGGTGCACAACCTAATCCACTAGGCCATCTGCGCCCCAAAAAGCCTATTCTTAATAAAGTGTCTTACAAAGACGACAACAACAACAAACTGGTTACTCACACAGATCCGATCTGATTGGCTGTTTATCATAACACTGGATGATTCTCAACCCAAAGTAAGGTTGTTAATTGAGCCGACTGCAGCCTAATAACCATCAGAGCTTTCAAGAGAGAAGAGCTTTAAGAACAAAAACCTCTTCAAAGGCCTCGTCTTCTCCTACTAAATGCCCGTTTGGACTTTGACAGAGAGCATCATGGGACATTGAAAAGATGAAAGATAGTTTCATTCTCTGAAGAGAAACAACTGAACCTTGATGGTTCTGATGCTGTCCAACGCAAGTGGCAACCTTTGGTCTGAAAAAAGAGACAACAAGGAAGTGCTAAAAAGCTGCTGTTCCTCCAGTGACCGCGTGAGGCTGGCTCCGGAAGAACTAGAAGTCACGTACACATGAGCGCGAAAAAAGCCGTTTCCAGAGCCGAAATCAGCGTATTTAAAGCCTGGTATAAACTGTCTCCCATCTGTATCGCTAATTTTGCTAACGTCACACACTGTGAGGAGGGTGAATTTTTTTCTAACTCGGCCGTTTGGAAGATATTAGGATCGAAAGCTTACCCAATCAGAGCCACCGCTCAGATCACGTGACTGACAGGCGCCCAATAGCTGTGAGTTTGGGCACTCAACTGCCATTCCAATATGGCAAAACGGAGCTTCAGTAACAGACGGGTGATGTCACAGAGACTACATCCACGTTTTATACAGTTTATGGGCCAACGTTACTGGTAGGACAAAGAGATACCACCAATATTTTTTCTAGGTAGCACAGTGGAGGCGTCCTTCATGACTGACGGCCCTGTTCTGTGTGCTAATGACTGAGTTTTCAACGGGACAGTGCCAGTTCACAATGGCCACCTAAAGAATAATCTCACTCTTTTGGATCATCCTGCGTGTTCCCCTGATCTAAATCACATTGAGAACATTATGGGATGGATGGAGAGGGAAGTTTACAAAAATGGACGTCAGTTCCAGACAGTGGAGGCCAAACATGAAACCTCCTCATTACTGACTCCTTCTTTTGAAACTTTTATTTCTATTATAGGGTTTTTCAGGCTTTTTTTTTTGTTTGTTTTTTTTTAATTATGGTCTTCTTTTTTGGATTTTTAATCTCTACTTGTAACCTTTTTAACCCTGTGGTGCATAGTGGTCACTACAGTGGACACTTATTTAACACTTATCTACTCCAAAATTCAGTTGTTCATGTGGTGGAAATTCATATTGGACTGTGTCAGGATATTTTTATTCTTCTTAGGGCCTGAAAAAATGTTTTCAATTTTTTTTCCAAGCATATTTTTTAAAAAGTTATAGACAAACTTTTGAGGGTGAAACAGCGCAATAGCTATAAATGATTCAGTGTTAAAATGTATGAAAGAGAGTTAAAATGTTTCCCAAAGCATTAAAAAAAGATTATTTATGAAATTTTAAAAAAAAAGAGTCATATTTACATCAACTTTTTTTCATGATTTAAGACAAATAAAAACACTTAAGGGAAAAATCCTGACACTGACTTTTATAATTCGTGCATCAGAGGGTTAAGATCTAGCAGTGCAAATGTAAATTCTTGCAGTTTTTCTGGTCTTAAGAGTTTGATCAGGAGTGTATCTATTTACTACTTTCAGGCTCTCCCTCCATCTGTGTAAGTTAAGTATCATGAGATAACCAGTTGTGATTCTTGCTCTATAAATAATGATTCACTCAGTGAATGAACCTTTCAGTCTGCCAGGCTGAATTCTGTACAGTTTCTTAACAATACAGGCTTTTGTAGTACAAATGTTCCAACATTCACTCAGACAATCTCAAGACCTCAGATGCTCCTTGCAAACAAGAACACATGTGTTCGCTGCATGATTGCCTGAGGATGTCCTTGAATTCATTTCAAGTCTGACTCTGCAGGGACCATCGGCCACGGCTCAACATACCCTACATCTCCTCTCACAAGATTTCTGAGGTAACCTGAGGCAACATGTTTTCATAAGTGGTTTTCTGAGTCTACACAACACGTGCAGACGGCGGCAGGGGGTGGGGGGAGAACGCCCATGACCTATGAATTATCTTATCTACTCTTATCTCTCCAAGCAGCAACTGTACGTAATCCATATCCTTCATCCTGGACACAGGACAGATTATCCTTCTACCACCTACAACAGAATCCATCCAGGTAGATTTTTTTCCCCTTCGTACCCTGGAGATGGATCAGCCTTAAGTCAGCTTGACCCGACTTGCTACTAGAGATCAGGTGAACATTTCAATCAGATCTGTTAGGAGATTTGCTTTCTATCAATGGAGGGCATCTTTTGGAAAAATCTCTGATGTGATGACGTGACGTTTGTGAATAGAATCGATTACGAATCGTTGCACAATGTACCCAATGTTATCGCGATCGTTGCTTGTACTACAACTACAACTCATTCAACCTATGATGTGTTTTGATTGAGGGTGACCGGTAAAAAACTGAGAGAAACAGCTTGTTCTTTTCAGAAAGTAGAGTTTTCTTTCAGGAGTAATGTAAGTTTATTTATGATAACAACAAAACCAAGAAAAGGGCTTTAAATGTTCTGCTTGTTTATTAATATACCATAGCGTATTCGTAAACCAATTTATTTCTTGTTACCTACACGGTAAGTGAAAAAACACCTACAGGACATCAATTCATCCAGACACATGCTGAGAAAAATCATTCACCCAACGATAAATCTATTTCGGAGAGTAGACTTGTAGGGGGAGGCGCTTTCCAACGGAGGTAGTGAAAAACGTGTAAGACAGGTAACGAGTCGGTCCGCCTTTTTCTCGTTTTCTCACACTTTTCTGGGGGGGGGGAGTGAGAGAGTGAGAGAGTGGCGGACGGACAAGGGGGAGGTGAGGAGGACAGAATAAAGATTACGTCGCCAGTGCTGCGTTTCAGTGTTTTTTGCCCCTCATGTCTCTCATGTGTGGTCTGACCTTGTGTGCTGAGAACAGCGAGGCTCCAGACGGTCAGGTGAGGCCGCTGTGTCTGCACAGTTCTGGTTCATCTGCCCCACATATAGTCAGACAGCTACCTGTGTCCCTTGAACAGACTATGGCGTACGTGTTTGTGTGTGTGTGTGTGTGTGTGTGTGTGTGGCTTCAGACAAAGAGACTGTCCCCAAGTGCCCCAGATACTCAGAGATAATAATGCTGTTATATATGGGTGTACGTGTGTGCATGTTCCAGACAGTGGCAGCAGAAAAGAGCCCCCCGTGGTCAAAGTGACAAGCAGGAGGATTACTGAGGTTACCACAGTTTTATCCCGCAAATGATGATACAGGAGGTAGCAGGCGTACACGCATACACGCACACACACACGTGAAGCAAACATTCAAATACATGTTTTTGAGGAGAATGAACTTACAGTGTCAACACCCTGCAGCTTTCACTCATATTTCACATGTAAAAGTAACATGAGGTTGGGTCAAAACTCTGAAACTAGAGCAAAAAGACCTGAACCGACTTAAAACGGATCCTTTTCAGATGCATGAATTATGAAAGTCAGCGTCAGGATTTTTCCCTTGAATGTTTTTATTTGTCTTATGGCATGAAAAAAAAATTTCCATTATAAAAATGCTTTTTTTTTTTTGGTAATTTCATGAATTACCTTTTTTTGATACTTTGCGAAACATTTTAACACTAAATAATTTATAGTTTCGAAGCTTTTTCACCCTCAAATGTTTGTCCATCAGAATCAGAATACTTATTGATCCCTTAGGGGAAATTTCTTTATTAGTATACAGTTATTCCCATTCAGAAAGTGCTAGAAATATAAGAAATTACAAGTGTAAGCATAAGTGTCTTGCCCAAAAATTGAAATATAAGCAAAAAACAATAAAATAAACTATAGGATAGAATATAAACCCTCTGATGCATGAATTATGAAAGTCAGTGTCAGAATTTTTCCTTTGAGTGTTTTTATTTATCTTAAGGCATGAAAAAAAGTTTTCCTTTTTTTTTTTTTTTTTCAAATATTCACAACTGAGCATTGAGTATAAAACAGTGTGAACTTAATGTAAATATGACTTATTTTCTTTTTTTTTGGTAATTTCATGAATAATCTTGTTTTGATGCTTTGCGAAACATTTTAACTCTCTTTCATCCATTTAAACAATGAATTATTTATAGTTTATAAGCTTTTTCAACCTCTAATATTTGTCTATAACTTTTTAAAAAATATATATATGTTTGGAAAATAAAAAATAAAAACATTTTTCAGGTCCTAATAAGAATAAAAATATCCCGACACAGACTAATATGAATTTCCACCACATGAACAACTGAATTTAGGAGTAAATATCTTTAAATAGGCGTCCACTGTAGTGACCACTATGCACCACAGGGTTAAAGGTTGTCTCATTTTTCATATATTTATCTATTCATTTTTTCTCTACTAAATTTCCAAAGAGCATTTTGGACAGGCGCTGTTTTCTAACTCAAAAATATAATACACTTTTCCCTCCTTTCAGAAGTTTTCTCATCATTATAAAACCCACTAACAACAAAAATAGTAATAATAATAATAATAATAAATTTTATTTATAGAGCGTTTTTCAAAAAAAACTCAAAGTCGCTTTACATTAAAATGTTAAAAGTGCAGATAAAAACAATTAGTACGACAGATAAAACAATGCTTCCGAGAGTAAAATAAAAACAGTGCAGTTAAGAACAAAGATCTTCAACAGAGTGTTTTTCAAACTTGGTTTTGCCTGAATTGTCTCGTAATTGATTGGAAAAAACTGAACTAAGTTTTATTCTTTGTTAAATTCAAACACCACACACAATCTTTAAAAACTATATTCTATACTTCCACTTTCTCAGGTATTAATCTAGTTTAATAACATGCAGCATAGACACTGCCTGGCCAAAAGAAAGTATCATGGGACCACCTGAATTTAACTAGGGAAATGGGTACAAGCCTCATAGTGGATAATTATTGCATGGGTGATTATTTTTCAGCTGTCAACAAGTTTTTAAATAAGTAACTTTCTTCTTTATTTTGTTCCCACTGAACATAAAAATCACGTTGGAAACCAGTTGTGTGGACAGAGGGTGGTGGTTGATGAATAGCGCGCTTTAAAGTGCCATCTTTGGAGACAAAATGTGCGTTTAAGTGCCGTCTGGGTTGGTGAACCACACTAATCTGCCCCTTTGGCTGGGTAAAACATTATAAACCAATCGCATTTGGAGCCAGAACACACACTAAAGTGTGTTCTTGGGGGCCAAAAAGTCTTTTTCTTTTTTTTTTTTTTAACTCAAAATGACTCACAAAGCACATTTTTGCATCATACTAAATGCAATTAAACAAGTTGTTGAGTTTTTTCAGACTGCGTCGAGCTTCAGCTCTAAGAAAGTCATCTATGTACAGTCTGAACTTTTGTGAAACGTCATCAAATATAGTTAAGTTTTCTTCAAGCACCAGACACAAAATGTAAATGTACACAATTAGATTGTGATTAATTCAAGGGGAAAAAATTAATGAATTGTAAGATGAGAGCGGGAGGCCACATGATGTGAAAAATGTTGTAGACCCCTGCACTAGAATAATCAAACATCATATAATCTGCAACTGGTTATCATAAGATCAAGAAGCAGCTTATAATAGTATGAAATGAATGATATGACTCTTTTTTCCTCCATCTGTTAACAGTATTCAAGGTAAGATTTTCATAAAACTACACAAAATAAAGTTCATCTTCTCTTTCTGAGTGCACTTTAGTCTCACTTAATACTGTGAATGTGAATCATTATCACCTTCAACTCCGAGCCAGAGAAAGAACATTCATCTTTGAATCCCCATTTATGTGATAAGTAAGACAACATGTTGGCAGTTTTCAGTTCAATCCTGTTTCATGGGGGTGTCAGACTGTCTCCTGTTTGAAAAAAGAAAAAAAAAAAAAAAAAAGAAACTGTATCGTTTCGTTGTGCCCTTTACAGCAGAACATGCTGCGTGTCATTGGCTGGAAGCGTTAAGAACTTTCTTCCCTTCAGATTATCTCGAAATGTCCAATCTCAGTTCCTGCTCACTTCTCACAGGGAAATTTCTGTTCTTTCTGCTATTCACCTTTTAACCACCAGAGGTCCTCATAATTCCCTTCTTTTTTCCACCTTCACACCTGAGTCAACTTGAACTCAACCCTCCAACATCCAGAGCATTTTCCCCACACAGAAAAACTTATTTATCCCTAAATAGGTCTTTTTTTTTCTCTCATCATCTCATTTTTAGTTTCCCTATTTTATGTGTTGTTGATTTCAGTTGCAGTATTAAAGGGGATTTTAATATCCTCATTTTGAAAGAGAATAACACATATGTGAGGAAGAAAAGTTGGATTTTTAATTTCGATATTTTTGGTCACTAATTTCACAAAGATAAATCCAGATATTATATAGACTCATTAAAAAGTGAGTATCTCAGAAAATTAGAATATTACATTAGATTAATACAGAGGGGATATTTTTTATCAGAAATGTCCGGCCCCTGAAAAGTTTTGCTACTTTCTGAAGTTTTCTTTTAATTTCTGCCACTTTTTGCAGGTAATGACAAAAATAAAAATCTCTCTACGTTTGACAAGAGTTGATACAGAACTAAAAATTCACCTGCTAATAAATATAACAAACTGATTACAGGCTACAAACTAGTCAACACAAAGTATTGATTTGAAATTAATATATTCATACACCTTAAAACAGTTTTTCACTGCAGAGGAGGCACTACCATGGCAACGGTAATCTTCAATAATCAGCCAACTTTCAACATCATATTTAACTTTTTTATACAAGGTGAAAACATTTGTTTTCTTTCGGATACAGACATAATTGCAGCACCTGTGCAATACGCTTTGTCCTGAATCATTGTCAACTCTTATACTGGGTTGTATCCACCTCTTTTAATTTCTAAGTCAGACAGTACGTCTACATGCCACTATGAGAAATCGGACACAACAAACAAACAGTATGGCACAAACACACACAAAAACACAAAGAGCTGCAGCTGCATACATCTCAGCCATTGTTGTTAAAAAATTGTTTCCTTTTTGGGTGAACAAAAACGAATTTGATACACATGCAGCTTTGCTTATCAAGAAAGGACGAAGCACCATCTATTTGAGTAGAGTGAGACGTCCTCGTCCAGATCTCATTTCTGCACGTACAAACAAAACTTCATTCCTTGCTGGGATTTTACAATCAAGCTATGACCTACACTGCAAAAACGGAAATCTACCCAAGTCATTATGTCTGATTTGTAGTACAAATTGTCTTATTTTTCTTGACTTGAGCCACACTCACCAGACCAGTTCGTAAAAATGTCTCATTTCAAGTTATTTAAGGGTAAAAATGAGGTCTGAACTTCTTGTAACAAGTCAAAAAAACTTGCTAATGGGATTAGATTAGGAAAATAGTCACAAAGTAGCAAAAATGGTCCAAAAGTGGCGGAAAAAAAATCAATTAAAATGGGTAATCTGTAGTCACAACGTGTAGCAAAAAATATTTTATGGGTTGTTGTCATGCTGTAACTAACAATGCTCATTTTCAAAAAAAATGTTTGCGTTTCAACACATTAGACAGGGAACTCAAAAGTGATTGCACAATTAATCACAATTGCAATATAGAGAAAAATAATCCCAATTAGATTATTTTTGCAAATCAGCTCTAGCGTCTAAGCCAGTGGTTCCCAACCTTTTCTATTATAGACTATTTGAGACAATGACCCAATATGTAATTAAAAAATGTGATAAAACCCAAAATGTAATGACTGGTCGATTTTGCAATTCTGTTACATTTTCAACCAGTCATTACATTTTCAGTTTTATTTCAGGACTGTGTTACATATTGGACGTTAAAATGCTTTTTTTCAAGGGCTTTTTTCATATATACAGCACAGGCCAAAAGTTTGGACACACTTTCTCATTCAGTGCGTTTTCTTTATTTTCATGACTATTTACATTGTAGATTCTCACTGAAGGCATCAAAACTATGAATGAACATATGTGGAGTTATGTACTTAAGAATAAAAGGTGAAATAACTGGAAACATGTTTTATATCCTAGTTTCTTCAAAATAACCACCCTTTACTCTGATTACTGCTTTGTTTACTTTTGGCATTTTTCAAGAGGTCATCACCTGAAATGGTTTTAAATCACAACTGAGCCTTATCAGGGTTAATTAGTGGAATTTCTGGCTTTATCAATGGGGTTGGAACCATCAGTTGTGTTGTGCAGAAGTCAAGTTAATACACAGCTGACAACTGTTATTCATATTATGGCAAGAACCAATCAGCTAACTAAAGAAAAACGAGTGGCCATCATCACTTTAAGAAATGAAGTCAGACAGTCCCAAAAATTGCAAAAACTTTAATGAGAATGAGAAGGTGTGTCAAAACTTTTGGCCTGTACTGTATATACATGGGACTATTTGAACATTTTGAATTTATTTTGAAACTTAACTGAGTTTTAACAACTGAAACATTATTTTGTGTTTTTGTATCTTTATATAATTACCCTTCACTAAAGCCATACTATTTTGGAATAGTTTTGGAATATGATTTGGCAGCCCACTTGTGAGACCTCTGTGGCCCATAGGGGGGCCGCGGACCCCAGGTTGAGAATCACTAAGTCGGTGAAAATTAAAACTGCATGACCAATCAGAACCAAGTCTGTTGGGTTTTTTATAAAATTGATAAACTACCAGCAGGACTTCGATTGTATAACACAGAAATGGTCATGTTTGAAGTAAAAAGTAAATCATCAGAGGTCAAATGCTGTCAAACTATGCATGTGAACACACAAACCCTTGTCACTGCTGCCTATGCCGGGAAAACCCGGTCAAGGGAGTATGGACACGCTACTGTCTTTATCGGTTGTCCTCAGATCATCGATTAGACCGAGCTGCTCGGAAGAATAAAGACCTGGTACTTGGAGTTCAGGGGCATGTGGTGTGGAACAGCCTTTGAGATCCTAATCTGAACAGTGAAGCAAATGGAAGGAGCAGACTACATCCTGATGTTCCACAGTGCCTGTCCACAGTGGACCTCTGTGCAGGAGATGCTCCCATGCCGTGTCTCTCAGCCTCACTGAGGACTTCCAGTCCGCACAAGCAGGACTCTGGATGACAACAACTGAACACAATGTCTCAGTGGTGAGCGAGAACGTGCCAACCTTGGCAGATGGGCGCAAATGGAGAGCAGCCAAATGGGTGGACAAGGCAACAGAAGCTCTCAGACATACATATATTGTGGGACACGACGAGCAAGAAAAAGGAGGTGTTGGGCAAACAACCAGCTGTCGAGCCTGGATGAAGGCCATAGAACAAGGACAAAGACAGATGGGGTTGGAGGAAGTGCACTGTCAGGAGGATGCTACAAGGTGGGCCAACACGGTCATCCTTGACAAACAGGGTCAGCAGAAGAGACGAGGAAGTGTGAGAAAAAAAAACCCATCAGATATCAGGATGTGTTGGCCACGCTGAGAAGGAGAAGGGGTTTTCCATCGTGCATCATGTAACACCAGCTTTGGGATTCGCTCCGTGCAAACCGGTCTTCAACAAACCCTCAGAATTGTAAAAATGTGCTTTTACAGCCAAGTCCAAAAGGTCCCTCTGCTTGTGTTACACAAGCTGCCACCAGCATCCGGTTTCCATTACAGTTGTGGGAACTTGGGGAACGAAGATCCACTCCACTCAAATAGAGCCAGGTTTAGTCTGTAACCAGGGTCAGATTTGATGCACTGAGTCCTTTTCTTTACAAAACATTTCACCACTGAGCTTGTTGCACCTTTGGATGACTCCAAAGATGAGTCTTATAAACAAAAACATCCACATTTTGCCAACTTGGCTCCTGAGGTGCAGCCAAATACTTCATGAACTACTTGGTCCCACTGTTGTCACCCATTACTGACAGAAGAGGTGACACCAATGGGTACAAAGAGCATTGTGGCCGACTGGGGCCAAATCAGTGTTAAATTGGTCTGAGAATCTTGTAGTGTGAGCCACAGTTACTTGAGAATAACTTTTAGAGCCAACACAATTAAAAGATAATTTCTGAAGATGATTCCTTAAGTTTTGGGAATATATGACTGAGCCGTGGTGACCTGAACCTGCTCTTGTGCCAGTATGTGAACATCTTCCTTAACGATGGGGCATTTAAACTTTGCACTGCTGCACACTGGCTTCATTTTCCTACAACCAACTTTGACACTTGAGCCCAACAAAGCAGCTGAAACACGAAATCCACCCTGTGGCCGCCCTGGGGAGTTTTCCTGACATCTCCTGCCAGATGGCCAGACCTGAGCATCAGATGCCAGAGCCTGCACTCAGCCATCCAAGCTGTTTCAGTGACAGAGAAAAGAAGCCGCTGGCTTTAGATGAAGAGGCAAGGCTCCCGCTGCGCCCACAACGAGCAGGCGAAGAGAACAAAGAGGAAGTGTTTGTGGGTCGTCTGGGTTCACTGTTGAGTCCTCTGGTGGTAAACTGTACTCATCAACAGGTTTTTGAGGTATAAAGGTGGTGGGCAAGCACCAACTGAAATCCAGTCCTGCTTTTTATTGTAAACCTAAACCACATTCTGATAAGTGATTTATTCTTTAATTTTGAAAATAATGAATAAAAACAAATTTTGGGCATAATGTAGTGATTTCTCCCTTTAACATCAATGACAGCTTGAAGTCTTTAGTGCTCGTTGTGGATGAGGGTCTTTATTTTCTCAGATGGTAAAACTGCCCAGGCTCCAGTTCCTGTAAATTCTTGGTCTGTTTTGCATGAACTGCAGATTTGAGATCTCCCCAGAGTGGCTCAATGGTACTGAGGTCAGGAGACTGAGATGGCCACTCCAGAACCGTCACTTTATTCTGCTGTAGCCAATGGCAGGTCCACTTGGCCTTGTGTTTTAGATCATTGTCATATTAAAACATCAAAGTATGTCCCATGCAAAGCCTCTGGGCTGATGAGTGTAAATTGTCCTCCAGTATTTTCTGATAACATGCTGCATTCATCCTTCATTCATCAGTTCGGACCAAGTTTCCTGAGCCTTTGTAGCTCACACATCCCTAAAACATCAGTGATCCACCTCCGTGTTTCACAGTAGGAATGGTGTAACTTTCATCATAGGCCTTGTTGACTCCTCTCCAAATGTAACAAAGTTAATGCTTGTGGCCAAAAAGTTCAGTTTTGGTCCCATCACTCCAAATGACTTCATTTCTGAAGATTTGAGGTTTGTCTCTGTGCTGTTTAGTGTATTGTAAGCAGGATACTTCATGGCATTTGCGTAGCAATGGCTTTCCTCTGGTGACTCAACCATGTAGCCCATTTTTCCTCAAGTGCCTCCTTATTGTGCATCTTAAAACAGCCCGACCATATTTATTCAGTCTTGTATTTCAGCTGAAGTCAAGTGTGGATTTTTAAATGCATCCAGAACAATTTTCCCAACAAAAGCAATTCACTTCCATTATAAAATACTGTTAGACTTACTTGCACTTGCTTAAAATCCCACAAATCCACGCGTCTCTGCCACCTGTTGCGTCCCCCTTTAAAGACGCTGGCCTTGTTACTTTCAGATAAACCTCAAGAAAAGTCAGCCTTCCTCCACTTCTCTCTCTCACGTCTGCGTGTAAGGCAGGATGTTGGGCCGCCGCTGGGCCTGATCCCAAGTTCCCGGCTTTGATGGCAAGGACTTTGAAGCCGTGGGTCAAGCATCAAAGAAAGTGGGACTGAGCTGCACTCCAGCCGTCTGTCCTCAGGAGGAGAGGGTGGAGCCGAGGTGCGAGGTGTGACTCTGCACTTTTTTTTTTCTCTTTTTTTTTTTTTAAAGGGGAGCTTCGGGGATCAAGATGAGAGAAAGGATGAAGAGGTGGATGTGAGACCATGATGCTGAGTCGGATCTCAGACCCCTGGGGTGTTTTGATGAGTCACTTTCTGGCTCCCACTCCTCACAAACACACACACCAAGCAGAATTTAACACACAGATACACAGATTCAGATCAGCACAGATGTACCCACACCGCACTCCAGACTTAAGTAACAGTGTGCTGAAAGCTTTCTCTAAAATCTGATTGGATGAAGTCACAATGGGGGTCGATGCTCCAAACTTTTGAGCACTGTTTCCATGGCGATAGGTTCTGACATCTCCTGTCGTGACAAGATGTCGAGTTTTTTTTTCTTTTTTTCTTTTTGGCTTGTGAGGACCAGGGGAGTTTGCTCGGAGAACATTGAGTGTAAAAGAAAGCTGTCAGAAAATCCTGATTAGAAAAGGAGGAGGAAGAAGAGGAAGCTGAACGCCGAATTTTTCAGTCAAGAGCGGCGGCGGCGGAGCTCTCCAACTGCAGGCAAATACAATGAACTCAAATGACCCCATCTGAGAGCGGTGAGAGCGAGTCTTTTAACCATGCACAAAAACCACTGACGTATTTTGATTTGGCGCATCAAGCCCAGAGGAATATTTCCTCTTAGATAATTGGGGTACAATGTGTTGATAATGAGGCAAATTGGGTTTTTGAGAGAGACAATTTGCATCCTCATTAGGGCAGCCATGTAGGGACAAAGGCTATTATGCTACAATATTTAGTTCTCTTACAGTAAACACAGATGTTTATATCTGACCCCAAAACTGGGATCTGTGGAATGCACTGATTGGATCCTAAAATTAAAATGCGTAGCAATGAAACATTCATATTCCCAAGGAGACAAATTAATGATTGCAACCTGTTTTATCATCACCGTCGTCACGGCAGCATCAGCAACACGTTACTGTGTCAAACATTTGTGGTGTAAGAGGCAGAGAGATTTAAAAAAAAAAAAAAAAGTCTGTTTATTTACCAAATCTAAATCGCAGGGTTATTTGGGTTCAGCGCAGATCCCAGCAGGGGTGCTAGACACAAGAGGGTGGGCGGGTGCCAGTCCTCACTGTTGTCTTCAAATGAATGGAAGAACTTAAGTGACCTCGGACGAGCCAGCGTTAGAGCAACCGTGAACGTTTGATAGCAGCACCTAGCAACATGTCGGACAGAAAAGCATGCAGTGTTCTTCAAATGAAAAAACTGCTCATGAGTTAAAGGAGGGTATCAATGTGAGGTCAGTCAGTGATGAATGAATTCACTTCAAATGAGTCCTGAGTCATTACTGCAGCAGGATAAAAAAGACAGAAAGCAAACAACACAACCTGTTAAAGCAGAAATGACAACAAGGCTGATTCTATTCACGGGAAAACAGTGGCGTAAACACACATTTTGAAGGACAGGGGCGAGAGATAAAAGGAGGCAAATACAGTACACATTTTGGCTCCCAAGAGGACATTTTATCATGTTTTAACGAGCTAAAGAGGCAGGTAAGTGTGGTTCACCAACCAGGAGGGAACTTCTGCAATTATTTTGGCTCCCATGACAGCACATTGGCACAACTGTGGTTCCAAGGAAAGCCGTGAATGCATGTTTTGGTTCTCAAGAGAGCA
The DNA here is from genome assembly GCA_008086565.1 of Thalassoma bifasciatum. Classification (NCBI taxonomy): domain Eukaryota; kingdom Metazoa; phylum Chordata; class Actinopteri; order Labriformes; family Labridae; genus Thalassoma; species Thalassoma bifasciatum. The sequence continues at coordinate 306,815 of RPOG01000516.1, forward strand.
CTTTAGCATACTTTTGAAGGCACTTAAGCATGTGTTTGTCTCCCAGGAAAGCAGTTTGTCATGTTTTAACCATTCAGAGGAGCAGATAAGTGTACTATCCACACTTGGGTATTAATTTGGCTCCTGAGAGGGCACTTAAGTGTGTTTTTTAGCTCCCAGAAGGGCAGTTTATCATGTTTAAACCATCCAAGAGGGCAGATTAGTGTAGTCAGCCAAGCGTGTGTTTTGGCTCCCAAGACGGAGCTTCAGTGCAACCTCGTACCTAATACGAGGTTGGTCCAATTGCAAGCTTACCTTCGGCTTGCTTTGACACCAAGGAGGACACTTTAACAAGTGTTTGGCTCCTGAGAGTGCACTAAAGCATGTGTTTTGGCTCCCAGGAGGGCAGTTTATCATGTTTTAACCATCCAAAGGGGCAGATAAGTTTACTTCTCACACCAGAAGGGCACATGTTTGACTCCTGAGAGGGCACACAGCATATTTTGGCTCCCAAGAGGACACTAAAGCGTATGTTTTGGCTCCTAGGATGACGGTTTATCACGTTTTGACCAGCCAAAGTGGCAGATAAGCGTGGTTCACCAAGCATGATGGAATTTCAGTAAGTGTTTTGGCTCCCACGAGGGCAGTTTGTAATATTTTAACCATCCAAAGGGGCAGATTAGTGTGGTCAGCCAACGTAGGCGGTATTCAAGCGTGTGTTTTGGCTCCCAAAATGGAGCTTCAGTGCAAGTTTGGCACCTAGGAGGACACTTTAACAAGTGTTTAGCTCCTGAGAATTCACTAAAGCATGTGTTTTGGCTCCCAGGTGGGCAGTTTATCATTTTTTAGCCATCCAAAGGGGCAGAAAAGTATATGTTCTGCACCAGAGGGACATTTGGGCATGTTTTTGCTCCCAGAAAGATACATTAGCACACGTTTGGCGTCTGAGAGGGCACCGAAGCATGTGTTTTGGCTCCCAGAATGACAGTTTATCATGTTTTGACCAGCCAAAGAGGCAGATAAGCGTGATTCATCGACCAGGAGGGAACTTCAGTATGTGTTTTGGCTCCCAAGAAGGATATTTGGCACAAGTTTGGTCCCAAAGAGGGCAATTTAGTGTGTGTTTTTTAACAATTGGGCCACAGTGGTGGGCAATCACCTCCCCTGCCCCCCTCTGTGCACACCACTGTAGGAAACAACTATAGATAGAATATCTGGAGGTTACAACAAGGTTTTTCAGGATTTTTAGGATGGGAAACAAAGATTTACTAATGTGGTGGAAATAAATGTTTTGAACATAGCTTTTCTAACACTCTTGTTTCAGATGAGGAAGAAAAGTCATTCAGGAAAAATCTAGAGACTGCAAAGACATATCTCAGATTTACTGCAGCATCTTGTTATTTTTACTTTTAATTAATTTTTGTTACATAATCTAGTAAGAAAGGGACCTTGGATATTTATGACTGAAATAAACCATGATGAATAATCTTGATTTTTTTTCAAGTGTTGGATGTTTCCCTTTTTTGCCCAGCAGGGTGCAGCAGAGGACTGTTTACAAATAAAACATACTTCAGAGGCCCAAGTGAAAAAAATAAATAAATAAAAAAAGTCCTATTTTAGAGTCACAAACTTTAAGAATGTTTGAATAATATTCTACCATTAATACTATGTCCAGTGTTTGTCTCCCAGTTTTACATAAAACTAAGCCTGAGACTTCATACACAATAATTTAAGGATTTATAATCTTAAACTTCCATGTATTTGTGGCAAAATGCTATTCACTGTTTCATCTTTTATTTATACGCATTTCACATTTATAGCTTCTTTTAGGAACTTTCTGTCTATCTTATCCTGTTTATGTATAAATAATATTTTCTGATATTAATATTTTACTCAGTTGTCAAATGTAACACTGACTGTGAATTTTTGCTGAGGAATGAAAGTAGAATTCTTCACTGAGTCATCTTCACTCTTTGTGCATCTTGAACAAATTATGGATGAATGCAGATTTTTTAAACACTGCATGTCCTGCTAATTTTGAGTCCACATATGAAAATGAACTTAACTTAAATTCATGTATCTGAAGTTGAAGGTTTGACTGAAAACACTTACGCTTGAATGTGGAAAAAGAGAGAATGAGAATCCTAAACTTACATGAAATATACACATTTATTTTTTCTCAATTCATGGGCATTAACTCGCTCCTTTCACTCTTGCTCTCCCTTATGATGCATTTGTGTTCATACATGCCAAAAAAATAAATAAAAAGGGCACACACTCTAATATTTGGTTGGACCGATCTTGTATTGATGATGGTAGAGTCTGACCACTTGACACAGTTTTCTCCAGAACATCCCAAAGATTCTCAATGAGGTTAAGGTCTGGACTCTGTCTCATGCTCCCTGAACCACTCGTTAACAATTTGAACCCCATGAATCCTGGTGCTGTCATCTTGGAATATGAAGAAAAAAACTACATTGATGGAATAACCTGGTCATTCAGTATATTCAGGTCGTCAGCTGACCTCATTCTGAGCAACTGCAGCAACCCCAGATCATAGCAGTGCCCCCACAGGCTCGTACAGTAGGCACTAGGCATGATGGGAGCATCACTTCACCTGCCTCTCTTCTTACCCTGATGCGCCCATCACTCTGGAACAGGGTAAATCTGGACTCATCAGACCACATGACCTTCTTCCATTCCTCCAGAGTCCAATCTTTATGCTCCCTAACAAACTGAAGACTTTTATTCTCAGTTAGTTTTACTGTTAAGTGGTTTTCTTAAAGCTACACAGCTGTTCAATCCAAATCCTTTGAGTTCTCTTTGCATTGTGCGTGTGGAAATGCTCTTACTTTCACTATTAAACATACTCCTGAGTTGGACTGTTGTTTTTCTTTGATTTGGTTGGTCCAAATGTTTAACATTTCTTCCTGGGAGACAATGTTTCTCCACCATCCTTTCAGATTTTGATAATGAGTTGGACAGTTTTAGTAGTTTCTGCATTAGTCTCCTTAGATGTTTTCTCTGCTTGATGCCAATGATTTGACTCTTCTTAAACAGACTAACATCTTTTCCACGACCACAGGATGCGTCTTTCTCCATGGTTGTTTAAGAAATGAGGAGTTACTCATTGCATCAGCTGGAGTTAAATAACTAGAAAGTCAGAGGGAATAAGTAAAGCTTAATGCAAAGTGTTCCAAAAGCAAATGAGATCATTTATTCTGAGTCAATGCTTAATGTGTCTTTTTTAACCGAGGCAGAGTGTTACATCGAATAGAGTGTGGTCTGATCTGCAGATTGTCTTTATTCACAGCGACAGAGCGACAGCTGTCTCACAGATTGAGTTATTGAAGTAGAAGGTTGATGTGTAGTTTTTCCTGAATTAATGTACCACAGAGACAGATCACAAATACACCTTTGACACAAGGAACACCTGCCAAACTGAGTGTAGAGAGGGACGAACAGCCTTTATGTGACAAAAGGAAACTCGCAGAACAATGCTTTTTTTTAGGATGAAAATATAAAACTCACATGTTCTCTTTATTTGCTGTATATAGATAGATGTACACCACTGGAGATTTGGATAAAAGCACACATAAAAAGCTCATGTATGTAGAGTCTCAACACATGTCCGGAGATGGAAAACAAAAAAAAACAAAAAAATGGAGGAGATGTCTGATTACAAATAGATAAAAAACTATCCAAATTCTATAGCCTCTAAATGGAAATCAGCATCACGTGTCGAAGTCTGTGCCACATATCAACTGTCTGCAGTTGCTAATAACCTCTGTTTTCTGTACACTGAGTAGTTTGTACAAAATATGAAATCTACCATTTAATAATAGTCTTAACATAAAATAAAAGTACATTATATGTACAATAATAGATGAAATCTTTCAGCATGAGCTGATACTGAAAGACCTTTCATTTTTTACAAAGAAAACAAAGCATACGTCAAACTAGAGAGCTCCAAAGAAGCCAATATTAAAGCCATTTCAAGAAGAACAACAGTCACCAACGGGACACTCCTGTGAGAGAAAGAAGAAAAAGATTCTATTCACTTTCTTTTCATCGATTCTAGGGTAGAAGGGGGGTGAGGTGTTTGTAAAATCCTTTGGTGAATGTAGTTCTTCGAGACAAACATGGTGATAACGGAACGTGACAACGGTTTTATTTACAATTTGCACATTCAGTTGAAACACTGACGAGAGGTTCTGCAGGCAAAGGAAGAATAAAACCACAACAAAAAGAACTCGCAAACATCCAGAAGCAGATCAAACAGATGTCCAAATAAATGAGCTCTACGGGGGGAAGGAGGCTTTCACCAAACAATGGGGCCGTGCAGCCAGAGTGCAGGTCTTTGCGGAGAGGAGGGGGGGGGGGTCGAAGGATGTCACAGATATAAAGTGGAATGAGACAGAAAGGGGGCACAGAACGGAAAAGTCACGATGGGAGGTGATGTCCTCTCCGATGGAGGCTAGCTCTTATCAACAGGCACCCAAAGGAGGTGACCCCGCTCACCACAACAGACAGCATCTCGGATTTCATTTCTTTTACTAGTTTGTTTTTTTTTTTCAGTTGTGTTTCTATTTTCTTTCAAGTTTAATCAGGAAGTGCTTCGTTGCTGAAGTGGTTTGGGGCGACCACTCTTGCTTCTCACTACAAAATCCGACGATTATTTTTTGGAAACCAATGTAACAATTTATTATACAACGATGTGACGTTTGAGCTCACGCTGCTACTCGATTCTCTTGTTTGAGCAATTTTCCCCTTAGACTATAAAAGGCACTGTGAAAAGAAAGGCTCATGTTTGACCTCTTCAAACCGAACGCACCTTGTGTAATAAGCAGTCTAAATCTCCGACGAGTGTTTTTATAAATAAAAGGGTCTTTGCTTGAGAAGAGTAGGAGGGGAAAAAAAGCGCCGTCACTGTTTTCGCTTCTCTCGACATGCAGTAACACTGTGGGAATCCAAGACAAGCAACTACATCTCTCTGACCTCTCATAAGCCTCACATGAATGACAGCGACTTGTACTGAATGCTAATTACTATGTTTAACACACCAGGCAACCAAAAATAAATCCCACAATCCTGGCTCATGTAACAGGCCGGGCTCATCCGAATGACAAATAAAACGGATCTGAACTCGATATATAACCATCTATCAAGGTCTGAAAGTTGAGTTTTCTTTCAAGGGGGGTTAAATTAACGAGACGTTGGCACTAAACTAAGCCTGCCAGCACTGCCTGATGAACACTTTTAGTCTTGGTGATCCTTATAACGCAACTCTGAAACAGAAGATTTCTAAGGATATGGAGTGTGTTTTCACAAAGGAGAAGGAAAAATATTAAGTTCTGTTTTTAATATCATGAGAAAAATATTTACTTTAGCAAAACAGATTTCATAAACAGATACTTTTTGTCTTTTTACAAATCAAGACGTCCTCGATGGAGGGCACAAATAGGGGGCTCGTATTTTTTCCATACAAGAACCTGACATCTATAGGCAAGAAGAGAAGACGGCTCACGCACGCACAAACACACGCACACATTCACAAAAAAAGAACGAAACACCTGAGAGAAAATGACCAGAAGGGGGCAGCACAGCACCCCGAAAACACAACAAAGTGAGAGGACAGGAAAAAAAAAAGAAAGAAAGCGGGGAGGAGAGAGAGATGACGACACTACGGTATCTTGGTTGGGGTTCAGGGCACGGTGCGTGTCGTGGTCGTACGAGTGTCCCAGCACCTGTTTTTGTCCCAGTGAAGCCCAACCAGGCTTAGACGTGGTGCGACTGTTGATGTTTTCTGTGTCATGTAGAGCTGAGACTGTTCTGTGTTTGTGCTGAACTGGTCTGAGATACCAGAGTCGTGTTATTGTTGTGCTGGCCTCCGTGGGGCCTGTGGTTCCTCTGTGGATGCTGCTGGTTTTGTGGTGGGTCTCGGGTGGTTCTCTTAGTGGCCGTCGTGCGTCGTTATCATCTCCTCGGCCCTCCTGTGCAACTCCAACGCCGTGACAGTGCAGATGTCTTTAGGGAGTTCTGATTTCCTCCGCATCAACGGGCGCTCCCTTCGCTGATCTCTCTGGATCTGAGAGTGGAGGAAGGATGAAAAAATCAGCAAAACGAGCAAAATCCAAGGATGAGAGTCACCATGATTCATCAAGTTTATCAGAGGAACCAGGTACAGCACTGTTGTAACTCTAAAAAGAGACTAAGTTAAAGTTTAAATAAGGTAAATTCATAATTAATAGAATTATTTCATTTGAACGTTTCTTTGACATGATTTATGTTGAAACGCTACTAAGACTGCATTTCCCATAATGCACATGTAAACAGGAAGTGTCAATAATAACGTGAGTGCTGTAGAAGACGAGTTGTAAGTTCTGAGCGAGTTTATTTCAGTAAAAAGGATACGTTTTTTTCCTATCTAAAATCGGAGTCAAGCCTCTTCATTTTTTTTGGAAGTATAAGATAACTTTCTACAACAAGCACAAAACCCAGTCTAATGGCTCTTTTCCACTCTACAATTCCAGCCCTACTTGACTTGACTCTACTCGGTTTGGTTAACTTTTCCTCTAGCCTGAATACACTCACCGTGATCGTGAAGGAAAAAAAAAAGATTTCAAAAGATTTCATCAAAGTAATACAGCCGCTCAATGTCGGGCGTCATGACAACGGAGGTTAACAACAGCCTTGTCCTGCTGCACGCAGAGGAAAATGAAGGAGCTGCTTCCTGACGTCAACTCTACCCTGGATCCAGTGAGATCACTTTAATTTTTGATTTTTGGGCCTGGTATACCAGAGATTTTTTGTTGATCATTCATTCTTCTTTGAACTGTTTTTCCTTTTTGGTTCCCTGTGGATTAATGGACTGATTGGTGCTTAAAGACTCTCGTGGCAGACAGATCGCTCCTGTGCAGACGAACTTTGATTTAATCGAAAAGACTCTTTAAACCAAACTATCAGACTCATTCTACTAAGGTGGAAATCTTCAACCCCACCTAGTTCAACTGCATGGATTAAAGAGGTGCTTCATTTTCTTGAACTGGAGAAAATTAGACTGACCCTGTCTGGATCTGAGAGGACCTTTGAAAAAATGTGGAATCCTTTTTTGTTTTACGTTAAATCTACTGAATGTCACTTTAACCTAGACTAAGAATCCAAGATGGTTAACCTGCAGTCTGTTAATTTTATTTGTCTTTTTCATAGTCAACCCTACATTCTCATTTTGTGTTTTGTCTTTTTTTTCTGGGAGTAGATATGTGCCTGGGGAGGGATATGGGTGTTTGTTTGTTGGATTGTATGTCAATGTATGTTTGTCTTTGTTCTGCCTATTTGACAAAAAATCCAATAAAAAAAAGTTTTTAAAAAAGTAAAAAAAAAAAACAAAAACTATCTTTGCTGTTTACTTCTTTTTCGTTTAAAAAGGACTTTTAACTCATTTAGGAATCATGAATGAGCATTTTAGGGCTGTATTTTGTCTTCATTCAGTCTGGTTCTGTGCCGTCGGGTTTAAATGTCATTAAAAACCTTTCGCTGACTTATTCGTTTGCCTCTTGTAAGTGATTTGTACAGAGTCAGAAAGTGAAGCTTTGGTGACAACGTTCTCTGACCAATGAGTGACCGGCAGTCCGTCCACATCACCTTTTAGTATCGGCTCAGCTCGCTTGTAACCAGGGTAGAGTAGGTACTTAAAACTGGCGTCTGACACGCAGTACCCGTGAAAACGCAACACAAACCGTGTAGAGTCGAGTAGAGTAGGGCGAAGACGAGTCAGTGGAAAAGGGCCGTTACTCATCAACACGACACAACTTTCCGAAGTTTTCTCACCTGTGTGGCTTCTTCCTCCATGGTTTTCTTGAGCAGACCGAAGTCGTCGAGCAGCGGACCGTCTGTCTCCATGTCGATGGGACCGTCAGGGCCCACAGAGTCCAGGTACATCAGGAACTGTGCAGGTAGAGGACAAGAGCAGGTTGATCGAAAATGCACAGCTGCACTGACAGAAATGTTACAAGTAAATGTTTAAAGTTAAAACATTTTCTTTAAATGGTAAATACTCTATTAGTAACCAAAAATTGTTAAAGCACATGGAAAAAGGGCTGCACGATATTGGGAAAAAAAAATTATGTTTATATAGTGATATTTTTTACTGTTCAGATGAATTCTCCCTGAAATGATAACAGGTTCTCACCTAAACACCTCTGTCTCTCTCTGCGTCCTTGAATACGATTTGTGTTTGCAAAGAGTCATGTTGTTAATCATTGAAGTGCTTCTCCTCACATTAGCTCAGACTTTTTAATAACATGCTCCTGCACAGAGGTTCAATCATTCGACCAAACAATATTACGAGAATATTTATTAAATCTGTGAACATGCTGCTCCTGGAGACAGAGCGACAGTGGGTCACAGAGTTTGTCCGCCTCCTGTGTTTTGCCTTTTTCATAGGCTTGAACAATCATTTTTCCAGAGACGTGAATCAGTAAAAAGTAATTTTTAGAGACATTTCCAGAACAAGCACAATGCATTTTGTGAAGATAGTTTACCTTGGAAAGAGAATTTCTGCAGGAAGCAAAGCAAACATTTAGCAAAGCTTTACTTGGACGTTAAACTACGACTGTTTTAAGTTTTATAGCAGCTCATGAAATCATACAGTGATACTCATATTCACCCCCCCCTCACGCTGCACAACACTCTACCCGACCCTGATAACAGCAGGTGAGATGACAAAGCGCTGAGAAGGTGAAATAACTGTGTGAGTTTTTGCTTGTAACATGGTGAAATATACAAATGGATCCTCATTAGATCTATTAATAATGTGATTGGGCATAAACAAGCTACATAAACTTAATTAAAAGGCTCATATATATATATTTTTCTTCATATTGAATAGCCGTACTGAGAGACTATGATTCTAAAACCATATATATATATATATATATATATTGTGCAGCCCAACTTGGAATACACTGGGTGTTGATTGTTGAGGTATGTGAAAATGCTGAGTATATAATGCTAAATCAAAGCTCTTTTGAGTGGACACCCAAGCTAAAACGTTCTAAGAGTTAGAAGTCGGTGCGAAGAAGAGAGAGAAAGGTAAACCGAAAGAGAGACGTTGTGGTTTGTTGTACTTCTCTTAGTATTCTCCTACGAGGTGTCCTCCTATTTGTGTCTCAAACGTCGATTGTTGTCCGACCTGTGTGTGTGTGTGTGTGTGATCTAACTGGACAAAAAAGGCTTGTTGTGATCTTGTGACAGTTTATTTGTCTAAATAATCCTCACACGCGTGAAGTCATTCAGACTGTATTTACAATTCCAGGTCATGCTGCTTCTGGCTAAATACCTGCAGCAAAACACATCAACAACCAGCCTTTGCATAGTTTTACAGCTTACAAACATGACTGTGTTTGGTTTTTTGCAAAACAAGGTGACATCACATCAAAACTCCTCCACGTTTGTCTGCTCAGGCCACATTTCATCGTGTAACTTTCTGTGAGAGTTGGTTAATATGTGGGACTTTCTGTGTAGAATTGTTACAACAGATGCAGGTGTGTGGTTTGGCAGACTTGTGAAATTGTAGAGTGTGTGTTAAAAAGAGGTCACGATTGTTTTTGGGTGAGCAGCAATAAGCCACAATTGCAATAGAGGGAAAGATAATCGCAGTTAGATTTTTTTTTTTGCCCTATTCGTAGCTGTTTAATGAAACTAAGAGTGTCTACCACGTGACTTACTTGCTCTTCTCAGCCCTGAACTGTTGGGTGCAGTCGTCAAACAGCTTCTGGTTCATTTCCATGAAAAGCTTCAGAGCGTTGTAGATCAACCCATGGATCGTCCTACAAATAAAGATCACTTAATCTATGTAGTGTGTGTATTGTTTATACACATTATTCGACAGATAATGCAGAGATAGAGACTGTGTGTGTTGGGACTCACTTGTTCCAGTGGGTCTTGGAGTTGCGGTAGAGGGAGGGGAACATAATGGGCAGGATCTTTGCCGCATTGTCGCTGATGAGGCTCATGATGTACTCGTTGTTCCAGTAGTACAGAGCTCGCTCTGCCACCTAATGACACATTAACAGGGTTACATTAAAGCTACATGGACTGAGGCCCAATTTACACAACAACACTTCACCTGAAAATGCCAAAAAATCTGCATTTACACAGAAACACAGAGGGACTGGAAACGCTGTAGTATGCATGCCAGGCCTGTAGATGGCAATATAACCGTAGGGGCCTTCACATGACTATGGTTTAGAGGCCACAGTTGAGATGGGCTGATCATCACTGAATGTGTCTTAGCTGATTGCAGAAGTGGTGCAACTACGTCAGAATGAAAGTGTAACGGGCACGCATAAAGTGGAGCATGATGTCAGTGTTTCAGTGAAAACTCTGGCTTGCAGTTCACAGGGCAACGGTGGCATTCTAGAAAAATTGCTCTATAGAGGCCGTTTTCAACCTTTTCTGTTTTGGTTCGGCTAAAACCACTGCGCCTTTTACCGTTTCAGAGTTTTGAAGCCAAAAGAGCCACATTACTGGGGCCGCCATTGTAGAGTAGAGACCATATAGAATCTGAGTGGAGCCAAGTGACAAAAAAAGCAAAAGATATATATGTATTTTTTTTCTTTTGAAAGTCTAATCTCTTCTTGACTTTCTTTTCCAAGGTACTCCTATGCCCCCCAAAAGAACACACAAGAACAGCAGCTGTCAATCATTGCTGTCTCTCTCTCTCTCACCCCAACATAGTCGAGGCAGATACATGAGTCTAGTTCTGTCCAAGGTTTCTGCCCAGTAAAGGGAAGTTTTTCCTTGCCACTATAATTTGCTAAAAGCTGCTGCAAAGTGCTACACTCATGGTGGATCAAGATGAGATAAGATTCCTTATCCTGTCTTGATGTTGGGTCTCTGTTAATAAAATTATAAAATACTCTAACATTAACAGGTATCAACCATAGACTGTATAATGAGTGGACGTAACGATGTTCGGCTCAAACTGAAGCCTCCAGCAGATGCCCCGCCCCCTGGTGTCTGGCTGCAGTATAGGTCATAAGCCCCGCCTCCCCATGTATTCCAGATATGAGCCGGGAAAACTTTAAAAAATTACGATACCTGGTAGAAACGTTTCTCTCATCCTTACGCTAAGGTAGTATGAAGATGTAATCTGGCTGCATGGTGTTCAGGTGTTTTTTTTCCTGAGAAGTTAGTTTCTCTTTAGTTATTGGACGTTAAAAACCGCAATATAAGTTTCGTTTTACGATAGTTGACAGCTGCCGTTCGTGAGTAGTTTTTATCGGGGATATAAGAAACTTCGGGAAAGAGCCAAAAGGAGACAAAACCCTCTGAAAAAGAAGAAATAAATATTTTTATTTCTCTTTTTTACTCTGCTCCACTGGAAATTCTCTACTGCGCAAACTCTGGCTGCACAAAGGCGGCGAGAGAAACAGGGTTTTTTTGGCTTCAAAATCGTAGAACGGTGACAGGCGGAAGCACGCTGTCCATTCTATATACAGTCAATGGTATCAACCAGCTAATGTTTTGTAAAGTGTCTTGAGATAACGTTTGTTATGATTTGGTGCTATATAAGTAAAGATTGATTGATTGATTGATTGCAAAACATAACTTAAACTCCAGTTTTAAAGTCCGATGGCTAATGAAAAACCAACTTCTCAGAAAAGAGAGGACTTGAACACAATGAACCCAAATTATATCGCTATACCACCTAGGCAAAAAGGATGCAAGAAGCATTTCTACTTGGTGTTTTAAATGTTTAAGATGCTACCACCTCCTATCTGTACAGAAAGAGGGGATGCAGATTTTGACCTATGCTGCAGCCAGTCGCCAGGGGGAGCAGTTTTTGTGGGAACCTCACTTCAAGCCATGCAAGATGACATCCATGTTTGTTTCAGTCGATGACTAAAACACCTAAACAAGAGGCCGAAATGCAACAATACCTTTGAGTTTAATCCTAAAACTGTTGTTGTGTAAACGGCCCTGATATCACAGCTTGTGTGCACAGTGGGACAAAGAACAAACCTGAAAATGTGGGCTAGACACACACTTGGCCAACTGTCTGAAGAGAGGCTCCATCACTTTGACAAACTCGGACGGCTCGATGACGTCCAGGATCTCCTCCAGTTCATTCAGGAACATCACCTCCTTTGGACTGTGAGTCTTGGGCCAATACTTTAACAAAGCCATCACCGTCTGCAGAGAGAGGAAAACAGGTTAACTGGAAAAGCTGAGGCAGAAGGAGCATGCAAAATGTAATAAGAGGTGGAAGGGGGCACATTAGTGGAGCTGAAAGCAGCGGCAGCAAAGTGCGTCACTTGATTTGTCTATCAATGAACTTAAAATCAGATTAAGTTTGTTTTTCTGCCTCCTGTACTTCGGTCATGATAGTCAACAAAACAAAAAGCCTCCTGTTTTTGTTTCCTTTTAATAAAAACTATTATTAGTTTGAATGTTTTTACGCTTTACCAATACCTGACTTCAATACATCAAAAGAGGACTTCACCCGATAGAGCTCTTGGGTTCATACAGACATGGACTAATCCAGAGCAGACAGGATATTGAGGGGTAATTCCATCATCAACTTTAACAACATAACAACATTAATGAAATAACTCTTACCGGTTCAGTGAGGGTGCTATCCTTTTCTAAGAACTGAACCACACAGTAGGCCAGCTGCAAAGAGAAAACAACATTATGACACTTATACGCAACGAAAATGCAGCAGTGTGAATAAATAATGATACAAAAACAGTTACCTGAGGGTGGTAAACACTTAAAGACTTCACTTTGTGTAATGGCAGTAGAACTTTTAGAAGAAATATCTTGTGCTCTTCTTTCAATGGTAACGCAAATCCATTAATTATGCTGCAAGCAGAGAAATCATCATCAGAGAGCAGCGTGAGAATGAGAAAACATGCTATTCCAGCAACTGTAGATTCAATCACAGCTCACAAAAAGGCTTTAAAAACACACTTCTCCATATCTTACCTGCCTAATATTTCCAGTAATTCTGCTATTCCATTATGATGTTCAGTTTCATAAATGAACCTGAAATATAAAAGCGCAGCGATGCATTAAAACGACTCATTATTACTCAATCAATCACAATCATAAGCGTCAGTAATGTTCACACCCACCTATAAAATATGTTATTAATCTGTTTCCTAATGTACGCTCGCAGGCCCAGGAACTTTCCGTAGATGCGATGAAGAGTGGTCTTTAAAAAATCTCTTTCCCTGGGGTCTTCACTGTCGAACAGTTCTAAGAGCTGTGAAGAAACAAAGATTACTAAGTGCAAACGTTGATTTAAAGGCGCTATCATTTTAATTTTATTTTCGCATGAACTCACCTGCATTACAAACTTCTGGTCAATATACTTTTTGGCTATGTTTGGCTGAAAGTCTGGTGACTCTAAGAACCGTAAGAAGAATTCGTAGACGAGCTGTGGAGGGAAACAAAAAAGAAAATAGTCTGAGGGGAACAGCAGGGAAAGCTTGGTTGCATCAGTTTACAGAGTGTGTGTGCGTGAGTTGTTTACCTGTAGATGTGGCCATGCAGCTTCTAGCGTGGGCTCATCCTCCTCTGGGTCAAACTCTGCACCCGTGGGGTTCGATGATGGCGGCAACGTCCTGAACATATTCACAGCAAACTGAGGAAAAAACACACAGAAAAGAAGGTCAGCAACAGGAACATTGTTATAGATCCAGACACACAGGTCAGTTATAGAGCTGCACTATAAATCAACCAGACAGACAACATTTCTTAAAGTTACACTACAGAACACATTAGAGGTGGGGGGTGGATCGAATATGTTCCATGTATTGCAGGTTGTTGAATATGAAGTGTATAAAATTCCAGTTTTAAAATCATGCTTTTACTTTTCTGAAAAATGGTTAGTTTTCACTAAACCCAGAGTCATATTGTATCGTATCGATATCTAGATATCTGGCATTAACATTGAAATTTTGTCCATATCGTTCGGCCCCAACTGCAACAATCAAATATAAATTGCAGCTACATTTTTTAAGATGCCGGTGTTTGATTCTGTGTAGAGCAGTGATTCCCAACCTGTGGCCCGTGGCCCCTTGGTTGGCCGTGAGGGTATTGTAAATGGGCCGCCAAATCATCTCCAAAATGTTATAACTCTAGAAGAGTATAATCATATAAAGATACAAGATACAAATAAATAAAGTAAGGTATAAATATGCAGAATATTGTTTCAAATGTTAAAACACAGTTGGGAACTTGGTTAGGAAATTAAAAACGTTCAGATAGTCATATATAAAAAATGTCCTCTAAGACTGCATGTTAGAGCCCAATGGGTGACATGACCCGACATAAATTTAACAACGACCCAATATGTAATACAAAAAAAATTATAATGTAACTTGCCACAAATTTAACAAAAGTGCTGAGCCCGAAACACAACAAAAATAATGTATTAAAAGCCTAAATGTAATAGCTGACACAAATAGTAAAAAAAATGTTACACTTTGGCTAAAAGTATATTTTGTTACTGACCAGCTATTATATATTGGGTTTAATTATATATTGGATTATTGTTAGAAACGGGTCTCTAAGAAGGCATTTTATATCCTCTGTACTTATTGGGTCGGACTCAAAAACTCTCTGCTGGTGCTTCTTTCACAGTACCCCCCCCCCCCCCCATCCAGAAAACTTTCCTGGTGCATCAGTAGCTCAGCATTTCAACATCCTGCATTTGCTGAAAGGAAATGCTGGTCTCCCTCTGGTCTTTTTGATTTAAACTGATTATTTTTATTTTATCTGTTCTCAACACATTCTATGTATTGAATCAAGATTTTCGAATGCAATATTTCATTAATTGAGAGCTAAGATGAGTCTTTTGAGTGTTCCTTTTATTTTTGTAGCAGCATTTATGCATCAATTGTCATATATCATTTCATTTTCATGTCAGCAATGTGAAAAAAACAAGACCTGCTTGGTCCAAACTCAAGTCAACAGCAACTCAGTGAAACCCCAGTTAGAAACTTTCTTCAAGCTTGTGTCTGACAGCCAGAACAATAAACCTGATGAGAGGGTTTAGAAATCTATCCGACAGTTTTTAAAGCAGACAAGGTTGTTTGCAATCTCTTACATTTGTGTTGTAAACAAAAAGGTATGCTGTAGATAACCAGATGCATTTCAGCTGGTGCATAAATCAAAGAAAAAGATGCAGTAAACAAACCAGGCGACTATGAAAATGGTGCATTTAACTTTGACTTGACCTAAGAAAAGGAAGCTCAATTTTCTCAAAAAGTTTCCAACAAAAAGTCAGAGGAAGTTATGGTTTGTCAAACTAAGTTAACTTTTACTCATCTTTATATCCTGACTTCCAAAGGTTGTGTGGGATTTTTTGTCTTTGTCGGAAAAGTTCAGCCTTTTATGGATTGTTTTTATCTGTCAGTACCAGCCATAGACTGTATAATGAGTCGACGTAACGACGTTCTGCTCAAACTGAAGCCTCCAGCAGATGCCCCGCCCCCTGGTGTCTGGCTGCAGTATAGGTCATAAGCCCCACCCCCTGGTGTCTGGCTGCAGTATAGGTCATAAGCCCCGCCCCCCCTGTGTCTGGCTGCAGTATAGGTCATAAGCCCCGCCTCCCCATGTATTCCAGATATGAGCGGGGAAAACTTTAAAAAATTACGATACCTCGTAGAAACGTTTCTCTCATCCTTACACTAAGTAGTATGACAATGTCATCTGGCTGCATGGTGTTCTGTGTTTTTTTTTTCTGAGAAGTTAGTTTCTCTTTAGTTATTGGACGTTAAAAACTGTGATATAAGTTTCGTTTTACGATAGTTAACAGCTGCTGTTCGTGAGTAGTTTTTATCGGGGATATAAGAAACTTCGGGAAAGAGCCAAAAGGAGACTAAACCTTCTGAAGAAGAATAAAAAAATATTTTTATTTCTCTTTTTTATTTGGCTCCACCGGAAATTCACTACTGCGCAAACTCTGGCTGCACAATGGCGGCTAGAGAAACGGGGTTTTTTGGCTTCAAAAACGTAGAACGGAGACAGGCGGAAGCACGCTGTCCATTCTATATACAGTCCATGGTCAGTACCAGCCCCTAAACTGGGAGGCAGACACTTTGTTTCGTGGATCGTCTTCAGGTCAAAGTTGGGTCTAAAATTCTCTCGCAGAGTCATGTTTATATTCTCATCAGAAACTATTACTTCCTCCCTTTCAGCGAACACAAACAAACCACCACTGTGTCAGGGTCCCAAAGCTTGGACACAGAGAGGAATCAGACATGACCGGGACTTATCGGAGGAAATGATAAGTACAGTCTTACCATGAGAATACACTCTTTATGCCAGAGAGGAGTTTGTTGTGTCAATCTCCATACTTTGATGATGAAAGCATCAGTGGACTTCAAAGTGCCTTTGTTTGTACGGGGGCAGGGGAAAGTGGCTTCAAGGAAGAAGAGTATATTTTCATGCTGATTTGGCAGCTCTGTTGCATTTTCTGCTACGCTGATCAAATAAAGGCACGATGAGGAGGCTGGGGGTAAATTTGCACCTTGATCATCAGCAGTTTACCATGTGGCATTGAGACAAGCCTTTGATTAACATCAAAGGGTTTTAATTTGGCTCGGGAAGGCAAACCCGGCGTACACGTGAACGCGTACAGTCAAACCGGAGGAAAACATTGATGAGTGTACAGTCGAGCTCTGAATGGAGGCTGAAAACTCGGTGACCTCTTCGGAGAAACATGATATGGATCACTTCATTAGAAAGGCTTTGTGATGATTTTACAGAGAGGTGAAGTCAGTGTTGTATGGATTAAATCTGTGTAATGTCAGGTTTTAAAAACAGCACAACATGTTCTACTGGTTCTTTGTGCAGTAAACAGATATTACTCCGAAGGGTTTAACGTAATTTCACTGACAGTGAGAGAAAATCTACATCCACACTATAAAACCGAAGAACACTAAAGTGAGGCCTTCATTTAAGTGGCCCTCTTAGATTCATGGCCAGATTCACTATAACATCTCTCTAAAGCAAAGCACGGCTCATTTAGCTGACGATATAAAATCAGTTAGTACCAGCAGCAGGAAAGCTCCACCAGGTAGTGATAAGTCCTGAGTCATCCATCATGCCAGATAAAGGCTTTTAATCTTTTATTTAAATTGAAGGCAGGAAGGAAACGGGGATAGTGGTGTGATTTATGTTCGTAATGAGTAACAGGAAATTCACGTACACCCCCTTTAAATCGAGCGATAAATCAGGAAGGAAATTTAGATATCTCAAGGACGGGGGGGAAATAGCATCATTGACCTGTTTGGTGTGTTTAACCAATGACTTATAGAATGGACAGCGTGCTTCCGCCTGTCACCGTTCTACGTTTTTGAAGCCAAAAAACCCCGTTTCTCAAGCCGCCATTGTGCAGCCAGAGTCTGCGCCGTAGAGAATTTCCGGTGGAGCCAAGTAAAAAAGAGAAATAAAAATATTTATTTCTTCTTCTTCAGAAGGTTTAGTCTCCTTTTGGCTCTTTCCCAAAGTTCCTTATATCCCTGATAAAAACTACTCACGAACGGCAGCTGTCAACTCTCGTAAAACGAAACTTATATTGCGGTTTTTAACGCCCAATAACTAATGAGAAACCAACTTCTCAGAAAAAAAAACACCTGAACACCATGCAGCCAGATGACATCGTCATACTACCTTAGTGTAAAGATGAGAGAAACGTTTCTACGAGGTATCGTAATTTTTTTAAAGTTTTCCCGGCTCATATCTGGAATACATGGGGAGGCGGGGCTTATGACCTATACTGCAGCCAGACACCAGGGGGCGGGGCATCTGCTGGAAGCTTCAGTTTGAGCGAAACGTCGTTACGTCCACTCATTATACAGTCTATGTGTTTAACAACAACACTAAAACATGTTATTTATTATTCAGTGAATCAATAACCCAAACAGTAATTCCCATGTTCAAATACACAGTGTTGGATTAGCTTTCTGTTCACAACTTATCAGGAGATGTTTTCTTATGTAAATACAACTGGAGGGAAGGATAAGGATAGATGAAACAGCAAAATGAAATTCAAAGATGTGAAAAATAAAATCAAGTGAAAAAAACTATTTATGGGTCCGATTGTAAGCGCATAATGCAAATACCCCACACAAATTACTCAGTTCCAGCAACTCCATCAGCGCTTCTCCACACATGGTTTCCTCACATCGGTCAAGAACCATGGTACATAAGTTTGCCCAACTTGTAGCTGTTTGAGCATAACAAACTTTCCGTAGCATCAATTACATTTGATCAAAACTACAACAAAACAGCGTGAAATCGCCTGTTTCAGCATGTTAGCCCTGCTCCCACATGAGGTTTTGGCAAGTCAAATTTAAGACTTTTTAAGACCTTTTTAATGCCACTTTGAATGAAATTTAAGACCAAAAACACATAAATAAACTCAATGTTGGGGGATCCTGCTGTATAACAACCAAATCATAGCATGTGTGTCACTTAATGAGACTTATTCAAGTTTATTTTTTGACCGTTTATTGAACATATTTAAAATTCTTCTCCTCACTCACAAAGCTCTCCACCACCAGGCCCCTCCCTACCTCACTGACCTCCTCCACCATCACACTCCAAGCCGTAACCTCCGATCCTCACACGCCACCCTTCTGTCCCCACCCCACAGGACCAAGCACCAGAACCTGGGGGGACAGAGCCTTTTCCATAGCTGCCCCCTCCCTCTGGAACTCACTCCCCACTCACATTCAAAACTGCTCCGATCCATCATCCTCCAAATCTCTGTTAAAAACTCACCTTTTTAAGTTGGCTTTAATCTGTGATTGCACTGCTGTTTTATTGTCTGAATTGTTTTAATTGATGTATGTATTTATGTATTGATTTTAAATTGTAAAGTGTCTTTGAGTTTTGAAAAGCGCTATACAAATAAAATGTATTATTATTATATTTTTATTATTAACATGCATGAAGATAACAACACTATAAACAGTGTTAACTCCGCCCCCATTTGTGCCGTGACGTACTGACATTTTACAGCGATGCAATGGCACGACACCAACTTGGCTCCTTGCCGATGGAAAACCAAACGGGTTTTTGAGAAGAGCAGAATTAGAACTTTTGGGCTCATTCAAAAGTCTGAAACTGTCGCTTAAAACCAGTTAGATCGACCGATACTGACCATGTGAACCACCTCTGGGTAGATGGGTTCTGTGATGACGTTCCTGTTGTGAGTGATGTACTCGACCATCTCGCTCAGCGCCGCCCGCTTCACCTCCTTCCATTTCAGATCGCTCAGAGGGTCCGAAACGAAATCGAATAGGACGCAGCACTGCCGCAGCTTCTGGATAAAGAGCTTCTCCTGCTCTGCTGGGGGAACATCTGCGAGACGGAAACAAAACGACAACAGAGTTAGCATCTCTGATTCTGAAGAATTCACAAACGGTAGAAAAAAATCCCCCACACCCTGAAACATCTGAACTGTTATAGAGACGGTGTGAGTATTTAAGTACTCCAAAACTCAAGTGATGATATGCAGAAAGGAGAATAAAACCAAAAACGAGTTGTGAAAAGATTTAATAAGCTGAAAAATGTTTGATGCTGAAGCACCTGGCACTGTTCTTTGTTATTATTAAAAAAGAAAACCCTCTAGTCTCTTCATTCAAAGCAGAATCGAACTGAATCCTGGGGATTTGTTAGTTGCCATGGTAATCCTTGCCCAAAACTCATCAACATTTTTCCTCTCACCTAAACTCCTTTATTGCATTCAGCCATAAACTGATCCATAGCTTCAAATGTGCTCAAGGCCCAGCAGCTCTTTGAACAGTGGAGTTGATGTAGTGACATGAAGTGGCTGAAGTGGAATCAATAATCTAACCTTTCGCCGACAGAGTCAGAGCGGCATCAATGATGCAGAAGCTCTAAATCTGCCTGTGGGATTACTGAGCCACACCTGTCTGGGTATCACATCATTAACTCACAATTTAAAAATCATTACACGTTTTTTTCTTTTCGCAGATACCGCACGCTCACTGTCAAGGAGCCAGCACTGATTCTGTGCCAGTGAAAAAGCAATATAAGCAAAACAGCAGCTGCTTCTAATGAATCAATGATTAGCTCTGATTATACCGGCACTCCAACTCAGGATAATGCGCAATTAATCAAGCAATCAAATAAACATGATGTGTTATACAATGAGATAAATATTGATAACTAAATATA